>CM037923.1:2998217-3438217 GCA_021346845.1 Apeltes quadracus | reverse complement strand
ATGCCGTTGTCGAGTCTGAATGTTTTTTTTTTTTGCAGGAGGCCCCGTGCTGGAGATATACGATGTAATGCTCCACCTCGCAGAAACGTTAGTTCCGCTCGACGCCGCTGAAGGCCTGTTTGCTTAATCACAATGAAGCGAGTACGAAAAGAACCGCGGACATTAATGCCTCCGCTTAAAAACGACTTGATGTAGTGTTTTGTGGATTTGAATTTGAGAGCTTGTGGGGGAAATGAGGCCCAGATCTTTTGCCTTTTTGACAACGGTGTAAATAATGGAATTAATCTGAGGTGAAGTTGTGAATTCATGACATTTCAAATACTTTTTATACGCTCGCTTTAATTTTTTATTATTGTCGAGGATGATTCTAACCATTTTTAGCCACATTTCTCATCTTTAGTCTGGCAGATGTTACATGGTCCTCCCTAAAGAAATAACATGAGATTCAAATTTGAGAAATTTTATTAAAAGCATGAAAAAAATAAATAAAAAGGTGTATTGAGACGTGCAGCCCAGAAGCACAACACACAGCATGCAAGCAAGAAAAGGGATGCAAGAGTTTAAATTTGAGAAGTTAGAAACCTATAAACCTCTTTTTATAGAAATGCCTTCAACATTTAATTATTAACATAGTTGTCAATTGATTAAATCAATCAATCAATCACTTTGACTGCCTTTAACTGCTTAACCTTGGTAAAATTCCACAAACTCATGTGTTGCTGTGAGTAAACGCACTGGAACCTTTGACTGCGAGCTATTGTGCGAGACGTCGTGCACTTTGTGTCTCTGTTTCAGAGCCGACATCGAAGTGGTCCAGAGCGATGTGAGTGAACTCGAGACGCGGTTAGAAAAGGTGAGACACACTTTTGTGATGAGGCTCGATGAGTCAATGCTCTACTTTCATAAACGTTTACTTCTGCACACACACACACACACACACACACACACACACACACACACACACACACACACACACACACAGACTGGCTGCACTGCTGCAGGACACGTGTCCTTATGTGAAGAGGTAGTTGAGGTATTTTACACCTGAGCAGGAAGTAGCTGCTGGTGCTGCTTCCCCTTCCTGTTGTCTCACCGCAGAGAGACCCATCGTTGGTTCTGCTTTGATACACCAATCCGGATTCCCAATTCCATGTTTTGCGTTCACACGCCACGGTTTCTGAACCCGTCCGTCCGCTAGAGAGGTCACATGTTGTGTTTCTGTTCATTGGCATTCATTTTAAAAACCATGGAAAGATCCTGGTTCTGGACAAATTAAAGTCCACAAAATCCTCCAGAAATGTCAGTGACTCGGCAACAGCTGTGTGGCGGTTTTGCTAGCGGCGGCTAATTTCCGCCACCAGAAGCTACGAGTCACTTCAGAGAAGCCGAACCTGAAGACGTCAGATGTTTTTTTAACTTCTGTGCAGCTTTATATTTGCGCGAGATGTGATGAGTGAATTCCTCTTTTTCTAAAAGCGCCATAGTCATCTTCGTCATGCAACACAGTACCCTTTTTCCTAATCAGGCATATTAACTTGTGTGGCTGAACATTCATCAGGTGGTACCAGAATAGGTACCAACATGAACCTTTTGGGAAATTACACCCTCGCTCCTCGCGGTCGCTCACTCTTAACGGCCCTGTTAGCAGCTAAAGAGGTCTTTTTCCCTCTCCGGAGTGAGCAGAGATTTGACCGTGGCGTTGCTTCACTGTGTCACCCAGCTGGTGAAACAATGCCAGGCCATGCTGGAGGCCGGCAGAGTCTACTGCCAGACCAGCAAGAGCTTCGTGAGTGGCCTACGGGATCTGGGACAGCACTGCTCCGGGGACAAGACCATGGAGGTGAAAGCAGCACACTGGTTCTACACTGTCCCGCATGTCCCCTGAAACACAGGCGGCCGTGATGGAAAAAGACGGACAGTATCGCTGCGAAAGATGGGATGAGTCTAATCTAAAATGTCTGTCCCGCAGGAGTGTTTGAACAAATTTTCCAAAAAGCTGTCCATCATCTTGGAGGCTCAGGAGGTGAGTCCGTCTTTCCGTATCGCCCCTTTTTGAGGTTCCCCTGTTTTCATCTCCATCGGCTGCAGAATGTGGTCAAACAAGTCGCACTTGGTCACATTTGATACTTGATACTCGCCGTGATGGATCTGTCTGTCTCCTCTACCCCTTTTTTTTTTAGGAAGTGATTGATACCACACAGAAGTCGGTCAAGACGAAGCTGCAGAACTTTGTCAAAGAGTCAGTGAGCTGCTTTTTCGTGCGACCTTTTGAGCCACACCGTCCTGTTTGTGCCGTTAGCACACGCGTGCAAAATGTCAAAGGATTACGATCTTCCGTTCGACGTCTCCTCTTCCTCTATCTTGCAGTCTGATCTTATTAGGGGGGACCGTTGTGGTGGATTAGGTTTAGCGAGGACGTCTCATATCATGCGACACTACCGGGGCTACATTTCTAGCCATCGAGACATTTTCTTTTGTCTCATGCACAAAACACATCAGCTATCTGCGGTTTCTTCAATGCCAGGAGTTCATCTATCAGACAAAGTAAATACTCACGCGATTTTAACTTATTTCTGTCCTTCTGTCCCCCGGCTCCCAGGGATGTGCGTCGTTTCAAGGACGTGCGGAAGGAGTTTGAGCGCGGCAGCGAGAGCCTGGAGGGGGCGCTGGTGAGGAACGCTCAGGCGCCGCGGGGCAAACAGCACGAGGTGGAGGAGGCCAGCAACGCTCTGCTCGTTGCACGCAGGGCCTTTCGGTCCGTGGCCATGGATTACGTCCTTGAGGTGAGAAAAGGAACCACCGGCCTCTTCGCCTCGTGTTTGGCTCCAGGACGCCGAGACGTTTTACCGGGAACTGTGTTTTATGTAGACAACAGTCAGAACCTTTTGTGTAGGATGGCGGTTCAAACAAGCTCTGTGATGACACTAGTAATAACAGTAAAACGTGTGCGTACATGATAAGAGGCGCACACAGGGTCCACCTGTTCAATACAAACGTTGGCTAAAAGAAGCTTAAAGGGCAGAAGCCAGTTACCAAAAAACCGCCTGGAGGAGACACAAAACGGCGCGCGAAGTTACGTTTTTGGCTTTGGCTGCTGTGAGCGGGAACAGGTTCCTCGGGTTGTGTCGGTTTCCAGAGACACGAGCGCTGTCTTAAAAAAAAAAAAAAAACGCTGCTTCCTTTTTGTCTTCCAGATTAACGTCATCGAGACCAAGAAGAAGACGGACATTCTGGTGGCCGTGAGTTGACGCCGTTTTTTTTTATTTTTCTCGATTTCGAGTCGTGACTTCCTGCGCAGACGGGGTGTCCGACACCTACAAATGTGGCTCGTAATCACGTTCTCACGCTTCCTGTCAGATGCTGTCTCTGATGGAGTCCCAGGCTCAGCTCTTCCAACATGGCCACCAGTCCCTCTCAGAACTGGACGAGTATCGACGGAAATTGAACGAGGAGGTAATTAAAACCGCGATTGGTCCGGCCGGCGTAACCGTGTCCGGTAACGAGAGTCGCCCGCTGCTGTGCCAGTTTAAGATCGGAAAACACACGCGTGTTTTTACGATACACGCCGTGCACACTCAGACATGTGTCAACAACAACTTGGCACAACCAGATTTTTTTTATTGTGTAAGCAGTTTCAGGTGGGTTCTTGGCACACAAGATGACATCACACTTTCACCGTGACAGGAAGAAGGGAGCAACAACAGGAAATATTTCACATGCTTGTGTGTGTGTGTGTGTGTGTCCGTTCCTGTTCATGAGCACTATAGTTGTGTTTCCGCTAAATGAAAATTATTTAAAACAAGAAATGAATTTATTTTTGAATTTGTCCACTCTCCGACTGAAACTTAAAGCAGTTGCTGTTTCAAGAGGAAATTCTAGGAAACAAAAATAAGCCGATGACAGATAAACGGCCCCTTTTTCCTTTTACCATCTACCGTGTCGTTGCATTGCACTTGGACGCAGTGGGACGTCCCGGTATCTTGTACATACTGCATTTGTCACACTATATATTGGGACAAACCAAATAGGAAGTGGAAACAGCTTCCTAACTCTCTCTTATCCCGAAGTGACAAGCCACTCTATTTCTGTCTGTTCATGTTGGAGGAAAGAGAAAGGAAACAGGGAAAGTAGAATGGACGCTAGACATAAATGGAGTCGTCATACGTCACAATCAATGGAATGATTCTTTTAACGGCTTCTCGGAAATTCAGACGTTGGCCTCACCGAGTGCGTTTAAACTCCCATTTATCATTCATGCGTTTTAGATTTTAATGCAGGATGTGTAGTTGGTTAATGCGCTGCGAGGTTTTAAGTGGTGGTTAAGTAGTTAAGTCTGCTGATGTGTCATTGATCACATGACGTGTTCCACTTAGCAAACACATCAGCATGTGCATCATTTAAAAAAAAAAAAAAAATCAATATGTGTGTCTGATGAATGACCTCTGAGTCTTCTGTCTTCAAAGCACACTCAGTTTGTCCTGAACTCGGCCCGGGAGAAGAGGGACATGGAGCAGAGACACGCGGCCATCAAGAAAAAGGTACAACTAGATCAACGCTTTAACGAGCGCCTCCCACGCGATTATTTTAACCACAGGCGACAAACTGAATACGGCCAAATGAAATGTCGAATGTCTCCAGGATGTGTCCTACGACGACTCCATCATGGACTTCAACGGCGACGCGGCCAACGGGATCCCCATGGAGGGATACCTCTACAAGAGAGCCAGCAACGCCTTCAAGACCTGGAGCAGGTACAAGATCCCCCACAGGACCTCGCTGCGCCTTCTCTGCCCATCTGACTCGTCTTTTTCTGACGTTTCGTATTCTCTCCCTCCCAGGCGTTGGTTTTCAATCCAGAAAAATCAGCTGGTGTACCAGAAGAAATTCAAGGTATATTCTAGATACATTTAAAGGCGAGATCGAAGAAAACCCCAGATGTTCCTGTAACATGTTCCGGTTGTGACCCCAGGAGCAGCCCACGGTCGTGGTGGAGGACTTGCGTCTCTGCACAGTGAAGCCCAGCACCGAAAACGAAAGACGGTTCTGCTTTGAAGTGGTCTCCCCGTCAAAGTGAGCGCGTCCGTGTCTGTGTGTGTGTGTGTGTGGCTCAACTTGTGCGATCGTGCGTACGTGTATTTAAGCCACGGTGGTGACTTTAATTAGCCTCGGTTTATCTTGTGTATTTTTGTTTTGTGTGTGTCTGTGTGTGTAGGTGTTGTTTGTTGCAGGCTGACTCTGAGAGGCAGCAGCAGGCGTGGATCAGTGCCGTCCAGAACAGCATCGCCTCGGCTTTTCAGGAGCACAGAGAGGACCCACACAGCCCTGTGAGCACGCGCACGTAGTCACACAACACACACACACACACACACTCACGCATCATCTTCAATACTCGGTGGGAGTTTAACGTTCGCCTCATTCTTGTTTTGTGTGTGTTTTGTGTGCGGGGGTATCAGAGACAGCGCTGCAGGTCGGTGTCGGCGAACAATTTGGGAGGAGGCGGAGGCGGAGGAGGAGGAGGAGGAGGGGGGGGTAGGAGGCGGGGATCAGGAGAACAAGGGCTGCAAGGCCCTGGAGGAGGTCCAGGCAATCCCGGGGAACAAGCAGTGCTGCGACTGCGGGGAGCCGGGTCCCGACTGGGCGTCCATCAACCTGGGCATCACGCTTTGCATCGTCTGCTCGGGAATACACAGGTACGCGCGCGCGCACACACACACACACACACACACACACACACACACACACACACACACACACACACACTAAAACCTGCAGCTTTAATGGTTTCCTCAACTTTAACAGGAGCCTTGGAGTCCATTTCTCCAAAGTGCGCTCCCTCACTCTCGACTCCTGGGAGCCGGAGCTCATCAAGGTAAATCCAACCTTTTTCTAACGGCGACACGCAACCTGATCGACGCGTTTTCACCTGTTTTAACAAATCAGGAAGAAACCGAACTCCACATACAAAAAAAAAAAAAAACAGTATCGCAACGTTTCTCCGCCCCCCCCATTCAGCTGATGTGTGAGCTGGGAAACACGGTGATCAACAGGATCTACGAGGCCCGGATCGACGAGATCACCATCAAGAAGCCCCACCCCTCCAGCCCCAGGTACGCGTTATGGTCTGCTTTTAGGACAATGGGGCCTAAGGGGGGGGGGGGTCGGCATTTCAGAGCTCGACCCGCTCTTCGTCTCCTCCTGCTGTCATTTCCAAGTCACTGCATGAGGTACGACTCTGACCTCGCGTCGACGATGGAGACGTCGTGGCGCGTGAATCGACGTCTCCGAAAGCTCCTCTGTGGATTTACGGATTTAAATGCGTCAGTGGCTCTCTGACCTATTTGACCGATTGTTTGACTTCCTGTTTTTCCTCTCCGTTGTCTCGCCGCAGACGGGAAGTACCACAGGTACCTGATGCACATGACTAACGCTGTGACTAAAGTGTCCCGTCGACGTTTGGCTGCATGCTCGCCTGCAGCATGGGCTTTCAGTTTGGTCTTTTTTGTCGATGGCGGTTTGTTTGTCCTTCACAACAAAGCGGAGAGAAAAGGATGCAATAGTTCCACTGGTGGACAGACTTGATTGAATAGCAAAAAAAAGAAGGAGGCACTAAACGGAGCTCTTTTTGACCAAATTTGTGACTTAATTAAAAGGAGTAAAACCAGCGAGACGTTGACCGATGGAGCCCTGCGGGCCTCCTTTTGTTCGCGTTGCCGCGGGAGAGAAGAAGCACGAACGGCCTTTTGGTTTTCATTCCTCCTTTCCTTCCCTCCCCCCCCCCCCCCCCCCCCCCCCCCCTCCAGAGGAGACAAGGAGTCGTGGATCCGCTCGAAGTACGTCGAAAAGAAGTTCATCCAAAAGCTGCCCGAGACCGGCAGAACCGCCCTGTTGAGGCGGTCCAGCGCCAGGAGGGCCCGGGTCGACCCGCCGGGCCGGCCGGCGCAGCAGCAGCGGCCGCCGCTCAAACCCAAGCCGAGCCGAGCCACTCTGCCTCGTCTCACGGGTAAGCGTGCGCGTTTACATACGCCTGCTGATGTCAACACAACAGAATCACACACGCACACACACACACACAAGCACGACGATCCTACGGGCCGGCGGGCGGCTGTGTAATCGTATCTCTCTCTCTCTCTCTCTTTGTTTACTCAGGGCTGAGCCCAGGTGACCTTCTCCAAAAACCAACCAACAACCACAGAGGTGAGATAAAGATTTGCACGCCGATGCGTCTGACCTGCATTAACCTCCTCCCCCCCCCCCCCACCATCGCCCTCCCCCAGATTCGGACGAGGAGGAAGAGGACCTGAGCGGACTCCACCCGGGGGCCTTGCTGTACCGCTCGGCGGCCCTGCAGAACTTCCCCGTCATGGCCGACGCGCTGGCCCACGGAGCCAGCGTCAACTGGGTCAACGCGGCCGAGGAGTCCAGCACGCCGCTGATCCAGGCGGTCTCAGCGGTGAGCGGAAGGAGTTGTTGTCGTGACCCCCCTCTCCCCTCCCCCACCTCCCCCCCGACCCCTCTCCTCTTCTTTCACTCCGTCCCCGACACCCTCGAGCGTTCGGACCATGTGACAAACGGGTCCGCTTCCTGTTCCCCCCCCCTCCCCCCGAGCAGAACGCGCTGGCGGCCTGCGAGTTCCTGCTGCAGAACGGCGCAAACGTCAACCAGGCCGACAGCAGCGGCAGGGGGCCGCTCCACCACGCCACCATCCTGGGTCACACCGGGTGGGTTTCAAGAAAAAGAGACAATTGCGCTCGCTTTTTTTTTTTTTTTTTTGCCCTCCGCTGTCTGAGATGAGGCAAATGTGTCCAAAGAGCTGCGGTTTTCTTTTTTTAGGTGCATGACGAAGCAACCGCACGTCCTCGTTGTGTAGTTCCAACCATTTAAAGCCCGAAACACGCACACTTACTCACACGATCTCTTCCCCCCGCCGCCCTCCCTTTGCAGGCTGGTTTGCCTCTTCCTGAAGCGAGGAGCGGACTACAACGCCAAAGACAAGAACCAGAAGGACCCCATCACTATCGCCGTGGACACGGCCAACGCTGACATCGTCACTTTGTGAGGGGAAACCTCAAAAGGGGAAATTTTTATTATTTGAAAAAAAAAAAAAAACCGGTCGAGCTGCAGCAGCTTCTCTCACCGACGCCTGTCCATTTCATTTTCAGGCTGCGGATCGCCAAGATGAACAAGGAGATGCGGGAGATGGACGGAGCGTTTGGGCAATCAGGTCAAACGGGGGCTCCGGGGTCCGGGGTTCTGTTGAGTGGGGCAGGAGGAGGGCGGGCCCACACCAGGAAGGGCCTACAGGCTCTAAGGAACCACATAAGCGGATGGGCTCTGGGGGGGCCACAATGATTAAGCAGGGTTTATTCTTTTTTTGGGGGGGGGGGGACTGTAAGCTAAGAAGAAGAAAGAGTCTCGAGGTGACGAGTGAGCACGGCGAGATTTACGTCGGCGAGAGGCGGTAGCTTAAGTTGCACGCTGCACTTTGAGCTTAAAAAACGCACATCATCCTGCACTTTGAAACCCACACAATCTCTGAGTAGTGAGTCGATACACAGGGCTGCGTGTGGGTGATGTTACCCAATGTTGTATCTATACACAATACTTGGAATTTTTACGTTGTATATTTGGGGTCTTTTTTTAATGTATAGATTCTGTACAGTGTCCGGACTTGTTGTTACTGTGTTTTTTTTCAGTCCAGTTTCTTAAACTACATTCAGGTTTTGGTCCTAAAAGGACGGTTTTCATCCCGCTATTCTGTGAATAGTGACGCAATTTGTTGTACACACGACGCTTGTATTTGTATTTATCCGAATTTTAAGAGGTCAAGCTCCTGAGCTGAAGGTCAACCGTTTGGTTTTTATTTGCATTTAGTCATCTGACTGCTTTTAAAGTCCATTCTTTCACGATTGTCCTCTTCTTTTTTTTATCGGCTATTTAAAGCTTTTTTTTTTTAAGTAACTCAATCCCGGTCATGAAGGAATGGAAACGTGACGCTTTTGTCTGCTTGGAAAAAAAACAAAAACAAACCCTCTGCTGGTCCGTATCTGACGTGCTTTGTCACTGTGTGTCTTGTTTGTGTGCACTCACGCCGCCTCTTGTCCTCTGCCCGCTGAGATGTCCAGCTGGTCTCACCTGCTTTGCGCAGTGTTCCACCTACTGCGGAGTACGAGGTAAAGTGCTCGCGCATGCCCCGGATGTGTGTTCGTCTGCATGCCTCTTTTTGGGCCCCCCTTTCCCCCCCAGGGCTTAAGATTTTAATGTCCAAGAATGGCTTTTTTTAAGCTCTTAATACTCCTATAAAATGTCACATTTTAAAGATTGTGTCTCGTCTTTCTTTTTCTGCAGGGGATGAGACCTACCACGACATCTTCAGAGACTTTTCACACATGGCCTCAAACAACCCGGAGAAGCTGAAACGCCGCAGTGCCGACCCCAAAACCTAACCGGCCCGCCGCCTCGCGTCCTGCTGTCACGCACGCACACACACACGATCGGTCACAGCCCAGCTGTTGTTGACCTCGGAGGGGATGAAGGCTTCTTTGTGTGAACGCTGCAGCAGCTGATTCCTTCCTGTTGTGAATCTGTTTTGGGATTTTATTTTTTTTACAAACTAAAAAGGGCAGTGTTGTTTGGAAATGGATATGTTGACTCCTCCGGCAGAATTGTAATGTATACAAAACTTAACATTTGGGTCTTTTAAACAGTGAGGTACTTAAGATTTGTATCGTGATGATCAAATAAACTAATGGCAAAAGGCTCGTGGCTTTAACTCCAGTGGACGCAGTGTGTTTGCTGACCCGAGTATACGTCTCCAGCAGAGGGCGCCATCATTGTACCACAAGCGTAGCAATAAGAAGACCTTCCCGATATGTTTAAAACTGCATTTTTTATTATTTTTTTTACACATTGTTCTCTGTCCTGCAAACTGGCATTAAACATCTCACTCGCACAATTTATGCTTAACAAAAGTGCAAAGTGCCTATGCGGGCAAGGCTTGCGTGTTCTTGAAATGCAGCGACATATTACATCGTCTGATGGCCAAAGTCCTGAGGAGGAAAGAGCTCCTGGACGCTCATTTGTTCCCGGAGGTGTGCGCCCTCAATCATTAAGACTTCCACTGGTGACGAGTCCGGCTTCATTACCTGAGGCTCAGCGCTGCATGGGGGGCTTCTTTAAGAAGAATCGCGTCACGTGCAGCATGTACTTGAAGGTTACTTAGTCAAGAGTCCGTTCTCAAAGCGAGCTCCCTTTAGCCTTTGGGTCTGAATCTGTGATGCAGCGGTCTCATTCATTCAGGTCAGGCGCCATCGCTGCACTGAGGAGGCGTCAGCAGGGCTCTTCGGGGCGCTTTAAGCCACACAGTCTTTCGGATTACCGGATACGTGCCCGGCTCCATCGTGCATCCGCTCGGCCTCCGGGTGCAAACCCCTGATCTTCGCGACCGAGGGACGGTCTCCGAGGAGGAGGCGGCGGCGCCGCCGGCTCTTTGCAGGAGAAGTAGCGAGGCAGAGTGGTCAACGTCAGGGAGCCGAGGATGAGGAAACCGCCCGACACCAAGAAGGAGGCCAAGTAGTCGCCCGTCACGTCCTTTAGCAACCCTTGAGACACGGCGACCGGAGGGGGGCAAACAAACAAACAACAACAACAAAAAGAACAAAATGTAAATACAACCAACGATAGCTTTTGCCCTGAAGGGACACTGTTCTTCTGTAGAACCAAGCATTTAATCATTTAACAGGAGTGACCTTGTTCTGGGTCACTGTGACACAAGCTCGCGGTTCAGTTCTAGTAACCTATTGAAAAGATCACTGTGCGAGTTCACACATGAGGCGACAAAACATCAAGGCTTCTCCCTACGTATCGCCCCCCTCACCCGACAGAGGCGCCCCCAGCAGTCCGGCGCCGCTCTCCAGGAGCTGCAGCAGCCCGAGGGCCCCCATCGTGCGTGGCACGCCCACGATCATCGGCACCACGGCGAACACCAGCGAGGTCAACGCCCCGGAGCAGAAGCCGTACAGCAGGCCGATCGCCATCAGCGCCGCGTAGGAGCCCGTCAGGGAGCTGACGGGCAGCAGCATGATGAACGCCCCCGCCAGCGCCGTCCACAGGGTCAGCAGGTGGACCAGCCGGAAGTGGCCCAGGTCCGCGAACCAGCCCGACGCCACGCGGCCCAGGATGTCCGTGGCGCCGGCCGCCGACATGACGAAGGCGGCCTGGTACTCGGAGAAGCCGGCGCGGCGGCTGTGGGCCACCAGGTGGAAGTAAGGCACGAAGTAGCCGGCGTTGAGGAGCGTGACGGCCAGCGTGTAGGTGACGTACGGCCGCTCCAGCAGCAGCGGCAGCTCCAGGTAGGAGGAGACGCGCCGCAGCGCCTCGGCGAGCGAGGGGCCCCGCTCCGGATCCGCCTGTGTGTGACGAGCTTCATCTTCATCGTCTTCTCTTTTTGCACGCGTCTCAACGTTTGTTTTTGACACATATTGAGAAACGGCACCGTTACGGCGTTGTGAATACCTTCGCGGCTTCGGGGCGTCGCCGCGGGCGGAGGAGGGCCCCGCACGCCACGATGTTGAGGCTGAGGGCCCCGAGGATCAGGAGGGCCCCCCGCCAGGCGTACGTCTCCACCAGCAGCTGGAAGAGCGGGTTGAAGGCGAAGGACGACAGGCCGATGCTGGAGAAGCCCACGCCCAGCACCACGGCGCGCCGGCGGGTGAAGTGAGCCATCACCGTGGCCACCATGGGCGTGAAGACCAGCCCCCAGCCCAGACCTGAGAAGGGGAGGAGGGAGAGGGGGGAAGGGGAGGTTCACTAAGGAAACAGGAGACAACCTGCTCCGAAATGCGCCTGCGGAAAAGGTCGCCTTGAAGTGGGTTACCGGAGATGACGCCCATGGTGAGGTAGAGGTGAACCAGACACGTGGCCTGCGAGGCCAGTATGAAGCCGAGTCCGGCGAGGCAGCCCCCCGCCATCACCACCACCCGGGCGTCGTACGCGTTGCAGAGGGCCGCACCGAGCGGGCCTGCAAAGCACACGCACACACAATCACACGCAAACACACACTGGTTTCATATTTGGAAAGTCTACCTATAGCTCCGTTGGTTTGAGCAATGGTCGGCTATATGGGGATGAATTGGTAATGAGTGACTGACCACTGGGCTTGTTAATGAGTTACACCCCACATCTCCAAAGTGGAACGTTTTGTTGGAACTCACTGAAGAACTGCTGCGCCGCCAGGCCCGTGGACGAGATCCACGAGATGGCCTGGGCGCTCTCCTCGAAGTACTGGACGAACTCCACGAAGAAGATGCCCAGGCTGCGCATGAGGCCGAACACGAGGCTGGTGCTGACGAACAGGGCGCCGACCAGCACCCACCCCCGGCCCCCGTCCGGGGCCTCGTCCTCGTCCTCGTCCCCGTCCTCGCGCCGTCCCTCCGCTCTGGGCTGGAGGTTGGTCATGTCTCAGAAGCGCCTGTGGGCGAAAGAGGGAGCAGGTTGAAGGAGAAAGACACAAACGCGGCGAAACGATATAGCGCTCGCCGTCTGCAGGAGACAGATAACAGTTTGCCATTGACTGGCACCCTTTTCCCTGAGCCAATAAGAGTCCTCGGTTGTGCCAAATGTCGGTTAGCAGGTTGGTTAACGAGCCGGCGCTCAGCTGGAGGGTTCATGGAAACGTTGCATATTCAGGAAAGTATTCGCTTCGTTATCTAAACGTTACAGCCTTTTTTCCAAAATTGATTTAATTTTTTTTTTCCCTCTTCAAAAATATTCTACACATGATTACAACAGGTAGAAATGTTTTGCAAATTTATAAAAAAAAATAGAAAAAGAAAGAAACCACATGAGCATAAGTACTCGCAGCCTTTGCCGTGACACTATAAATTAAGCTCGGGGGCCTCCGGATCCCACCGATCATCCTCGAGATGCTTCCACGACTGGATCAGAGTCCACCTGGTGTAAGCTAGAAAAAACAGGTGTGCCGTTTGTGAGCGGGATTTTCCTGAATTACAAGAATTTGCACTCTCTTAAACCAACGTGCAGTGACGTGGACTCAAAGAAGTACACCAGATTACAAGCTGACCTCGACCAGCAAAAGCTGCAGGTCAGCGAGGGGTTTCACACTCCAGGTGCTCCACTTTAGTTCATTAGTTCGGTGTGAAGTTAAAGCATGCATTGACTGCAGGATGAGGTTGTATAAACACTCACTTGACGGTCAGCCTCCTTCACGGTCCGCTGCAAATAACCAGGAACGTTGGCAGGAACGCGCACTGAATACAGTGCATGCGTCCTCTCCAATCTTAATGTGTTACATTGCGCATGCGTACCGCCGCCGCCGCCACCACACACACAACCCTCATGTCACCGTCTCTCAGTGCGGCTTGAGGTTGCTCCCCGACCGGCGCGAACAACGTCCCTGCTATGAGTGACGTAATGATGACGTTTAGAGAAATGTGCTGAAAAACCTCCAAGACGTCTAGAACCAAAAAGTGAAACGTCAACGTCCGTCCGGTGACGTTGTTATTCCAACATTTAAGTTATCGCGCGCGGACAAAAGCTCCCGTGCTCACCTTCCTGTCGGTCCGGAGCGGCACCTGGTCCGCGGCAGAGTGACGGCCGGTTACGTCACGTCCACGAGCGGCAGCCGGGAAGTTGAACAGCCACTGAACCCGGGGACGGAAGGGTAAAGGCGCGCATGCGCAGTCCACGCGTCGGGCATAGTTATGCCATACAGCTGGGATAATATGTCAGGCCTGCAATCACCGGTGGTTGTATTTATGAGTCCTTCTGTTAAATTTAATGTCAACAAGTTGACTTAAGAGATCTATGTTTCCCTGTCAGCCTGAAATATCTAGACTTTGTTTAATGTAAACTATAAGTGTACCTTAAATGATCAGCTGTCAGCGATTACGTGAATGTATTTTTGCCCGTGTTTCTTTTTCATGTCATTACATTTTAAAAAGTGTCTATGATAGAAGAGAAACAATGTTGCTATATTAACACACATGCTACAAACTACATTGTAAATGTCCCCCCTAATAAACTTTGTAACTCTAGTGAACTCTCCCCCTTGGCAGGATGCCGTCGGTCACAAATAAAGGGCAAAAAGCAAAACGTAGACTTGAGGGGCGAAGGTTGGAAAGTCCCGTCAGACTTCCAACGTTTGTCTGCTGAGCGCGGACAATAAGCCCCAGCTAGCCACAACTCATCAGGGGGCAGGAAGCAGGGACGGCAGAGGGAGGGAGAGTTCAGCGGGAGGCTGCCTCCCCCCCCCCTCCCTCGTCCCCCTCACCCCCCGGCCCCCACACTATTCACACACACACACACGCGCGTGTGCTGTCGGCTGGTGGGTGTGCGAGTGCCCGTTGTCAGGAACCTGGAGGAAACAGGTGCCCCAGGCTTCATTGTTTCCACAAAAGCAACCGAAAAGGCCCAAAAAAATAATAAAAATAATGGAGGGACGAATTTGACTGGACAGAAGGCCGTGATTCATCGGCAGAACGAGTGCGTTTAACGAGGGGAAGGAAGTGCAGGGAAGAGAGAGGCTGCAGGGGGGAGTTTACACTTCTGAAATATGCCATCTTTTTATAAATCAAACACAATGTTGCTAAATTGCTAATTGTAGATATTAAATGAGACAACGGACACCAAAACTCCAATTTATATAAAATGATTTAATTTAGATTGTACAAAACCATCTTTGTCCAGCAAATAAACTCATAATTGCACTCTAATTGCACACAGTCGTCTTAATTTAAATTTGGCATAAAACAATATGTCATTTAACTTATAACTATACTTTAACTATACTGACCACAATCAGTGGAAGAAAACTAAGTCCTTTGCCTGCTCGGACTATAAAGGCAGACATTACTGCATACTTGTTCGCAGGCCCCAGGCCTCAAGGTGAATAAAAGTTAAGTGTACATATACATTGAAGAAGAATATTTCCAGCCTTGAAACACATGTTTTTCAATTGAATTTCTCTTCAGAAAACTCCCACATTCACTTTTCCTTCATAAAACCTGCTTCATCTTTTGTTCAAACTATTCACACTTCTACATTTCTCGAAACCCTCAAAACTCATCCCAACATCTCTTCCCACGTCTTCTATCCTTCTTTCCATCCCTTCACAAACCTTCAAAAACACTTTTTTTTTCTCAACAATCTCCATCTCCCAAAAGCCGCTCTGGATTCCTAACAGAATCGATTCTCTCATTTTTTAAAGACATCGCCAAACGAAACATTTTCTGACCGTTGCGATTCGGTCACGGTTGCGACGAGCCGAGGGGTCACAGGTCAGACTGGCCCTTCAGCAGGCCTGCAGGACAGTCTGGTAGGGCTCGGTCAGGACCGCGTAGCGGACCTTGGTGTTGGTGACGGCCCCGTGCTTCTGGCGCAGGTGAAGACGCAGCTGGCTCTTGTGGCGGAAGTGAACGTCACACTTCTCACACTGGGGAGGAAGAAGAAGAAAAAAAAACAAAGAAAGCAAGAGGTCAGCAGATGACAACGCGGCGGCGTATCCGTACAAAAAAAGGGGACCATTGACTCACGGTGTACGGCTTCTCTCCCGTGTGAATGCGCAGGTGGCTCTTCAGGGTCTGCAGGTGGCGGAAGCGGGTGCCGCAGGTGTGGCAGGGGTATGGTTTCTCCCCCGTGTGGATCAAAACGTGGGCCCGCAGATGGGCAACCTGCCAGCAGTGACGTAAATGTAATTTAGTGCCTCCGTCACACCCGGAACCCCCACTCCGTTCTTTAGGCAACACAACAACAACAAAAAAGAAACGGTGTTCTCTCGACAGCCCCGCTTCGTGCGACCCTCACCTGGACGAAGCGCGAGCCGCAGGTGTCGCAGCGGTAGGGTTTCTCTCCCGAGTGGATGCGAGAGTGAGTCTTCAGGTTGGCCGGTCGGTTGAACTGGGCGCCGCACACGTTGCAGCGGTACGGCTTGTCGCCCGGCGGGGCCCCGGGGCTTTTGGTCCCTTGGATGTTGCCGGAGTAACAGTAGGGCGCGTAGCGGCTCTCGCGCTTGACTGAGGAGGTGGACGAAATGGAACACGTGAACACGTTGGAACACGGGAACGTTGTTTCGGGGCGGGACGAACGCTACAAAAGAGGTCCGGCTTCTACCTGTCCCCTGATTGTGAGCGTGCGGCCCTGTTGGGCGATCCACGGAGGCGGGTGGTCCGAGGGGAGGGGCTCGGCCAGAACCCTCGTAGCAGGAGGCCTGCCCCTGTCTGATAAAGAAGGGGTTCATTGTTTAATGAATGCTTCGGTACTTTTCCCCCCTCATGCCCTCATCTTTCCCTGCTCACCTATCAATCTGACCAGGCACTTCTCCAGACCACGCCTCCGTGGCTTTGGGCGATGCGGGGCTTTGGGCCTCCTCCATCTCCTCCTCCTTCACCGCGGTGGCTGCGCAGAGAGGGTTGAGGACGATGTACTTGTATTTTTTCCAATTGCAGGCCTTCGAGTCCGGCGCTGCTTTGGCATCACTCTGGGGAGGCAAACGAAAATCCAGTCAATTACTTTTGTTTTAATTTGATTTAAGAAAAAAACAAAAAAAACCCCGCCGCCACTTTCTTTCAACCCACCGCCTGGTTTTTGTTGCAGGTGTTGGATTGCGCCGGAGAGTTTGGCTGGCAGCTGGAGCGGGCGGGGCTGTCTGGAGACGCGGTCGTGCCGGCAGCGACGGGCACCTCGGCCTCTCTCAGCCCTCTGGACCCGGGCCGGCTGGTCGGGAAAGCCCCTGGCGTGAGAAAGCCCCCGACGTCCGCCGGGACCCTGCCGGGGGAGAAACAACAAGGAAGTGCCGTGACGAGCTGAGCCTGTCGACGGACAAAGGGCCACAAAGCAGCAGCAGCTGCACAAAAAAAAAAAAAAAAAAACAACGCAAAGGCGCAGACCACACACACACCCACACAGCACTTAATCAGTTTTCCTTGACACACTCAATTTGCCTACCTTGTTGCCACTGCTGTTGGGGGGAAACTCTGAGGTCCTGGATTGGGCAGGTCCCCTCCACCGGGGGCCACAGAGGCTACAGACACCCTGGAGTCCAGCTCCAGTTGAGGATGCCTCGCACTCATATCCTCCCTGCTGAAAAAAAACCAAACAGATTCCCTTGGTCAGCTGCCTTCCATCCTCAGAAAGTGGCTAATTCATGATGGAATCTGTGCCGGCTCCTCGCAGCGGCCCCTCACCAGCGCGGCTGCAGGAAATCCCGGCAGGCGTCGACCACGTGGTCCATCTGCAGGTAGGTCGCGGCGGTGAGCACCCCGGGGGCGGTGCTCGGTGCGAGCGGGAGGCGCGAGGTGTACATGAAGTCCAGCAGCAGGGAGACGCTGGACGGGTCCAAGGTCTCGGGGAGGGACACGGTCACGAGCTGCTCCCCGCGACCCTGAAGCAGCACCCGGCGCGTGTACAGCGTGTAGAAGAATCCGCTGGCAGGGGGAGAAAGCAGGAAAAGGGATGAAGTCTGAAGGTCAAGAGTTTACGAGTCGAGGGAGAAGAGAATAAATAATGTGCACAGGTTTTTTTTGAGAACCTCCGCAGAGGGACTACTTTGTGCAGACCTGCAGGCCACGAGCACAGCGCAGTGCGCCCGCAGATGCGCGCCGCCGACGACCAGGGCGGCGTCCGTCAGGATGTTGCGGTGCCGCAGCTCGTTCAGGTTCAGCAGCACGTCGTCGGAGTGACGCGTGAACTCCTTCACGTAGCCCTCCGCCGGGGCAGAAGACCTCATCTCCTGCCCACCTTTGACCCCCGGCCCTTCCATCGCGCTCATGCGTAATCTCTGGAGAAGCAACCGACCAACGCTCATCATTTCAATCCATCATTTTTATCATTTTTTTGTTGGTAGCATTAGAAGTTACCTACCAAATAAATAGACTTGAGTGTCTCAGACACATCTATTAGGTGAGACCAGCTCCCTACTCGTACCTGCACGAGGAAAAAAAACATCCACTCTGTGGAATTAATACTTGAGCTTTAGTATTTACATTATTGGAGACATCAAAGGTAGATATTACAAATATGTTCTAATGAATGTCCCAAGCAATCGTTTTTTTTTCAACTCACCCCGACCAGCAGGGACGAGAACTGATCAAACCCCCCCCGCCCCCTGCTCAGTGTCCAGTCTTCAGTCAAAGAGGCCGAGCAGGGACCGACCCTCCGTCTCCACTGGCTGTGAGCGGCGCTGTGAGGGAAGGCCGAAGGGAGGCGGCGCTCTTATAACGTCGCGCAGGAAGCCCCCGTGCAGCCAGGCCTGCTTGTTTCCTCTTTCCTCAATGGCCCACGCGGCCGCGCAGGGAAAAGCCCAGCAGCAACCCCCCCGCACCCCCCAACCCCTCCGGACCACGAGTATTTTTAGTGGCCTATTAGTTTTTCTAAACCCCCGTAGCTCCAGGCGAAGTAATGGCAGGAAAGCGCAGTGTTTTTATTTTTTTACTTTTGCCACGTTAAGAAAATAAACAGGAGCACCATCGGGGAGTGGCGGTGTACGTGCCTGGCTATCCAGGGGTAAGCCATCATCACCCCACCCCCCCCTCTCCCAACACACCAACGCTTTCCTCCCCACTTCACCCCTCGGAGGAAGCTGTCTGAGAGGAAGCTGGAAGACCAACTTATTGTTGGATAAACAAGCCGTGCCCCCATTGCTGAGAGTCTATCTCACCGACGGGGCTTTTTTTTGTTCGGTTTGCACTCAGATTTTTGTCGCAATTGAGTCGTCAAGAATTCCCCGTGTCAGGATACGTAGCCAGCCGTCGCTGAGTCGCCCGGGTTCACATAAGTGGGGCCTTTAGTAAGTTCTCCATGCACGAGAGAGTCCGGAAGCTTCTGGCAGGCTGCCCCGAGAGCAGAGGACCACAGGAGGAAGGAAGCGAGACCAAACCGATGGTTGTAGATGGGAGACACCTTGTCCTGGTGGTGAAAAACAACCTTCACTCCGCCCCGACGGAGAGAAACGCAGCAGACAGATGTGCAGGAACTGTCCTGCGCGCACACACACACACACACACACACACACACACCCTTCTGAATGTTTCCTGCAAAGCTGCTCAGAGACACGGATGAAAACGCCCAGGACATCCGTCAATAATAAAGCAAGCATTAGAGAAGGGAGGAGGAATAAAGAGATGGAAGGATAATGCAGGGGAGGGGGGGAGAGAAGGGAGGGGGTCATGGATAACATAAAAAACCAAGAGGAAAGTCACCTCGGCAGAGAACCAGGCGCTTAACCAGACAGTTAATTGAGGCTCCGCCAAAAGTGAACCATGTGAACTGTGTTTCCTTCACATCAAAGTATTTAACAGGGGGAGACATTGAAGGAGGAGCAGGTCGGAGGAGGAGCAGGAGGAGGTTGGAGGAGTTACAGATAAGGGCAGCTTGCAGGATTGAAGCACGTGGACCTTTGCATCCTTATCTTCTTGGATAAGATTGAGTAGTCGGCTTTGGTGGCACAACACAAATTCGGTATTTAACTCAAAGTGCACAGATTGTCTGCTGTAAAAGAAATGTATGATATTTTATAGCAAGAAGATGCTTTATTTACCATTCACTGGATTTGGCATCGGGGGAAAATATTTCATGGATACCTTTTAAGAGAAGCCAAGTGTCAAACAAGAAAACAGCAGACAGCAAGACCATGTTTGGATACAAATCCACTGAAAAATCAGAATCTGAAGTAAAGATCACAGGGGAGAGGGGAGCAGGGGGGAGGGTGGGGGAGCAGGGGGGAGTGGATGTACGACGTCCGCGCGTGTCCTTGTGCTTTTATTTGTTTGGATGAAGGTGCGATCGGTTGTGTGCTTGGCAAAAGAAAAAACAACGATTAAGAAAACAGGTCTCGGCTACTTCCAGGCATTGTGAGAGGAACGGATGAGGGGCGGATGAGGGGAATATGGGTGGTGTGGGTGGTGTGGGTGGGGTAGTGTGGGGGGGGTTGGCTGAGGAAAAGTGAGAACATTACTAAACGGGTTTACCAATGGGCGGAAGCCATTGAGTCCATCCCGTTGGCAACGCTTGGCAACTCCCCCCCCCCCCCCCCCCCCCCCCCCGCGTTTACTGCAGCACCCGTTCACATTGCAAGAACCTTCTGCGGGTCTTAATTGAACAACAAACTTCAATGAGATTTCCTGTAGGAAATGATACATGTCAACGTCTGTTTAACCCGGTGTCGGTCCTTGTCAAACAGAACAAAGGGGGGAGTGGGAGAGGGGGGGGGGGGGGGGATTCCCCCGTCTCTTGTGGTTTCCTGTTGGCCTGGAAAGAACCGCTGGCCGACCAATGTCGACGGCAACAACAGATCGGCCTCTTCCTGCGACAGCACAGCGCCGTGGACATATAAGGAGCCCAGCGAGCGCAGGCCTCCGGAAGGAGGAGCAGGAGGAGGCTTATAAAATAAATAAATTGTTATAAACACCCCCCCCCCTCCTCCTTTGAAGAGGGGCCTTAGGGAAGGCAGTGGGCCTCCAGCATGGGGCTGGGTGAAGTGGGGGGAAGAACAAGGAGAAGAAGAGGGGGGGGTGGGGGAGGGGGGTTAGAGGAGAGTGACAGTTGACCTAAATCTCATAAACCACAAGATATTAAAGCAAACTCCTTTGACCTCTATCTTCACTGCTGCTCTCCCTGCTTCAACTGCGTGAGAGAAAACATTCACATGACCTTTAACTATTTATACAAAATATATATATATATATATATAATGTGTCAAGAATATGCACACATTTGCTAATCAATGTTGCATTTATTATAATAGTTATTACAATAGTTAGAAGAATGTTTAGGGTCACCTAAATCTCCTGATGGCTCTATGGTTTATACAGCATGATCATGACTTTGTAGATATTTAATTTGTTTAATGGTCAATTCAACAAAAACAACTGAAAATCTCTTATAAAATAAGTTTTCCAATAAGTTTGGCAACCACTGTATATAGAAATATGTACATGTATATTTATGTAGAGCTTGTTAGTTAATAAGATATACATCTAGGGAACAAATATTTCTTTTGGAGTGTTTTTTTTAAAGCTTATCCCTCAATAAGTACTCACTTTGCAGTATCTGATGCCATGAACTTACGTGAAACAATTTATTTTATTTAAGTTGTATTTAGCTGTTCTAAATTTTTACTCAAACATAAAATTCAGCCCCGAAATACTTTTGTGCATCGTTTTTTTCCCCCTTAAGAAATAACGGGCCAAATGGTATTATGGATAAGACAGCATTAATCATATATAGGCTACATGAGATTTGCTTTTATTTTCCATAAATCCATGTGACTAACCGCCGCCCCCCCTCCACACTCCCTTCCTCCCCCCCTCCCCCACAGCCGTTACGTCACGCATCGGGAACGCAGTGAGGAGCCGCCGCCGCCGCCGAAGGCCCCGCGACCCGTCACGAAGTAGGTTACCGAGGGACGGACATGTCGGGCGGACTTGCACCGGCCTGTGGGTGTTCACGCACGTCTTGTGACCGCGGGGCTGGTTTCGGGGCTGTGGGTGTGCGGGGGGGGAGGCAGCGGGTTATTTCATTGTCTCCTCCTCGGGTTTTGGAAGTTAGCCCCGGACGCAGGGCACGAGCCGCGCTCGAGTTGAAAAACGGGGATGGATTCCCCCCCCCCGCGACTAAAGTTAACCGTCGCCCGTTAACTTTCACTTGGGGGGGGGGGGGGAGTCGCTGTGTCGCTCGAGTTGTGGGCTTTGCACGTGACGCACGAAAGGCTGAATTGGGACGCGCGACCGAGCAGTTCGCCTCGGTACCGTCGGTCGTCTGCACCGACCGGAGTTACCGGAACGTCCCCTTTTCAAAACAACAACAACAACAACATGTCGCCATTGTTGTTTTACGTTTCTTTATTGTCCCTGTTTTTTCAGATGCGACTGAAGGGAAGAGGAGCGCCGCTGTGAAAGGAGCCGTGAAAGGTAAGCGATGCTAACGCGATGCTAATGTTGATGGGATGGACTGTTTCTGGATCCGGTTTTTGTCAAAGTTTCTCATCCATGTTCACTCGGGCCTACGTCCGGTTGCCTTGCGGTTATTTTTTTTTGTTTCACCTGAACAACACAGAACGCTACATTACGCTACATTGTTTAAAATGTTTTAAGTTCAGCGGAGCGTCAAGCCTTCAAAATAAAATGGTAGAATGTGTTGCGAATGGTTGTGTATAGGTAACTAAGCACATGGGGATAGTGGGCATTCAGCATTTGCTTTATTTTTAAAACGTTTTTTGTGTTGCCGAAACGCTCAAAGTACGCTCAAAGTACGGCACTTTATTTTGAAACCACCGGATGTCTGTTTATTCCAAATGCTCTCACTGTCATACACGTTTTAACATTTCATTAACTAGAGTTCTTTGAATTCAGGAATGGGTCAAGTCATGACAATAGGTGGACAAATGCACAATCTTTGTGACAGACTAAATTCAATTTTAATTAAATATTCACTATTGACGTTAATGCACATTAAACCGTTAACATTCCTTTCCTGGCCCAGGCATCATCGTATTTGACTGTGTGCTCATCCGGACTCATAAGCTTGAATCAAGTCACTGCTGGAAGTGCCGGTCACTCTTTCTTTCCTCCACGTAGTCAATGTGTCATGTCAAGTCCCGGCTGATCCCTCGTGGTTTAATTGCAGCTGTAACAACCCTGTGGGTAGAAATAACACCTCAAAGGCCCTCAGTGTCACTTGACTAAGCAAGTAAACTGCCCCCTGTACGTTTACATCATCTTCTCATCCGTCATTATAATCCTCTTAGAGGGATTTAGGACTCATTCAATCGGTGTGACAGGGCTGTTAAATTCTGCCGGGTTTGTTTTGCCTCGTGCTCGCCGTCCATTTAGGCATTGTCAATTATGGTGGCTCTCCAAAAAAGGAAGCAAAAGTACAGCATTTTTTGTGCAATCATAATTGACTATTAAACTATATCTTTTTTTCTTCTTCAATAACTCTATAAATTGTGATGCCAGATGTCGACCAGAGAGCACAGGGGGATTACTGGAAAACCTGTAAACCCCAGTAGTATTCATTTTACAAAGATGTGGTGGTAATTCCTTTTTTTAAAACTACCCTGTTTACCTAAGCTCTTTGCTTGCTATCTTTTTACGGACGTTTTTTCTCTCAAGGATATTTTCGTATTCAGCTCTGAAATGCACACTCGTGAATTTCCTTAACGGCGGGGAGCTGCGCCGTTGTTTTTTTTTATCCCACGGAGAATACACAATATATTGTTACGAGCCAGGTGTTCACGTGTGTATCATTGCACAACATTTCCCGTCCTGTTTTTGTCCCTGCCTCATTTTGGAAATCAATGATCGCACAAACACCCCCAAAGACAATAACCATTGTGACAGGAACCACCGATTCGCACCTGTTTGTGTGTCTGTGTACGAGTTTGTGTGTCGGAAAAGCTTCTGCGAGAGGGTTTGTCTCACTCAGCAAAACGCACACTTGCACGTTTTTAGAGGCGGCGCGCTGGAAATCCCCCCAAGGCCGATGTGAACGACTGCTCTTTTCCTGAGCCTCAAAACAAACCCCATTGTTCTGTCCGTGTGTCCCCGTTGCCGTAGGAAACCGAGCGCGAGGCATCCCTCGGCTTCCATTTGTCGCAAATGACAAAAAACGTCACACAGCAGACACGGCTGTGCATAAGGCAAGACGTGGAAATCATGCGTAAGTCGCTCAAAGGATATTTGGCAACTAATATACAGCGGAATGCACGCACGGCGAAGTCGCACGACGACGCAAAAATGTCATTGCTGGAACAACAAGAGGGGCAACGTTTTCCTTCTTCCCTTTGACCTCAGAAGCCCGCCATGTCCGGTCCCACCTGGCTTCCCCCGAGGACTCTGGATAGCGACGAGCGAGCCGCCCCACAGATGTCTCACTCCGCAGGGTCAGCGATCTACCGAGCCCCCAACAAGAAAGGGACGTCTGACTTCCGGCCCAAATATGGCCCCTATGACCAGAACGGAGGAGGAGGGGGAGGGGGAGGGATGGCCAACAGGTACACGGCTACCGGACCCACGGGTAAGAAGACCACGTCATCTCCTCAAGGCACGTCATCACATTTGATCATCACTTGATTTACTTCATAATCTATGATCGATTTGTAATGTGTGTCCTCAGACGTCTACACCCAAGGTGGGCCCATTCTTCACTCGCCTGGCGACCACTATTACACCCCCCCCCACGGCCACAAAGAAGACCGCACCTGGAGCCCCCACATGGACAGTTACGAGCTGATGGTAGGTTCTTTTTTTTGTTTGAAAACCCCCCCCCGACACGTTTCACTTTTTCCGTTTTCCCGACCTCCCCTTCGTGTTGTTAGCACCGCGGTGCCGAAAAGCCTGCGAGCTATCACTCCAAAATCGACGCGGACATCGACTCCCTCACCAGCATGCTGGCCGACCTGGACAGCCGCCCGCAGGACTCCGGCGCGCAGGTAGGACGCGGCCCTTTGCTCGCACGCACCTTCGCCTCGTGTTTTTCATGATCCCATGATTCTCCCCCCCCCCCGCAGCTGTACGACAACGTGCCTTACAACCAGTACCTCCCGGGGGATCGCTACAAGCCGGCGCAGCAGAGCGCGGGCCCTCCTCAGGGTCGGCCCTCCATGGGCTACTCGCCGCACCCCCAGAGCCAGTACCACCCGGCCCCCCGCTACCCCAGCGAGCACCAGCCCCCTCAGTACTCCGCCTCCCACAAGCCGGACTACTACTCCTCTTCCTCCTCCTCCTCCTCCTCAAACCCCAAGCCCTACCCTCAGCCCGTCCCGGCCTCCTACACCACGGCCTCCACGCCCACCGGGCCCCGGTTCAGCGTCCAGGTGAAGACTGCTCAGCCGGTCACCTACTCGCAGACGGGGCGGCAGGCCGAGCAGGCCTACACGCCGCCCCCACCTCGCCAGCATGTGTCGCGGCCCCCCGGCCAGACGAGCCCGCAGGGCTGGTACCCGCCCCATCCCGGTGCGCAGGCTCAGGAGTTGCACTCCGAGGCGGCGTACAAGGGGGGCAGCTCGGGGCCGGCAGGGAGGGTTGTGCAGGTCCCGCTGTCCAACAGGGGGGTCGAAGGTCATCCGACGGGGCCGAGTCCCGCTTATCAGCCCAGCAAGGTAGAGACTGTAACGGTTGATGTATTATATCTATTAAATGTGAGCATTCATTTAAGCACTCACACATTTTAATGGATGCTATCGCCAGCATAATAAAATAAAAAGTAATGTTCTGCCAAAACTTGACAGATTTGACCCCCAGAATCATCATCGATATCAAGTGATCAATGTGTGTATATATATATAGCAGGGTTTAGCGACCACCAGGCCAGAAGAAGAGCTGGATCGACTTACGAAGAAGTTGGTATACGATATGAACCACCCCCCCGTCGAAGACTATTTTGGTACGGCCCACGCACATTGACAGCAATGCCTTGTGACACACACACACACACACACACACACTAAAACCTCCATTTGGGCCTTTGTATGTGGACCTCCAGGCCGCTGTGCCCGGTGCGGCGACAACGTGGTCGGCGACGGCAGCGGCTGCATCGCCATGGAGCAGGTGTTCCACGTGGAATGTTTCACTTGCATCACCTGCCACGCGCGTCTCCGGGGGCAACCCTTCTACGCCCTCGACAAGAAGAGCTACTGCGAGAGCTGTTACATCGTAAGCCGTCACGTGGACTCCACCTCTCGAATCCGATTCATGTAGATCTCCTGGCTCATTGCGACTTCTCCCCCACCCCCCCCCCCCACCCGTCTGCCCAGGGTACGCTGGAGCGCTGTTCAAAGTGCTCCAAGCCCATCCTGGACCGCATCCTGCGGGCCATGGGGAAGGCCTACCACCCCCGCTGCTTCACCTGCGTGGTGTGCAACTGCTGCCTGGACGGCGTGCCCTTCACCGTGGACGCCACCTCTCAGATCCACTGCATCGACGACTTTCACAGGTGGGTAAAGCGCCGTGTGCAGAGAGGCACCGTGAATGCGGGCGGTCGAACACTCTCAAACTCACTCCCCCCCCCCTCGTTGACAGGAAGTACGCTCCTCGCTGCTCGGTGTGCGGCGAGCCCATCATGCCCGAGCAGGGCCAGGAGGAGACGGTGCGCATCGTGGCTCTGGACCGCAGCTTTCACGTCAACTGTTACATCTGTGAGGTGGGTGGTACAACACGGCGTCCAGCAGTTGTAGATTTTTTTTTAAGCCCTAACGTTGTCGTCTTCATTCTTACTGTTAAAACTTTACTAAACCGAATTACTGATTACCCCATTGTGGGATTACGTAACCCCCTTTTTGTCCCGCGGCGAGGCGGCGCTTGGTCTTAAAGTGTCCCCGCGTGTCCCTCAGGAATGCGGCCTCCTGCTGTCCTCGGAGGGCGAGGGTCGCGGCTGCTACCCGCTGGACGGCCACATCTTGTGCAAGAGCTGCAGCGCCTGCCGCATCCAGGACCTCTCGGCCAAAATCTCCACCGACTGCTAACGCTGCGCTCGCGACCCCAGGCGGGGTGCAACCCCCCCCCCCCCCCCCCCTCCCCCTCCCTCTTTTGACCCCGCCAGGTGCTTCTTTTCTTTTAATTATTTTGTTGTTGCCCCGACCATGACATAAACTCTGCTACAGCGCCCTCTGTTGGTTTCCTGAGTCTCCAGCAAGCACCTTTTTTCTCCAGACGTCCTTCTCCAGTTTTTCGGTACACTGCGTGACTCATTTTTTTCCGGTTTAGTTCAGGATCAGTACGACGGGTGGCCTGACCTGCAGGCAGCTTGGGCTCCACTTAGCTTTTCTCGGTACCGCTCCCCTTTTTTGGCTTGCACATTAGTATCACCGTCATTACTGACGTCACAGATTTAGTTCCAATTTTCTTTTTTTTTTTTTTTTTTTTCAGAGAAGCAGCTCAAAGTGTGATAACGCTCGTCTGAACTGTCTTAACTGTGGAACCTGAAATGTCAGTTTCCAAACTGCCTCAAAACGAGCACATTTAAAAGCACATAGTTCAACTGTTCAACTGTTCAACTGTGACTGTACAAGACCGGCTGGTTTGGTTTGACGATGAAACTGCGGCCAATCGTTTTTGGAAAAGATGTGACGTTTAGTGCGGTGAATCTTCGCAGAGACGTAGCCTCATAGCGGGAAAAGTGTAGAAGGCAACGAATGTGTCGTTAACCCCACAAACTAGGTGTTGTTTTTGTTGTTGTTTTTTCCTTAGCTTTTATTAAATTCCGTTACAATCTCTCATTAACAAAATACAAATAAACGATCACCCACAATAACATTTTTGAATGTTTCTGAAACGTGTTCTTTTGTTCAACCCTTGTTTGATACTTGACACATTGTTACATTGAAGATGATGCAATGAATTCAAATGCAATTTTTGTTTTATTTTTGATGTTGATGTTTGAGCCTTATGTGAAGACGACCGTGTACACGCGTCGCCCTGAGGAAAGTTCTATTCAGTTGAAGTCTTATTTTGGTGAATTCGCTTCACTACAAATGTCAAAAGATAATCGTGGATATAGATGAGATTCAGACGCGTTGATTTTTGGAACACAGCTCACTTGTTTTGTTCACCCTTGCACTCGTGTGGGCAGAGTCGTCATCCTGTGACAATTTGGAGCTTCAGTATTTGTTGAGGTTGTGTTTCGTTTTTTCCGTCCCTTATTTTGTATTTGTAAAGGGCTGGAACTTTAAAAGCCTTGAATTCAGCTTTGTGTTTACGATGCTAGAACGGTTTTATTTATTTACTGCTTTAACCTGCGTTTATCATCACAGGCATCATTTCGTTCATGCTCAGCAGTGTCACTGTGATTTGTCTTTTTTTTTTTTTATTTTGTTTATCCTGGTCAATGCCAAATGTGTCACCCGTCAAATCATTAGTTTTCTTTCCACGCCATTTCGTGTCATCTTTGCTGTGTGTTTGGTCTGAAATGCTGTGAATTGGAGATATAGAGGGAAAGCCCGCAGCTGAATCATGTCCACCGATGACTTCACACGCAAGGGCCATTTTTTTTACCGATAAACAGCTTGATGATGCACAAATTGCAGTTACATTAGCAGGAGAAAGCTTTGAACGTGGGGGTGATTTTTTTGTTTTGTTTTCCTAATACAGGTTGTAGTAACATCATTATTAAAATGTCATCAATTCAATTGTTTTGTGCTTTTTATACAAATGCAGTTCACCCCAGTGACTTAAATTCGGTCAGAACAAATATGCAAATCATTCACATTATGAAATGTTTGAGACTAAGCATCAAAATATCTGTGACCTTCTGGAGCTTTTGATTCTAATGATTGTGACCTAAATGTAGAAGTCCACAACATTTGCCGGAATGCATTTCAAAATAACCCAAATTCCCCGTTTTAAGACGCAGAAAGGGGATCCCGTTTAAACCAGAAAACGATGTACACCCGTCAAGATTATTACAATAGCCCCAAAACTGCACGTTTGTCATCGTGCAATAACTTCACACGAAATGAGCAAAAAAAACCTACGTTTTTTGTTTGTTAAATCTAACGCTAACACGAGGTGAACGTCTTCCAGAAGAAGTTACGACAGCCGACTTTGCGCTCTCTTTGGGTGAGCGGGAGATGTCGCCTCACCACCTCCTCTTCCTCTTCCTCCTCCTCCTCCTCCGGCTCGAGGAAGCGTCTCGTCTCCTCGCGCCGCCTTCAGCTCCGACACAAACTTCACCAACATCGAGTACGCGAGATCCTGAAGGAAGAAAACCCACCGCCGTCACTTTCCACAAATACTAAATTACTTTTAGAGCTAATTGACGGGAATGAATGAATGAATGAGCCGCTGACCTGGTTGTCCGCCGGGTCTCCTCTCAGCGTCGGCGTGTCCGCGCGTGGAGCCCCGCTGACCCGCAGCAGCAGCGCCGAGGAGACCAAGGCCACGAGGAGAACCTGCATCCTTCCTCCACAGCCGGTGGGAGCGGAACGTTGTTCTTTCCGTGCGAGTGGGACGCGTTGCAGCGGCTATAAATAAGCCTCTTCGTCTCCAACACCCTCCTCATCCTCACGCCCCCCAAAAAGGATGCGATTGGTGGAGGAGACTGGGGTGTGTGTGTGTGTGCGCGTGTGTGCGCGTGTACAATGACATTCTGCCGGTTGTGATTAGACACAGCGGCGTCGCGGGTGTCCACGCGCTCGACGTGACGCCTTCCCGCGCGGCGCTCCGTTAATGACTCGAAGTGACTCAAATGTTAATGACAGACCTTCGGCCACCGTGTTTTTAATGCGAAGAATCTAAAAAGGAGAAACTTCTTAAATGTCAAGATTGTACAAAAAGAGGTGGGTGTCACGTGTGTCACTTGGAGAAGATGCCAGTCGGCTGCAGCGGGAGCACCGCAGGGGGTCACCGATCACTAACGCTTTACTTTACACCTCGTCAACGTGCAGCTGTGCTCCAGCGGTGTGATGATGTCATGGAATTACGCCTCCACACCCGCGGGCTACGTGGGCCGGGGCTAATTGACCATCACATATAACTTTTATTTGTGTTTTCGTTTAACTACTAAGTTAATGCTGGCTGAATGTATCTGAGGAGGTCCTGATGGATTATTGCAGGGTCTGTGAAATTAAAGAACTAACTCTTGTGCATCCATGAGGATTATTCCTATTTCACACTGAACAGGGTGCCCGAATAGGAGGCCAACCTCCTGCAGGGGGGCCGTGGTCGCAGGTGATTATGAACACGTTGTAAACCCTTGGGCCATTTATTTACTGCAATGCGTCATCTTCGCTTATGAAATGGGGGAAAATTCTCAATATCGTACTTTGTGCATCTAAAAAGGTGTAATTCTGAAGATGCATTGTTAAGGAAGGGGATTCACTTATCTGAAAAATAAGCAGTATCTTATGCGTAGGCAAATGCCATTGGTTCGATGTAATTTATTGTCCAGGTACAGATTTTTCCATGCCAGGGGAAATAGGTTCTATCCTGTCTGTAGGACAGGATAAGGTGTGGAAATAATGGTTACTACTCATATTCTTTTGCCTGTCTTAATACAGCAAATGGAAATTAAGATGATTCCGCCACAGAGGGGGTGCAAGATCGGCCTGCAGGAGGAGAGAGTGAAGGTCAGGCTAAAGGTACACTGACGGGACCAAATCTGATTTGACTAAATCTGAGAAGACGATTCAAAAGGATGACAAAGATGATTTTGTCATCCTTCACAGTGAACCTTGAAAAACAGATAAGTCTTAAAAACGGACTCAAGATGGGGCAATGTAGGCTGAGAGTGGGCTGTCAAAAAAAGACCTCCTGAGCCTGTGCACAAACTCCAAAGAGCCTCAAAGTGAGGCCAACTTCCGGAGAAGCAACAATCACGACACCGTGCAATGCAGAGCGGCACATTTCACAGTCGGCCACACAGACAGAAGCACGATCACACTTTAAAGATGCATAAAATACATTTAGTCGACCCCTGAGACTTACACAAAAGGGCCTTAGCCACTGATGTGTTGTTTAAAGCTGGCTAAGCGGCATACAAAGACCTGGGAGCCAACAGACGCTAAAGTCAACCTTTTGCTTGATGTGTATCTCGGCCGAACTGGCCTCGTGTGGCGGCCGTCTGCTATGCCAGCGCTCAAACGTCAGTTTATTCACCGACCAACCAGAAGCCCTCAGGCCTTCCGGCCGCGTGTGCGACTTGTTAGCAATCAAGCCCCGTCACAATCAGTCGCATGTGAGGACCCATTTAAAAGCTGGAAGAGTAGACATGATGACACTTCAGTCAGGTTGAACACTGAGGAAGTGGTTTGTGGTTGCTGGGTGGCAGGTGTAGTTTGTTAGCGGAGAGGCTATCTTTAGACACTGCTGATTTATCCTGTGCAATGTCTTCTGGGTTCTGCCTGAGGTAAGTACTTTCTTTTTGAGCTGACTTGTTGCATCTATTGTTGCATGATTGAGTTATGTGCTTTTTGTGTTCCAGTGCCTTCTTATTCCTGTCCGTCTGGTCCACTGCAGAATGTTCTGGCATTCCCAACGGTAACTAACATTTTGGCTCATTGCTCTACAACGGCCGATGGCCTCTCCACATTTTGACCGTCTCTTGCTCGCACACACAGGAGCTGTCCTCATGGAGTGTCGTGATCGGTACCTCATGATCGCTGCGAATCTCTCCTTCACTGGGGCGGACCCTCGCTTTGAGGCTGTTGGTAAGTCATGAACAGAGTTGTCATGCTGAACCTTCACTGTCCGGTGCTGTGTATTAAGTACTTGAAGCAGGGACGTCGTTGGGCCTATTTTAGGGAGGCTGAAGCTACCCCAAAGTGTTCATAAGCCCCCCTAAATGACAACAAAAATTTGTTTAATCAATAACTGCATCCTCATTGATATCAAGATGGTGCACCCCACTGTGTCGTTGCATTGGTGTGAAGTTGCAGCTTTCAGAGCGTTGCAGACGTGTGTTGCAAGTAACTAGGGAGATTGAGCTTGTCTCGTAACTCTCGATGCAGCCTCCCCGCACATAAACTCACCGATACACGCGCTAATGGTGAAAGGAAGATTGATTTACACTTGGTGTGATTTTTAAAAAGTGAAATTGTTTTTTTAATTTTTTTAATTACCTGCTTACATTTAGCTATGTTGAGGTAAAGGAAAGGGGATATTTTGGTTTGCTAGACTTTAGTTTTCCATAGCAAGAGTGGAAGAGGATATGTCTATCACGTTTTACTTAACATCTTGTAGCATACAATGCTTACTCAAGCATTTCTGATATCTCCATTTTCAACTTTCAAGCTGGGCTATTTCCTTGTGTCTGAGCTGTCTTACTATATAGTTAAGAACAAAACATTTGGCTCATGTGTTCCAGATGGAACGGGTGTACGCGCCATCACAAAGCAGTATGCAGCACAGTGTGGCTACACCGTCAGTGTTCTCCCTCTAGCTGGCCGCGTGGAGCTTCGGTCTTCTTACTTCAGCTGTAACACTGAAAACCAGGTGTGTAGTAAATGGATTAAATGTCTGCTATTTTAACTGTACAGTAAAGCTGTTTTCAACTTTGCTCTTTCAGGATGATCAAGTCTTCACTTTTAAGTTTAACTTGGTTGCAACTCATGAGGAAAAGGAGGAAAGCTTTGCTCTGAACCAGACTTGTTCCCCCTCTCTCCCCTGGTCCTCTAGAGAGGTTACTTGCGAAGAGAACTACATGGAGGTAAGTTGCTTTTTAATTCATCCAGTTATGGACTTTACTTCTGTAACAATTACTTGTGTCTTTTCAGGTTTCTGTGAGGAGTGAAATCAAATGTCTTCCTCAGACTGTAGATGACTCGAGTGATAACCAAACTGTAGGTCTTAATATGCTTCCTATATTCTTACTCTTTGGCGTCTTTCTGCATTTAACAACGTATAAATCTCTTAGATACGTGGCGACACCACCGCAGATTGGCAGGTGATGTTCCATAGACACGAGGAGCAGTTGCTGCCCATGAACCTCTCTACAGCTCGCAAGCAGGGCTACGCCTTTGACTTGACGAAAGGAAGGCTGGTGTTTCGTACACCGTACGCACAACCGGACTCGTTCAGCACTGAGGTGACCGACGATGCATAAATGTGACGTTGAGGCAAGAGCGGGTCTTCAGTTTGCATCCTTCTCCAGGTGAATGGGGTTCCAGTAGAGGAGGTCCACGCAACTTTATTCTCCCGACAAAGCTGGATCGTCTTCATGGTCGACCTGGTGGTCGCATTGCTCCATTGGTCTGTATTGCAACCTGTTGTGTGGTTGGTTCACCCATTGATGTAAAAGTAGCCCTATAATAGTCTTGTGTCTCCAGATGAAGGCTTTTATGATGAGCTCGGCGGCTACATTATGTGGGAAACTCCAGAGGTGTGCAGGAATGGTTGTGAAAGACAACTCAACGTCGGCCTCAATGGTGAACTCGTTGAACAGGCAGTTGCAGAAGAGCGAGGCTTTGTTGTGCATGATAACGTCACCGTCCACATCAGCATTCCCAATAATGCTGAAGGAGGATACAGAAAGGTGAGAATACGAAGGGCAGATGGTGGAAATGGAATTGGGTCTCTCACTCATTTCAAGCAGCAGGCAGGATGTGGGCCGCTAGTTTGACATGTGGTGTAGATGACCTGGCAGCTGCCTTGTGATCACAAACTCAATTGGACCAGGTCAAAACGTACCAAGCATTCTGCCTGTGTCTGTTTCAGAGCCTTGTGGCTGGCGGTCTCTACCAGTTTTATATATTTCATCTGTATTTGGAGCAAATCCTGGCCGACTATCGCATAGGAACCAGAGTGCGATTTCAGAGGACCCTCTCCACACCCCTGCTGCCGTGCTACATTTTCACCGCAAACCTACACGGCCGTTGCTGAACGCACCTTCACGGTCTACCTCGGCAACGTCCCTGACGATGTGGAACTGTTGGCGGTTCGCTTGAACGGACAAGAATTCGCAGTTCCGTTTCCCAACACCAGCGCCTACTCGCTCACCAACGTTGTTCACCCCAACAACACTCGTGGATACACCCTGAAGGTCCCTTTTAAAGACCCCCTCGTCGTGCAGAAGGTAAAGGTTATTTCTGAGTAGGGCCTTGTCACGTGAGCAGACTTTATTTAAATGTGTTCTTTCCCCTTTTAGTTTGTGCAGGTTGCAGCAATTCAATATGGGCTGGACATAAACTTCACACTTGCAGTTCTGCCTGAGAACGAGCTCTTTAACCACGTGGCGATCATTGAGGCGTTGTTCTGTAAGGCCTCCACACTTCAATATTTAGAGCAGTCATCCATGTTGGAAGTGAGCAGCAGTTTTGTTTACTCGATCTTCACAGCTCCTCCAACCTTTACCACCACCTGCTCTCAGTCCGGCATCAGCTTCCACCTGGACCGCTGGCCTTCTGATTACCTCTGGGAGATCAGCGTCGGCGCAGACTTGCTTACCCCCGAGCTTGCGGCCCAGCGTGGCTACAACATGAGCGACGACGGCCGGAGTCTTCTGCTTAAAGTGCCGCTCTTCTCCGAAGGCTACGCGTACAGGGTGAGGATCACTCGCCGACGCCACCGACTGGCGCCTGTTCAGTTGACCTTTTTTGATTCTGGTAGACGAGTGATCTTTCGGCCACGCGTTTCTGTTGCAGGATGTTACTTTGCAGGGCTTCTTTGGCTCCTTCGGCATCCTGGTGCGGCATCACGAGACGCAGCTCGAGCGCGCAACCATCAAGACGTGTCTTTTCTCTACTGCTGAATTCATCTGTAAGCGATCCCATTTCCTGAGTTTTAGAGCCGAGCGCTGTCTGTAGTTGACGAAGTGGCCGTCTTATAGTGTGTTCCACCGATGGGATGATGACCGCGGTGGCTGACGTGTCGCTGGCCCTCCCTACCGGAGGCGCTCCTGCTGAAACCCACCTGGTCGACAAATACTGTGAGCCCAGAGAGACTGACGGCACCAGGGCCCTGTTCTCCTATCCAGTAAACAGCTGTGGCTCCTCGATCAAGGTACAGCTGTGGTATTTTGGACAGTCGTTGCCATTGGACCACTGACCTGAATGTTGTGCCACTAATTTGCACACTTGTGGTTTTTTTGTTTAGCTTGGCAAGGGAACTGTGACTTATCAAAATGAGATTTTGTACAGCAGCAAGACTTTCCTCAGTAAGGGTGAAGAGTTTGCTGGTGATGCTACTGAGAGGTATGTATCTCAATGCAGCGTTAAGTGAAAATACTGGCTGGGCATTAAACTTCTTTCTTGCAGGGTACTCGTACACTGCACGTATCCTGTGGCTAGTCTGCATCGCCTCTTCGCGGCATACAAGTTTGAGTCGGATGTCGCTGGCCTCGGCAGGATCATCCACGCCACGGAGGCCGCCGCAGGTATGGTAGTTTTTTCACTTGTTGAGCCGTAACTGTTGTTGCTCATGATCTTATAGCATATCATTCTGTGCTGTAGGTCTGCACGGCTCCTCCCAGAGGCCCATTGCACCACTTCACATCGGACCAGTTCATCCTGTCTCTTACATGTCGGCCCTGCAGCCTCCTGCTCGCTACAAAGTTTCTAAATTTCATAGTTTTGCAAGTGTTCTAAAAAAAGGTGAGAAACATTTTAAAATGTGTATTCAATAAGGTCTCACTTGGTTAACTAACTTCACTTGGAATCTCTTTACAGGAGCCCGCCGATCCATGAGAAGTAGAAAGAGTCCAGCGCAAATTTGAAAAGTAATTTAAGTCGCAAATTTTGAATTGAATAAAGCTCTGTTCTTAATTTTGTGTGAAATGCTTTATTGGGTTGAGATTTTTTTTCAGGGATGGTTTTGGTAAACGTGCAAAGTATACAATTGGTGGCCTCTCTGCCATATCAAGGGCAAGAACATGCTTGCCAAATTGTCTTGCACTGCATAGTTATTGAAACCCCATCGGTTTTCATGACTTAAGAGCCAGTAACGCATGACATGGAAGGGAACTGTGCACTATTACGCTTTTTAAAAAAAAAAAAATTTAATAGTCCTAAATACAACAGGATAATTGTCTTAGGACTTTTGAGAGGGAGTTTAAATTAAAACTGGCTAAACTGTTTGAAGAAGCACTTTTGACATGCTGGCCTGTCTTCATGAAGCCAGTCAAATGAAAGGTCTGTTGGTTAATAAAGGAAAGTGCTCTCTAAAACTTTTTGCGTGAGTCGACTAAAGATCATCACGTGGCCACGTTTCTCTTCAGAGGTGCAGAGAACCAGCTGAGCCTCCTCTACCAGAACCCTGCGCCACCCTTGATGCCAGCGTACATGGCTGCGTACCATCGCAAGTCAGGTTAAAGCTTTATTCCTCTGTGTCCACTCCCGCCAGTTCCTATCATCACCCCAGCAGAGTTCTACACCGATCCCATCAGATGTGGAAGGAGGGTCCCCATTGTGCAGAGTCCTCAATTAAACCCTTTTGAACCTGAGGCTTCGGAAATGTGGTCGACAGATGGTTTGGAAGTGCAATTGGAGTGTACGTATGGATCTGATGGCTTCAAAGGGCCGTCGTAGTTGCACTTGTAATACTCAGCAATAGTTGCACACTGTGACCAACGGTAAAATACTCATGTAGCGACCAAAACAACCAAACAACTCGCCCCCCTTCTGTTTGACATGTAGAGTAATTCCTCTCCACAGTTCTTCGCTGGATGTTGAGCCTCTGTTTTACTACCAATGGAAAAAGCTATCCATCTAGCTGTAACTGAATAAGATGTCCTTATTAGAGCTGATCCGATACCATTTTTTTCCCTCCCGATTCCGATATACGTCCAGTGGGTATCGGCCGATACGAGTACCGATACCAGTGTCCCCTTAACTTTGGTAAATTTGTTGTGTTCTTAAGCGTGACTCGTCTTCAGATGTTTGATTAAGTTGCTGTTGAAAGTTGCAACACTCGTGCCACCCCTCGAAATAGCTTCTTTGCACTTGTTGCATGTCGACGTCTTACTGGTGGGAAAAGCCACTGTAAAGTACTGCCAAACCGCCGACATGATGCGCTAACGTTAGCTCCTGAGCTTATGTGCAAATGACATAGAAGACAGCCCGAGCAGTACCGGGACCAACGGCCGTTTACAGTAGCGGTTACCGACCCGGATAAGCGGACCCGTAATAACAGTTCAAATGTAATGTGTTGTTCGGTACAGCGAAAGTTGCCCGTATAGCGTTAGCTAGGTTCGTTTGCCGTGCGTGACGTTCCACAAACCCGGTTGACGCTGGTAAACGCTGGATCTCGCTAACGGCCGCTCCTGAGCTAACGTTAGCGCCTGACGTTAGCGCCTGACGTTAGCTAACGGCCGCTCCTGAGCTAACGTTAGCGCCTGACGTTAGCGCCTGACGTTAGCTAACGGCCGCTCCTGAGCTAACGTTAGCGCCTGACGTTAGCTAACGCCCGCTCCTGAGCTAACGTTAGCGCCTGACGTTAGCTAACGCCCGCTCCTGATCAAACGTTGAACAATTCTCTGCCCCTCTAAAACAGCAGCTGCTGATGGCAGCACAGCGCAACTTTTTTTTAAAGCGGTGAAGAGATCGCTGACACGGTACGTGGTATCGGATCGGAGCCTGGACTCCAGTACTCGCCGATACCGGATGCCAGCATTTTGGCAGTATCAGAGGCTTTTCCGATACTTGTATCGGAATCGGATTCCAACAGTTTAACTGCGAAGTAATAATGCGTGTTTGATACCCTTGTTTGAATTAAATCCTACTGCGATGTCTGCTGAAACTGATTGCCTGGCCTTACCACAAAAAAATCTCCAACAGCCGCCACAACACATTTGACCTTTATCAGCCAGAGTGTATTTATGACGTCAGTTACACGATTTGTCCACTCGGTGTCGCTGTAAGACTATTCTGTATCTAAAGCCTCACTTCATTCAACTCTGAATGCCTCCATAAAAACCCCTGTGGGTTTCTGCCATTGGTCCGGTTCAGACCTGTAAGACATGTTCAGTGACAGTAGGTCACAATTCCTATCGGGAAACTGGACGGGCCTCCTGGGGACTCTCGGGCCTCCGGGTCAATAAGTTGAAATCCAGTGATTATATGTTTTCATTCTCATTTATTAGCTGTCCACGTACAGATTTGTCAGGGGAAATATGGGGGAAATATGCAGGGGAAATATATTCTATCCTGTCTGTAAGAATATGGATGCTTAGAACACAGTGTGGAATAAGGTGTAGAAAATATTGGTTACTACATACCTCATATTAATGCCTTAATACAGCAAATGCCTGTGTAGAGCAGAGTGATGTGGCTGAAGTTAGTTACATTTTAAATACATACATATCAAATTTGGCTTTAGAATACGGAAAATCTTCTAAAATTACATCGAAAGCAAATAAGACTATTCCCTCACAATGCGATCTTAAAACAAGGTGTATTAACAAATGTAAAAAGAGAAGAAATGTACTCTTTTTTTGATCAAACAATTTAATTAATGTTAGATTAATGTTAGTCAAAAAAAGACCTCCTGAGCCATTGCACAAACTACAAAGAGCCTCAAAGTGAGGCCAACTTCCGGAGAAGCAACAATCACGACACCGTGCAATGCAGAGCGGCAGATTTCACAGTCGGCCACACAGACAGAAGCACGGTCACACTTTAAAGACGCATAAAATACATTTAGTCGACCCCTGAGACTTACACAAAAGGGCCTTAGCCACTGATGTGTTGTTTAAAGCTGGCTAAGCGGCATACAAAGACCTGGGAGCCAACAGACGCTAAAGTCAACCTTTTGCTTGATGTGTATCTCGGCCGAACTGGCCTCGTGTGGCGGCCGTCTGCTATGCCAGCGCTCAAACGTCAGTTTATTCACCGACCAACCAGAAGCCCTCAGGCCTTCTGGACGCGTGTGCGACTTGTTAGCAATCAAGCCCCGTCACAATCAGTCGCATGTGAGGACCCATTTAAAAGCTGGAAGAGTAGACATGAGGACACTTCAGTCAGGTTGAACACTGAGGAAGTGGTTTGTGGTTGCTGGGTGGCAGGTGTAGTTTGTTAGCGGAGAGGCTATCTTTAGACACTGCTGATTTATCCTGTGCAATGTCTTCTGGGTTCTGCCTGAGGTAAGTACTTTCTTTTTGAGCTGACTTGTTGCATCTATTGTTGCATGATTGAGTTATGTGCTTTTTGTGTTCCAGTGCCTTCTTACTCCTGTCCGTCTGGTCCACTGCAAAATGTTCTGGCATTCCCAACGGTAACTAACATTTTGGCTCGTTGCTCTACAACGACTGCTTGCCTCTCCACATTTTGACCGTCTCTTGCTCGCACACACAGGAGCTGTCCTCATGGAGTGTCGTGATCGGTACCTCATGATCGCTGCGAATCTCTCCTTCACTGGGGCGGACCCTCGCTTTGAGGCTGTTGGTAAGTCATGAACAGCGTTGTCATGCTGACCCTTCACTGTCCTGTAAATGTGCTGTGTATTAAGTACTTGAGGCATCTTGAATTTTGGAACTTCACTCAAGCATTTCTGATATCTCCATTTTCAACTTTCAAGCTGGGCTATTTCCTTGTGTCGGAGCTGTCTTACTATATAGTTAAGACCAAAACATTTGGCTCATGTGTTCCAGATGGAACGGGTGTGCGCGCCATCACAAAGCAGTATGCAGCACAGTGTGGCTACACCGTCAGTGTTCTCCCTCTAGCTGGCCGCGTGGAGCTTCGGTCTTCTTACTTCAGCTGTCATACTGACAACCAGGTGTGTACTAAATGGATTAAAAAATGTTTGCTTTTTGAACTGTACAGAAAAGCTGTTTTCAACTTTGCTCTTTCAGGATGATAAAGTCTTCACTTTTAAGTTTAACTTGGTTGCAACTCATGAGGAAAAGGAGGAAAGCTTTGCTCTGAACCAGACCTGTTCCCCCTCTCTCCCCTGGTCGTCTAGAGAGGTTACTTGCGAAGAGAACTACATGGAGGTAAGTTGCTTTGTTTTAATTCATCCAGTTATAGACTTTAGTTCTGTTAAATCATTACAGAATTTACTTCTGTAACAATTGCTTGTCTTTTTCAGGTTTCTGTGAGGAGTGAAATCAAATGTCTTCCTCAGACTGTAGATGACTCGAGTGATAACCAAACTGTAGGTCTTAATATGCTGCCTATTTTCTTACTCTTTGGAGTCTTGCTGCATTTAACAACGTATAAATCTCTTAGATACGTGGCGACACCACCGCAGATTGGCAGGTGATGTTCCATAGACACGAGGAGCAGTTGCTGCCCATGAACCTCTCTACAGCTCGCAAGCAGGGCTACGCCTTTGACTTGACGAAAGGAAGGCTGGTGTTTCGGACACCGTACGCACAACCGGACTCGTTCAGCACTGAGGTGACGGACGATGCATAAATGAGACGTTGAGGCAAGAGCGGGTCTTCAGTTTGCATCCTTCTCCAGGTGAATGGGGTTCCAGTAGAGGAGGTCCACGCAACTTTATTCTCCCGACAAAGCTGGATCGTCTTCATGGTCGACCTGGTGGTCGCATGCTCCATTGGTCTGTATTGCAACCTGTTGTGTGGTTGGTTCACCCATTGATGTAAAAGTAGCCCTATAATAGTCTTGTGTCTCCAGATGAAGGCTTTTATGATGCGCTCGGCGGCTACATTATGTGGGAAACTCCAGAGGTGTGCAGGAATGGTTGTGAAAGACAACTCAACGTCGGCCTCAATGGCGAACTCGTTAAACAGGCAGTTGCAGAAGAGCGAGGCTTTGTTGTGCAGGATAACGTCACCGTCCACATCAGCATTCCCAATAATGCTGAAGGAGGATACAGAAAGGTGAGAATACGAAGGGCAGATGGTGGAAATGGAATTGGGGCTAGATGTCAAACACATTTCAGTTCAAGGCATATACTTGCCACTTCGCTGGAACACTGGCCACTGACTCTTCGACTCACTCGGGCGGTGGCTGGACGGCCCAGCAGGCAGGATGTTGGCCGCTAGTTTGACATGTGGTGTAGATGACCTGGCAGCTGCCTTGTGATCACAAACTCAATTGGACCAGGTCAAAACGTACCAAGCATTCTGCCTGCGTCTGTTTCAGAGCCTTGTGGCTGGCGGTCTCTACCAGTTTTATATATTTCATCTGTATTTGGAGCAAATCCTGGCCGACTATCGCATAGGAACCAGAGTGCGATTTCAGAGGACCCTCTCCACACCCCTGCTGCCGTGCTACATTTTCACCGCAAACCACACGGCCGTTGCTGAACGCACCTTCACGGTCTACCTCGGCAACGTCCCTGACGATGTGGAACTGTTGGCGGTTCGCTTGAACGGACAAGAATTCGCAGTTCCGTTTCCCAACACCAGCGCCTACTCGCTCACCAACGTTGTTCACCCCAACAACACTCGTGGATACACCCTGAAGGTCCCTTTTAAAGACCCCCTCGTCGTGCAGAAGGTAAAGGTTATTTCTGAGTAGGGCCTTGTCACGTGAGCAGACTTGCTTTAAATGTATTCTTTCCCCTTTTAGTTTGTGCAGGTTGCAGCAATTCAATATGGGCTGGACATAAACTTCACACTTGCAGTTCTGCCTGAGAACGAGCTCTTTAACCACGTGGCGATCATTGAGGCGTTGTTCTGTAAGGCCTCCACACTTCAATATTTAGAGCAGTCATCCATGTTGGAAGTGAGCAGCAGTTTATTTTATTCAATCTTCACAGCTCCTCCAACCTTTACCACCACCTGCTCTCAGTCCGGCATCAGCTTCCACCTGGACCGCTGGCCTTCTGATTACCTCTGGGAGATCAGCGTCGGCGCAGACTTGCTTACCCGCGAGCTTGCGGCCCAGCGTGGCTACAACATGAGCGACGACGGCCGGAGCCTTCTGCTTAAGGTGCCGCTCTTCTCCGAAGGCTACGCGTACAGGGTGAGGATCACTTGGCGACGCCACCGACTGGCGCCTGTTCAGTTGACCTTTTTTGATTCTGGTAGACGAGTGATCTTTCGGCCATGCGTTTCTGTTGCAGGATGTTACTTTGCAGGGCTTCTTTGGCTCCTTCGGCATCCTGGTGCGGCATCACGAGACGCAGCTCGAGCGCGCAACCATCAAGACTTGTCTTTTCTCTACTGCTGAATTCATCCGTAAGCGATCCCATTTCCTGAGTTTTAGAGCCGAGCGCTGTCTGTAGTTGACGAAGTGGCCGTCTTATAGTGTGTTCCACCGATGGGACGATGACCGCGGTGGCCGACGTGTCGCTGGCCCTCCCTACCGGAGGCGCTCCTGCTGAAACCCACCTGGTCGACAAATACTGTGAGCCCAGAGAGACTGACGGCACCAGGGCCCTGTTCTCCTATCCAGTAAACAGCTGTGGCTCCTCGATCAAGGTACAGCTGTAGTATTTTGGACAGTCGTTGCCATTGGACCACTGACCTGAATGTTGTGCCACTAATTTGCACACTTGTGGTTTTTTTGTTTAGCTTGGCAAGGGAACTGTGACTTATCAAAATGAGATTTTGTACAGCAGCAAGACTTTCCTCAGTAAGGGTGAAGAGTTTGCTGGTGATGCTACTGAGAGGTATGTATCTCAATGCAGCCTTAAGTGAAAATACTGGCTGGGCATTAAACTTCTTTCTTGCAGGGTACTCATACACTGCACGTATCCTGTGGCTAGTCTGCATCGCCTCTTCGCGGCATACAAGTTTGAGTCTGATGTCGCTGGCCTCGGCAGGATCATCCACGCCACGGAGGCCGCCGCAGGTACGGTAGTTTTTTCACTTGTTGCGCCGTAACGGTTATTGCTCATGATCTTATAGCATTTCATTCTGTGCTGTAGGTCTGCACGGCTCCTCCCAGAGGCCCATTGCACCACTTCACATCGGACCAGTTCATCCTGTCTCGTACATGTCGGCCCTGCAGCCTCCTGCGCGCTACAAAGTTTCTAAATTTCATAGTTTTGCAAGTGTTTTAAAAAAAGGTGAGAAACATTTTAAAACATGTATTCAATAAGGTCTCACTTGGGTAACTAACTTGTCATCTCTTTGCAGGAACCCCCCGATCCATGAGAAGTAAAGTGATTTCTGCCCAAATTTGAAGGATGTGTAATTTTTAAGTTGCAGATTTTGAATTTAATAAAGCTTTGTTCTTAATTTTGTGTGAAATGCTTTATTGCCATGGTTTGGTAGACGTGTTACTGCTTACAGTATCCAAATGAATAGATGCCCTATTGAGGAAAAGTACCAAAAAAATTGTCGTTTTGAATTCCACTGCAAAACTTGTTTTCGTCTGACACTCAACACCTGAAAGGACCAGAAACTCATGACTTGCGGAGAGTCTCAACTATTAAGTATTTGGATGACCATTTATCGTGTACATCAGGATAATCCACTTAAAGACCTGAGTGACTTTTGGGAGAACGGAGCTCCAATTATCTGCCCAAAAAACTGGAATCAATTCTGACCCGTGTTTAAAGTCACTTGAATGAACGGTCTCCTAGTTAATACAGCAGGGGGCGCTCTCTGCTACCAGCTGGCTGATAAGTCACAAACTCTTGCATCTGTAACGTTAAGTGCGCCAGCGACCTGGACATTTTGTCGAGCCTACAAAATCGAGCAGGAAAAAGTGCGCCATGAACCACGGTGAAGGACACGAGTTCTCGCCCGCCATTTCTCTCTCCAACCGAACACTTGTCTTTGCTCGAGACGACGAAAGTCCACCACGTGGCCACGTTTCTCCTCAGAGGCGCAGGCGACCCACGGTGCCCCCTCTCTCGACCAGAACCTTGCGCCACCCTTCCTTCATGCCCGTGTACGTGGCTGCTGGCTTTGTGCCGGGTTCACTTCCCCTCGGGTCTAAAAACCATATTCCCCTCGAGACGTGTCCACTCCCGCCAATTCCCGTCATCACCCCGGTAGAGTTGTTCTTCAACGATCCCACCATGAGCTGTGGGAGCAGGGTCCCCATCGTGCCCACCGAGTTGAGGGTGAGTCATCCGTCAGACCGGCCGCCATCACCCTCAATTAAACCCAGTGCCGGCCCGAGCCTTTTGGGGGCCCTAAGTAGAATTTGATTTGGGGAACGGGGGGGGGGGGCAGCGGTCAGCCAGAAACGTGGTCAAAAAGTGAAACGAGAAGAAAAAAAAAACTGGTCCCAGGCGGGAATCGAACCCAGATCGCCAGCTCTCTAAGCAGACACCTTATCTCTGAGCTATTTATTCACACATTACAATGCATGCACCCTCAGTTAAAACCCTTCAACTTCTGAGGCGTCAGAAATGTTCACAGACACTGACTTTAAAAAATATATATACATTCCCACAATAAATGAAGGCATTCGAAGTGCTATCAAATTTCGGTCCAAAGACAAGCATGTGTATGGAGAAATAATGGAACAAATTGGGAATACTGGTGTATATTGAAGAGACACAATCTTTTAAGGGCCGGTTGCAGTTGCACTCTTAACCCTCAGCAATAGTAACCAAAGGTCAAATAGACATGTAGTGACCATTTTTCATGTGACGCACTCTTAGAAAATTAAGACTGGGGAAGGGCAGAAGAGGAGGCAGTTTGTTTTGGCAGCTGTTTGTTTTTAGAAAGAATCTGTCCTGATAGTGTTTTGTGAAAGGAACAAGAAATCCAGAGATGAGTATGGACATCTCTTTCCATTTACACCTTTATTCAAACCTCCATCCTCATCTCTCCCCATCAGGTCCTCGATTGCTTCCGGCTCAACACCCCGACGCCGGTCATGTCCGCCTTCCCGGCTCCGCCGAGCCGCCCCGACCCGTTCAGGTCGGGAACGCACCCCACCAGGGACCTGGGCAGCCCCTCCTTGAGGGCAAACGCTCTGCGACCTCCTGCGGGGCCGAGGCGGGTCGTCGTCCAGCTTACCCAGGAGGAGGACCAGGCCGTTACTAATCTCCTGAAGCTGCACCACCAAGCAGAGCCTCCCTGGAGCCACGGGGCCCTCGCGGGAGCCTTGGGGCCCCTCTGCAGCGAGGTGCCACGCGGGGATTGTTGGTCAGCTTCGGAGCTCGAGGCAGCAGACACCCTCGTGAGCGGCTTCGGCCCGATCAAGAGGCCCGATCCGAAACCTGGGGGTCTTCGTGTGCCCGGGGTTTAGGTTCCGAACTCTCTTGTCACTATGGAAACGGCCAGTTGAGGGTTCTTTGCACTGTTCGCTCATGTTTCAATCTTGGTATTCACCTGAATGTTCGAGAATGAGAATCTGCTCGTCTCTTCAAAAGGTTTTCCTTTTGCACGTTTGCGAAACTTGTATCAGTGTTCAATAAAAATGTTCAAACATGGAGCCTTTATCTTTAAAAAAAAAACATTTTTAATAAAATCACTAGTGTTTTTAAAGGAGATAATCTGCCCCCTTCCTCATTATTTACAACACATTGTACTTGCTCCGTCCGCAAACAATATTTAGTCTTTACTGACAACAGACTGCAGGGGGCTCTACAGTATTCATCCATGGTGGCTTATGACGTCACGCATTCTTAAAGCCCATGTGCTCCAACGGATGGAAAGTCCGTTGTGTAGTTTTGCGCTTATTTGAAGGCACTTCCTAATCGGTTTTGAACGTCTTGTGTTAGAAATTCAATTTTTTTTTTTTTTTTCCCCCTCCCTTGGATCCTAAACAAGTTCATCCTGTATCCTGCTTTGACGATCATGTCACGAGAAGCGTTGGATAAGGACACCCAACCCTTTTCTTCCGCGGCGGCGCTGATATTTGCTGCGCGTCATTCTCGGAGCTGCTTGTTCGGATCGACGCGGGAGGCGTCTCCTGTTCACATAGCGGGTCCCTCTAAGCAGTCAAATCCCAAACTCTCAGCTTCACACTCGTCCACCCCGGCAGCATAAACAGGCCGACGGCAGCAGGTGGCGCTGTGACGCGTCCTCGTCGTCGCTTCAACTAATGACCTTTGTACAAACTAGTCTTTATATCCACAAAAAAAATGTAATTTAAACATCCGCGATCATCGGGATGCTATTGCGAGGGGCTGGCCTTGCTGCTGGCGACCACGCTCGCCGCCTGCATGACCCGGTAGCGCTCCCGCAGGTTTCGCCGCCTCACGTGCTCGTTGGTGATCTCCATGACGTTGGCCGCGGGGAACCAGCCCTTCTGACCGTCTGACAGGCGGATGCCTTCGTAACAGCCTGAGAGAAATGACAAGTGGGACGACAAACCAGGGAAGATTGGAGGTTTCTGTAGCGTTTATGCAAGAAAGTCACAACAAATCAATAAACTGCCAGGGTGAGAGCGGGTGAGGTGGTTATGAGGGTCAGGGTGTACAACACAAGCACAGTCAAAGGAATGTGGATGTTAAGGATATGACTCATGTCGTGTCGGATGAACCACATCTGAACCCGGCGCGTTCTTACCCTCGGTTTTGCGGGTCACGTTGATGATGTCAGTTTGCTCCAGGGCGAGCTCGTCCGCCTGCTGGGCGACGTACTGCTCCACACACTGCACCTGAGGACAATCTGACACACACACACATAAAATGAACCATGGGCATTAAACGCACACAAACGTATACGTTGTGGATTCAACCGGTGTGTGTGTCCTCACCCCAGTCCTCATAAACCACTTCTTCTTCCTGTTGGTCCGGGTTGGTCGGGTTTGGGAAAGCCGCCATCCACCTGTGCATGTCTGACCTGTTCGCAGGGACAATCAGCTCACAATAAAAAAAAAGACCCAACGGGAACATAAACAACAAAAAACATAAACAAAAACAACGCATTCTTAAAGCCCATGTGCTCCAACGGATGGAAAGTCCGTTGTGTAGTTTTGCGCTTATTTGAAGGCACTTCCTAATCGGTTTTGAACGTCTTGTGTTAGAAAGCTCTTGATTCCAATTCCAATTCCAATCCTCTCTGCTCACTGCTACTCACTGGGAGGGAGCTCTGAGCAGCCTCTCCATGATGCGGCCCTGGTGGTTCTCCAGCAGCGTGAGGGTGAAGCAGTGCTCCAAGTGGCCGACGGCGACGCCGCCTTCGCCCATCGGGAGCACCTGCACCAGAGAGCGGTGGGCGTAGTCCAGGACCACAAAGCGCTCCGTGCTGCGAAAGCAAAGAGACGAGTGAGGGGTTGTTTTTGTGGTTGTTAGGGTGGAGTGGACTAAAGGGAGAGAATCACGGGAAGTGATACACATCAAGGCATGTGCCGTGTTCTTAACTGCATTTCGTATAACGTGCGTTTTGTTTCGGACTCCTTTGCAATCATTTCTGCCGTCTCTGTGGAATATTTGAAACGTGGTAAGTTTGCTCCTTCCTCTCCATTTCGGATGATGATGAGCCATGATTTATCTCCCTTAAGCACCACATAACCTCATCTTACGGAATCATTTACAGAGACAAGTGTTATCACGTTGTTTTCCAGAAGCCGTAAACAAGGTTTGCGCGTTGCTCGCGCGCGTGTGTCCTTGAGTGCACTGCTGATTCAGCTCTGCCTCATGAATTATAAAAACATAAGCATTCTGCACGGAATGCGTGTTTGGCTTCAGGGTTCATTGAGATGAACAACGCGCTCGGCACTCCCTCACTGAGACGCAAGGGAAGCGATTGTGACGGACAAAGAGACCAATAGTCTTGACCGGAGTCATGCTAATGTTTGAGCTAAACGCTAACCGCCAGCATGTGGCCCGATGGAAAAAGTCGGGACACTACTGCCTCCAGCTGATGTTTAATTAAAATCCAGCGCTTCTGCCTCACCCTTTCTTAGCTGTGATGATGAGCAGGTCGTTGAAGAGGAAGAGGTAGACTGGGTTGAACTTTGGCCTCATGTTGAAGATGGTTCCTCCTTTGGACATTTCCTGCAGCTCCCCTTTCTTCTCCAGGTGTCGCGTCTGGGAGATGATCGGGACGGCCTGCAGGAGACACGGGGAAAGAAGTGTCTCAATCCCGCTGTTTTTCCAAACGAATGTCCGAGGAGCTCAACACTGACGAATGAGTGTCGTGCACCACATTTCTTGTTTACCTTGAGCTTGTCAAACTCCAGTGTTTGAGAGACGTGGTACAGCTCCTCCATCTGTCTCATCTTTCCCACCTGTGTGTTGCACTCGTCGATGATCTGTGCGATCATCAAAAGGGGGGGGGGGGGGGGGGGGGACAGGGAGACGAGAGCACTTTAGCAAGAGATTTAGTTTTCTTTCCACACTAACAAACTGTCCTTAGTGACCCGTATGATTCACTGTCACCGCTGGCATGAAATACCCTGAGGCATGAGAGGCACTCTGGAGTCAAACGATACGTGTTGGTGGGCAGAAGAGAGGGCGAAGAGCGAGCGGCGTTTACCTTCGACACCGAAGTCAAAGCCTTCGAGGCCGTCTGCTCCTCGTTCGTCTTCTCCTTTGTTCTCCTCAGGATGTTCTGAAAACGACAAACGACAAAACTCCCTGACACGTTCTTCTCCGTCTAAATGCAAACAAAGTGGTACAGATCGAACCGGCGCTCTGTATGGCCGGACCCTCCCCCGCCCCCTCCGCTGTTAAAAGACAATTGAGGAAATGGTTTGAAGGTCTGAAACGACTGACCGGCGACACGGCGGCACCTGACCACAATAAAATAAAACCTCCTGAGCTTTTTTCTCCAAGGGACAAAAAAAAATGCTGCAAACTGAATCAAAAGCATAAAACCATCTGAATAGACTTCCAATTCCCAATCTGATTAATGAGTCATTTCCGCCTTACTATCTTCTTTTTAAATAATAATAGTTTAAATTCTACTTCAGAAGATAACCCTTAAAAAAATGCACTTAAAATAAACTAATAAGACAGGCTTTCCTTTGCTTCCTGCGTCTAATCTGTGCTGGGTTCATTTCGCCGCTGTGGTTCCGCCGGGCGTCGCTCACCTCCAGCAGCATTTTGATGCGAGTTATCCGCTGGAAGGGCAGCAGGAGGAAGGACATGAAGGGAAGCCGCTGGCATTGAGGCGACTCCTGGAGACGAGCGATGACCGTGGCGAACGCCGCGTTGTTCTTCCTGCAGAAAGTCACGAATGCTGCAGATAAATACGACGCATTCCACGGAACGAAGACGTCGTTACGTGAAATGCTCCCCTACAAGAGCGAGGTGTAGGTCTTATCCTGGTAGATCTGGTTGCGGACGTAGTCGATGTAGGCCGGGAAGTTGTGCTGGGCGTGGTAGTGGATGATGTCGCAGATGTCCTCGAAGACCAGCTCCTTGAATATGCGTTCCTCCAGGTCCTTCAAGAACCTGTGGAGTCGGACGGCAAATGGATGCAGCTAAACGTGAAAAGGCCTCGCAACCAGACAAAGACCAGGCTTCGATAGGCCCTGGACATCTTTGTTTTTCCTTCCTTCCTCCTCGGTATCTTTGGGCCCAGTGACCCAATGATAGATCAGGTCATCAATCACCTCGCCTCTTCCTCCTTCCTCTCGCCGTTTCTCACCTCTCGCTGACCTCGCGGATCCTCAGGATGTTGGAGAACAGCGTTTTCCTGTCCCTGATGATCATCGTCTCCTCCAGCTCCCGGCTGTTCAGGAAGTGTTCGGTCAGAACCCGCAGGGATCGAAGGTAAGAGGCCTCGGATGTCAAAACCTCGAACATACTCTGCCGGCGACGGAAAAAAAAGCGTAGACGTTATTTAATACCTTAAATTTGTGGCGTGTTATTGCAAACATTCACTTCCTTCTCCGCCCCCTCTTATAACGTACATAGAGCATAATGCTATGCCAGAAGTATAATGTTATGCCCTATTATGCCGTACTTTTTCCTTCCCTGATATGCTGGATAGTTGCAGTAAAAGCTTGTATAAACTGGGTACGCAGTGAATCGATATGACATTACATCACCACATTATTACTTTAAGATGTGACTCCAAACTTGACGCTGCATCTCCCGTTTCTCTCTTCTCCCGTTATCATCGTCCCCCCCCCCGGCCCGTTGGCCCCTCCCTCCTCGCCGCGCAGCGCCCGCCCCCCTCACCTCCTGGTACTTGCACTGCTCGGGGCTGAGCTGCTCCAGCACCCCCGCCTCCTGCACGGCCTGCAGGTCCTGCCACAGGGTGCTCTGGCTCGGCACGGCCTTCGGAGACCCGTTTGCGGCGGCGGCGGCCCCCCCCATCCCGGAGCGACCCGCGGTCCGGTCCATGGCGTAGTCCACGCTGGTTTTACTGATGTTGCGGCAAACCGTCTGCCGTCGGATCTCCTTGGTGATGACGGTGGCGCGGTACGTCTGGTACATGGGCTCTGAGGGGAGGGACGAGTGACGATGGCGGTGGCTGACAATCCAACGGGACAGACTTTACTTGGACTCATCCTTGTCCCGGGGGGGGGGCGTCCAGACTTACCATCCTGCAGTCGGGACTTCCAGTTGAACGAAGTCATCCTCCGGAGGGAGTTGCTGACTAGGCGTCTAAAACAGGGATCGAGAGAAAAATGATCGAACAAAAGCTTGAATGGCACAGTTAATGATTACTCCTTTGACACTCAAACGCTACAATGTAGACTTCAAGGATAAGGCTGGTGACATTTTCTCCTCGCCAAATCAGCTGGAAAGCTCAAAGGCAAAAAAAAATTGTTTCTCTGAATACTATCTACTCGGTCAGCTCAGGCATGGCTGACGACCCGAATACTTTAAGGGAGGCAAACAGTGCGTTTGTCAGGGCCTATTTTCAGAGGCGTAGGCATACATATTTGGTGTGCTGGTCAGTTTTGACAACAGCAGGCGGGTGTGTGATGGAAGAAACATCCCGCGCACCAGTGGGGCTTATTGGTTTAGTAGCAGCTACACGGACCATACTAGTTGAAATTATCCATTGATGGACGGCTTTGGGCTTTAAAAAAATCTTTATCCTCTTAAAAACAGAGGTTAGGGTTGTGTGCGCGCTGCAACTCACGGTTCGTCATCTGCATCGTCCTTCTCTCCGTCATGGCCTCCATTCTCCTCTCCCTCTGCAATGAAAAGCAAACAAAGTCGTCTGATTACACGCAAACAAACCTGAACAATTCATCAATTTGAAATCGTCATTTACAGCTCGCGCTGTTTGTTCTCGGCACGCACCTTTGGTCCGCGTGAGCGACTGCATCGACGCGCTGCTGATCCTCCTGGGATCCGTCTTGGGCGGCGGAGGCGGGGGCGCCGTCTGGGGGCTCGGCCCGCTGGAGGCCAGGGGCCGCAGGCTGCGCCGCTCCTCCGCCGTGGGCTGGGGCAGCGCGATGCCCCGGTGCACCGGCGTCAGGGGCATCCTGGGCGGCACGGCGGGCGGCACGGCGGCCGCGCTCGGGGGGGCTTCGGCCGCCGCCGCCGCCGCCTTGGGGCACAGCTTGATGAGAGGGACGTCCAGCTCCTTGCACGGCGCGCCGGCGGTGGGGTAGGCCCCCGGGAGCGTGGCCTCGTAGATGTTCTCCTCCGCCTCCTCGGCGGACCGCCGGTGGATTCGGGGCGGCTGATTCCGCTTCGGGGGGACGGGGGGCGACTGGGAGCGAGGGGAGGCGAGGGCGCAGAGGACGGCGCGGGGGCCCGGGTCCGAGAGCCGCCTGGCGCCGTCGCCGATCAAAACCTCCAAGTTCTGGTGGAACTTTTCCTTTTTCAACACTTCTGTGTCGACCGCCTGGTGCTCCGGCTCGCTGTCCCCCCCCGTCGTTGCCTCTACGTCCTCCTCCGAAAGCTCCACCCCCTCCGAAATGTGCTCTCCCACATCGAACTCCTGGTCTCCTACATCCTCCTCCTCCTCCTCCTCCTCCTCCTCCAGCTCTTCCTCCCCGCCGTCATCCGTGCCAACGGGCACCCATATCAGTTTCATCCCGGGCCGCTGGCGGTGGCACAAGCAGCTGCAGCTCGGGTCGCAGCACGGGCCGGGGGGGCTCTGAGGACTCTGCTCGCCCTCCGCCTCGCCGCCTCCGACCAGCCGGACCTCCACCTCCTTTCCGTCGGGCGCTGCGTGGGGGAAGGGGCAACGCGGGTGAATCGCTTTGAGACGTTGGTGCAAATGAATCACATGCTGCTTAAAGTACACAAAAAATACACGTAGGCTACTTTGCACTGCAGGCTAATCGGAGTTAGCTGCTTCGCTCCTGCAGGCGTGTTTACGTCGAGTCAGCAAATACAACGTCTCTGCAGGCGGGGTCATCAAATATTCAAATGATTATTAATTATTAATTTAAACTAAATGTGGAGGAAAGAAAGAGCATGAAGGTTAAATTGGTCATAAAACTCACTCTCAACATCTCATCTCATCTCAACATCTTCACATTAAACAATGAAGGCAATTTATAACTTTTAATAAAGATTGCACTTTTCAGACATTCTTGCGAGGTATTTAAATGAAAGACCATGATTTTGGTTCTTCAGATTAAACTTAATTGCTGAAAGGATAAGTTAATAAACATGTCAAGATAATGCATTCCATTAAATGCAACGTTTTTGAAACCTGAAAGCAGCATTTTTCCGACACAAATACCAAACATTCCCCGAACTGCCAGTAAATTACTGATAATCCGTTTTAGAACAAAAAGTGTGGATGAATTGTGAACGCATCGCCAGAGAATGTGACGTTTTCGAAGCCTCATTGTTTCTGAGGGGGGAACCAAAACAAGGAAGTGAAAACGCCACACAAGCCGAGCTGCGCAGCGATTAATTCCGACGGACGCCGACGTGTATCAGGTCGCCTCAGAGCCGAGCTGAACAGGACACGTCAAGCGCCACCGGCCGACTGACAGAACCTGTTCATGGCTCACAGTTCCCCACAGGAACCACGCCTGACTGTTCCCGGTCCGCTAAATTACACTGCGTTTATTGGAAACGATAGATCTCAATTCAGATAACGGAGACCTCTCATCCCGCTGACCTCCTTTAGCTGCTTTGAATGTTGGCAACCTGAAAACATTTTTCAAGAAGTCAGGTGACTCAGCTTCCGGATGTTTACCATGAGAGGTTGGAAGCATGCAACGATTATTATAATTGCTACCCTCACAGGCCCGTCCCGCACGAAATATTTGTACTAAACGTACTTGCACACTAAGGTAAGTGCAACGAGCAACAGTCCAAACAATGTCAGGTGTTTCCAGATCTGAAAATCCGCCGTACCTGAACGACCTCCTTCCACCTTGCTGCCGTCGCACTCGTCTCCCCCCGCGCTCTCCGCCTGCCTGCGCACGAGCCTGCTCCTCTTGGCGGGCAGCGGGGGCGCCCTCGCCCCCCCGATCGGCAGCGGCAGGCTGGCGCGCCTCGGCTTGGGCTTCACCGTGGGCGGCCTCTTGGAGCGCTTCACCCGCGGCGGCACGGCAGCCCCGTTGGCCCCGTCGGCCCCGTTGGCCGGCTGCTCCCTCGGGGCTTCACTCAGGTCCGTTTTGCTGAACTTCTTCACGATCCTCTTCACCTTCCCGCCGTCCCCCCCCCCCGGGGGAGCAGAGCCGGTGCTCGGGGGCGGTTTTTCGGGGATCTCCGGTCTCGGTTTAAGGGGGCCGGGCGACGTGGACCGCCGGGGCGTTTCGTGGACGGACATGGCGGCCGCGGGCTGCTTCTTCTTCTTCTTCTTCTTCTTCTTCTCACGACGCGTTCGGCTCCGCCCGGACCGCTCGGGGGTCAGGGGTCACTGTGAGCGTGGCATCGTTAACTGACGAGGGAAGACAGAGGGAAAGTTAGACGGCTGTAATGTCTCAATAAATTGAAATTACAGTCCCCTTTTTCAAAGAGGTGCATTGCAGCATAATCTCAAGATCACATTTACAGGCTGTGTGATTTTTTTTAATCCCTTGACTGTGAGGCCTCAGAGCTTTGCCCTGTAAGCGGTCCGCTCCCTTAATGAGAGCACATTCCCACAAACAGCTCAGCTGCTTCCGAGCTGACGCAGCGAAGGGAAATCCAGCGGTCGATTTCTTTCCCCGATCGCAAAGATGCCTCACATTTTCACGCAATTTTACAGCCCTGTGAAACTCCCGATGAATGACTCGCCGTTGTGTTCCAGTTAATATTTAACCACTGTATCAGTACCATGTGCCTTTATGGTCGGTCCAACTCTTCCCTGCGCAGTTTGGGAAGCCGCCGAGCTGCTTGGGATCTTTCACCTTTGAGCCAAATCCTCGACGCCGCGCGCCCGCTTACGGCCTCGAGCAACAACAGCGTCTCAGGTCTTTACTTCCAGGTCCTTTACTAGAAAATAAGTGCGCGCTGCTGCGCCCGAATCACATTCGATCGCGCCGGACACTCCTTCCTAAATCTCCCGCACCGTGTGTCCAAATGTCCTCATTCTAAGAACCCCTGTCATTCACATGAAGACGGGCCAAAGAGAATCTTCTCCGAGCCCTAAAAGTGTCTATAAAAAGAAGAGAAATCCAGCTTCCATTCTGGGACGAACAAATGGCGCTGCGGATTCTCTTTTGTGCGTGTGCGTGTGCGTGTGTGGGTGCAACAGCTGATGCACACGAAAAGAGGGTTAGTCACCTTCTGAGTCATCCGTAAGAAGTGAACGTTTGGAAAAAAGTGACGCCCGTCACAGAGAAGGATAAGCGGGGGGTGCCGAAGCGATCGCTTTGACGGGTGACGAGCGGAAATAAAACCAAAAAGAGGATTTGGATGATTTAAAAAAAAAGTCACTTGTTTCAGGTCCTCGAGTGTCCGGATCGTCCTGTTTTTTCTCAGCTTGATACGGCTGAATAGTTTAAAAACTTAAAAACGGGACATTTGAACACACAATCCTCAACGCTTTGTTGACCTCGCTTTTTGTTTTTTTGTAAGTCACCCATATTGTATGATAGAGCGCTATTGAAGCAGCGGGGCACTCAAATGTCCTCTGTGTGAAAGATTAAAGGCTGTTGCTTATTTTTAGAAAGTGGCAGTAATTTCATGCGACGCCCCGGCAGGACGGGACCACTACGTGTGGGTGAATCGAGGCCTGCTGCCCAACACCAGCTGCCAAACTAAAGTAAATAACACCAGTAGCTTTTTGTTTTGTCAAGTAAGTAAGTGCACCAGCTCGTCGGACCAGTTTGGGAAGCATTTGTAACACTAAACCGCAGCTGAGATTATTCCCTTTTTTTGTTTTTTTAAAACAGACAACGTTTCCCGTTTCTTACTCACTGAAAAACACTATCAGGTTTTTGGAAAATGGCGCAGAATGAATGTCAGAGCTTTTAGGCGGTTTAACTTTCATCATTTCACGCCGCTCTCTCTCTGTCGTGCACTTTTGTGTCGCTCCTCACGGGTAACGCGACACCGCCGACGCTCCTGTGGGCGTTGACGTCTCTCCAGGTTTCAGCTTTGTCCCTCTTATCGTTTCTCCACATGGAGGGCGTGTGCACTCACAAAGCCTCACTCCACACGGCGGGGGCGACGCGTTAACCCCCCCCAACACCCACCACACCTGACTTTCCTTCAAAATCAGCCCCCCAGCAGACCTCAGACCACCCGTTTTCAAAGGGGGGGAAGGGGCGGGGGGGTGTCCTTTTGCTCTGTTGGCCTGGTTAGTTTGAACAGCTCCTCCAGGCTGCCGGACACACTCAGGCTGGGTCAGTGGGGCGGCCATTCATTCCCGTAAGTGTGTTTGTCCCGGTGGAGCCAATTATAATCAGATATGGAGTCACGCTTTCAATCAACCTTCAAGTGATTAAAGCCCATTAACACAACGCTCCCTTTCTCTCTGTGTGCGTGTGCGTGTGTGTGTGTGTGTGTAGTGTTTACCATCTGCTCTGGACTCTAATGGGGGGGGTGTAAGAGAGATACCATTACAATTGATGTGATTTGTGTATACCCCACGTTGGAGGAAGGGAAGGAAAAGGTGTGTGAAGGAAAACACACACACACACACACACATTCTCTCATACGCACAAACACACATACACACTGGGTGGGCATCGAGTAACCTGAATTAAATGGGATGATACTTTCAAGACATTCTACAGAAACACCAGAAGTAACGTGATGTTTTAGTGTGACGCCGTCCCTATGACGTAATAAACCCTTAACAAGTGCCACAGCGGTTCCCGTCGGCGCACAGGTGCTTCTCGACTGAACGTCGACCGAAGCTCACCTGCTAAATGAACAATAACTAACTACGCGTTAATCTCAGTTGAAACATAAAGGAAACCTCACCAATGTTGTTCCGGCATGTCGGGTTCCTCCACGTCGGCTATTCGGCTGCGGTGTTGTCAGTCCAACATGTTTGGCTTCTGCGAGAGGAAGAAAAAAAAAGATAGCAACGGTGAAAAAAAAAGAAAAGGCGAAAGCGGTGACGTTACTTTAAACGTAAACTCAGCAAGAAGCGAAAAAAACAAACAGTCGTTAAATATGCGGATGTGTAAAAAAAGCAAACGGGCTCAGGTTGATTCTCTGACACGCACCATCCCGACGCTGTTGTGTCCTTTGTTACCGGCAGCGTGAATCGGAGGAGGAGACGGGAGGCAGGAGACCAACAACCCCCATGAGAGCGTCAACGGTCGAACACGCGTCGTGACGCTCGCAGCTTCCTGTCAGGGGTTTCAAAATAAAGTCTAAATTTAAGGTGGGTAACACCGGGAACACTTTTTTTTTTTTGTTGCACATTTTTTTATATGGGGACAATAGAACTGAATAAAACTGTGTATTGAACATTTTTTAACTTTTAACTGTTAATTTTTTAAAAACATTTTAAAACTAATAAATAACAAGGAAAATAATGTAGCACTAATGTAGCACTAATTACAAACTACTTAAATTAGTCCTAAAAACTACTTAAATAAATTGCTACCTGCATTTATTCCCTTATAACAATACAATTGTATGTTTGTATGTATGTTTTTTCCTTGAGATTTACAATTAACTGATATAAATTATAAACATAAAACTGCATAAAACTTGTGAAGCATATAGTATATGCAATAATACGTTACTAATAAGTTTTGCAATTCACTTTTTTTGTCCACTTGCCACTGTTGATGGCTGGCGGATTTCAAAATTGACCTATTATATTTAATCTAATGTAATAATTTCACCAGGCAATTCCTTAACAGTTTAGAACTACACTTTAAGAAAATCTGCATAGCTCCAGGAATATGCTACCTAATTTTTATTAGATACATATTCGAACTTAAAAACAATTACTGGCATCATCCCCGTCACGCTGTTATTTCAGCAGCCTTATTTTGAAGCCCATACTTTCTCTCTTCTGTCACTTCCTGGGTGTATATCATGCACCTCACGCACATTTGGTCGCCCAAACTCCCAACTCCCAGAAAGTCCCTTATTTTAAGGTTGGTATTGTAAAAGTGTTACATTATGTGTCATTTGTTTGCAATTTACAGCAAAATATTTGCTGTTTCAAACGTTCACACGTCAAATTACCATATTTATTATTTATTTTTTTAAAGACCAACGCAGTTAAATTAATATGGTGACCATTGCCCATAAATGGATGTCTAACGTCACAGGATATAACAACTCTTTGTGGTAGACGCCTATACGGTACAAGTGCACAGAAGGTTCAACAGAGAGCAAGTTTTTTGGGGTCTTTTTTAAAAACATTTTGCCAATAGACCATGTGACCTTTGGTGACCTCTTGTGGGGAGACGGACGCATCGCAGCTTTGTCTCCACCGCCTGGTTCACTCGGCACACGTGCAGCCAACTGAGGAGCAATAACACCTTTTACCTCAGTAACTCAACACACCAATACAGACCATCCGAACCACAAGTAGAAGTCTCTAAAAGTCTGTGTTCAGTAGTTTGATATATAGATGTGAGCCATGTTACGCATTATAACAAAATACGGCTTTTCTTTTCCTCATAATGCCGTACAATCGTTGATGCATAAACACTGACATTAGCATATTCAGTGAAAATATAAAAAAGTCAAGATGTGTAGTAAAACTTTTATTCATGTTTTTCCAAGTCAAAAAACAAACAGAATCAAGATACAGAGAGAGAAATAATGAATCGATTTTTCTATACAGTGGCAATTTCAAGTTAAATCTTCCTTTGCCCGGACACGCGAGGTCTCTTCCTCAGTTTGAAACCCTGTCTCGCCCTCAGACGCACAAGTGCACAAGCGCACGCACACACACACACACACACACACACACACACACACACACACACACACACACACACACACACACTCACACACACTCTCCACAACCTGGGAGTCCTCATGTCCCGAATTGACCAGACAGCACAGGATGAGATGCACGCATGGTGGACAAATGTCTCGGGACGTTAAGAAGTGCGTTCACCCGACCCGCCTCCATCTCAAAGGGGACGGAGACCACCGTCTCACACCGTCACGACGGACCACTCGAACCGAACAAAACCCAAAACGTTACTGGCTGTGTTTCATCTTCTCAGGACTCCCAGTCAGATCCGTCTACGCACCGCCCCCGTGCCCCTCCCTCCCTCATCACTGGTAAATACACTAGTAAAAAAAAAGGAAAACACTGATTTGAGAAACGAGGATCACTTGTGGATGAAGAGGGAAGAGAGAGAGAGGGGGGACAAAGAGGAGAACCAGCTGCTCCGATCAATTCAGAAACCGCTCAAATGGAACAATGGGGGGGGTGGGGGGGGGGGGGTTCCATCATCATCGTCGTCGTCGGGCGTACAGACTGTTCCCTAAGAGTCAAACCAGGTGGAGCCACGTGAGAAAAGCACCCATATTCAAACAGAAAGATTCGCACTAATGTAGTGGGTAAGGATATTTTTTTTTGTTCTTTGGAAAAAAAAAAAAAAAAAACAATGTTATAGTCCAAAGTGTTTCTTCAGACAATCTCTGCTCAAATGGAATAAAACGGTTCAATGATGGTGAAAAGAAAAAAGGCCAGCGGGAGGACAAATGTTGTCCTCTGAAAAACACAAAAACCTGAACGGTCTTTAACCGAAGCGCCGTCACAACCTGGGGACAGTGTGCCGCTCGTTAGTAGAAGAACACAAAAAATAGTTGCCTTAAACTGGAACAGGGAGAATTTTTAAATTGTCATTTGTTTTTTAAAAAGCCTCTCCCCCAGTGTCTCCTGCAGCTTCATCCACAGAGTTCAAGGTCTACGTTACCAAAGAGAAAAAAAAAGACAAAAAACTCAAATGAAAAAATTGTTTTTCTCTATTCATATTCACACAGAATAGTATTTCACTTAAATAAATCGAGTAGTCCAAAGCTATCAGAAACGAGGCCGAGATTACCGAGACGTGGGAGGGATTTGAAAAAAAATATATATTTAAACCTAAAGCTCGATTAAAATGTATTAACATGTGCTACTCATGCAAACAAAGACAAAAGCAGCCACACCGAACTAGTGTCCCTCGTCTGCCTAAACCCCCTTTCCTCAGAGAAACAAACTAAGACAGAATAATTCTTTTTTTCTTTATATAAATCTTTAACTTCCCAGCGTCACTGATTTTATCTGGAAATTGTTTTTTTATTTTTTCTCCAAGTCTCCAAACTGCACAGGACAACGAGATGCTGGTGGGCATTTAACGACATCTTTCAGGCTCCGTCTTCGGAGAGTGAAAGCGGGGGAGGGAGGCGGGAGGGGGGAGGGGGGGGGTTGGGATGGCTACCTATGAAGTTAAGCCACTTTCTCCCTCTCTCCCTCCCTCCCTCTCATGTCAGCTGACCAGCCAACTTCCTCCTTTCGGACAATGCAACCAGACACCCACAACTGCGCCTTTGATCCGACCGGCGTCGCCTGTGCTTCTGTGATGAAAACACGCAGTGAACAAAGGCTCAACGCTTACGCTTTAGTGATAAATACAATCCTCTTTTCAAAAGGCTTTTGGCAATATGTACGCTTTCCACAACTACGCGCCCAACACCGAGGGAACCAGAGGGAGAGAGAGAGAGCACATGGTTTAAATTTAAAAAGCCCCCTCTCCCCCCCGTATGTGTCCACGCCATCGTCCTCCCCTTTTCATTCCCTCTTGGGCTCTGCAGTTCTGCCCCTGATGATCTCGTGTGAAAATAAAAACTCCCCCCCCAAAAAAAACTTTCAAAAAAGGCAGGTTTTTTTCTTTTTCTTTTTCCTTCAGTCAATTCTTTCACACAATAGTTTGACTGATTTCCTGTGGTGAAGGAGGGAGAGGGGGGAGGGAGGGGAGCAGCCGATGGTAAAGACCGGAGCGTATCAGAGGCTCGAAGAATCGCCACGTCCAGCTGCTTGCAGGCGCTGTCCTTCCAGGTGTTTTTGTGAGGGCTTTCGCCTCCTTCAGCGGCCCCGCCTCCCCCCCCCGGCTCCTCCGCGCCTCAGTTGTTCTCCTCGTCGCTGTCGTCGGGGCTGATGGCCGGGCTGTAGGTGGGCGAGGTGGGGCTGTATCCGGGCGAGGTGGGGCTGTACGTGGAGCCCTTGGGGCTAGTGGGCGAGTACGTGGGAGACGTGGGGGAGTACTTGGGAGACGTGGGGGAGTAGGTGGGGGAGGTGGGGGAGTACTTGGGGCTGGTCGGGGTGTACGTGGGCGAGGTGGGGGAGTAGGTGGGAGAGGTGGGGCTGTATTTCGGAGTCGTCGGCGAGTAGGTGGGGGAAGTCGGCGAGTACTTGGGCGATGTCGGGGAGTACTTTGGCGATGTCGGGGAGTACTTGGGAGAGGTGGGGGTGTACTCCGGGGAACTTGGGCTGTATGAGGGTGAAGTCGGGGTGTATTTGGGAGAGGTGGGGGAGTAGGAGGGAGAGCTGGGGCTGTAGGAGGGGGAGCTGGGCGTGTAGTTGGGCGACTGCGGCGTGAAGCGGGGACTGGAAGGAGAGTAGGACGGAGAGGTGGGGGAGTAGGACGGAGAGGTGGGGGAGTAGTTGGGGCTGGTCGGGGTGTAATTGGGCGAGGTCGGGGAGTAGGAGGGCGATGTAGGGGAGTAGGAGGGAGAAGTGGGGGAGTAACTGGGTGAGGTGGGCGTGTAGTTTGGCGATGTCGGGCTGTAGCTCGGGCTGGTCGGCGAGTAGGAGGGAGAGGTGGGGGAGTAGGACGGGGAGGTGGGGGAGTAAGAGGGAGAGGTGGGAGAATAGGAGGGGGAGGTGGGCGAGTAGGAAGGCGAGGTGGGCGAGTAGCTGGGGGACGTCGGGCTGTAGCTCGGCGATGTCGGGCTGTAGCTCGGCGAGGTGGGAGAGTAGGAGGGGGACGTCGGCGAGTAGGACGGGGAGGTGGGGGAGTAGGAGGGAGACGTGGGAGAGTAGGAGGGAGACGTGGGAGAGTAGGACGGAGACGTCGGGGAGTAACTGGGCGAGGTGGGCGAGTAGGAGGGGGACGTCGGGCTGTAGTTGGGGCTGGTCGGGGAGTAGGAGGGAGAGGTGGGGGAGTAGGAGGGAGACGTGGGGGAGTAGCCGGGGCTCTGGGGGGTGTAGCCTCCGGGCGAGCGAGGCTCGTAGGCCGGAGACGTGGGGGAGTAGTTGGGCGACATGGCTCCACCTGAGGAGAAAACCGGGTGGAGAAAGTGGTGATTCAAGTTGAACAGGACTGAAAAAAAAAAAAAATATGAATAAACCTTCAGGTTAACCAACCTGGAGACGGGATGTAGGGGCTGGCGGGCCCCGGGGACCCGGGGGACCCGGGGGTGGGGGACCAGGCCGGGGAGTAACCCGGGGAGAAGCCACTGGCATCGGACGCCGCGCTGGGAGAGAAACCGGCGGCTCCGGGCGTCATGCCGCTTCCTGGAGGAAGGACACACGAAAGGCCGAAAACTCAGCGACGGAACGCTCGCCCCAAATTAAAGCTAAAAAAACAGGGGGCGCCAAAGCAGCCAGACGACACACACACACACACACACAAACACACACACACTCACCGACACTGGGAGACCAGGCGCCGTAGGCCGGCGTCGCCCCGGTGTTCCAGGGCGTCATGGCGGGCGACATGCCGCTCATGGGACTCGGCACCGTGCCAAAGAACATTCCGGTGGCTGCAAATAGGACGGAGACGGAACATAAACACCACGGCCGCCGCCCCAAAGTACATCCACAACCGAAAGCAATCCTGTATCACACCCCCCCACCCCCCTCCCACCCTCAACATCTCGCCCGCCATTCTTACGTCCAGCCACGCTGATGCCGGGAATGTTGGTGGGGATCTCCATGCCGTATTTGCACTTCTCGGCATCCAACAGCAGGTCGAAGCATCCCGTGCCCGCCGGGGCGAGCTGGCCCAGCATGATGTTCTCCGACACCCCCTTCATGGGGTCGCTCTCGGCGTGGGACGACGCCTCCATCAGCACGTCCACCTGGAGAGCGGGCGGGAAGAGGGACGAGCCGTTAGAAGAAAGAAAAAAAAAAAGTCCTCCCTTTCTCCACAACCCGGGACTCGGCTCACCGTCTCCTCAAAGGAACACTTCATGAGCGGCCCCGTGTCCTGCCGGTTGATGCCGTGGCGCGTGATGGCCATCAGGTGGCCGCGGCACGTCATGGTGTCGCACAGCAGCGACAAGTGGCGGTAGTTGACGTAGGAGCCGTCGAAGGAGATGACGTGGTTCAGCTCCCTCTCCAGGGCCTTCCGCACCGCCTCGATCCCCAACACCTGCGAGAGGGAACACGCGTTTAACCTCCCTGAGCCCACGTGGGCCCCCGTTGCGGCGCAGACCGGGCCGCGCTTCACGCCTCTCGTACCGTGAAGATCTCCACAATGTCGTTGGAGGTGGTCCTGACCGGGTCCACGTCCTTCTCGCTGAGGACCCTCATGAGGCTCACGCCGTCCGTTTCCAGGATCCACTCCTGCATGGCCTTGAACTCGCCCTCCTCCGTGATGATGATCTTCTTCTTATTGTCCGTCTGGGGCAAGTGCATGTACACCTGTGGGAGGAGAGCGCCGCCTTAAGACTTTGGCGCTCTTGTAACCTGCTGTCACCATGTGTGTGTGTGTGTGTGTGTTACCTTGCTGATCTGCTCTATGCCCTGCAGCGTCATGTCTGTCAGCATGTTGGACTCGATGCACCTCAAGAACACGTCGTCGTCCATCTTGTCCACTACTTCCTCATCCTAGGAAAAAAAAAAGAAAGAAATGGGATTGACGTCGAGGCCGACTGGAGGGCGATTGCGGAAGGCCGTAAACGGTGAGCAGGTTGACGACGCTCACCTCTTGGAACTTGTTCTCGTCGCTGTTCATGATTCTGATCCGCAGAACGAGCTTCTCTGCGTTGTCGTCGTTGAAGATGCAGTTGAGGTCATCTCCGAAACCTTGCATGATAAAAGAAAGAAAGGTTAAATAATAATAATAATAATAATAATAATAATTAATAATAATAATAATAATAATGAGGAGGTGTGGCACGGGGAGGAAACTGGAAACCGGAGAGGAGCCTCACCCGCGTTGATCTTCTCCGCGATCTGCTCCATGGTCAGCTTGCGGTCCGTCATGTGCTTGCGGTCGAGCTCGATGCGCAGCAGCCACGGGGAGATGCGCGTCACGTCGAAGTCGGGCATCTCGTAGTACACGTTCACCCACTCCTGGTCCTCGGACACCACCGTGTTCTGCGGGTTGGGGTCGTAGTAGATGGCGGTGTTGGCCGTCACCTGAGCGAGAGAGACGAAAACCGTTAAAGTCTGAAACGCGTTTTCGGGTGCGAGAGTGGGCTCGGGGCCGACGACTCCTTCTCCCCCTTCCTCCCCCACCTTTCGCAGCGTGGTGTGCTCCAGCCGGCAGAGGATGTCCTTGGCCCGCTCGGCGTCGCGGGCCGCCTGACCCAGCAGGAAGACCGTCAGCGAGGGCGTCTTGGGCCTCTTGGAGATGTTGATCAGCTCCTTCAGGCGGGGCACGCCCAGCGTCACGTTCTTGGCCGACACGCCGGCGTAGTGGAAGGTGTTCAGGGTCATCTGGGTGGCCGGCTCTCCCAGGGACTGAGCAGCCAGGGCGCCGACCATCTCGCCTGGGTGAGCCTGGGGGGCGGGGGGAGAGCGTGAGGCGTTTTTTGGGGGGGGGTAAGGGGGAGGGGGCGGTTCAGTCTCTTAATGCAACGACGGGCCGAACTTACAATGGACTGGTTGAACTTGGTCTCGATCTCCCCCAGCAGCCAGTCGTAGGCCTCCGTGGTGAGGCGGAACTCCTCCGTCATGCGCTTGGAGCACAGCGTGGAGCGCAGGTGGATGTTGAAGAGCAGGGTGGCGTTCTGCTGGGCCTGCCGACTCAGCGGGTCCTCGCCGTTCACGATCACGAGCTTCTTACTCAGGTCCTGGAGGCCTGGACGTTGAAAACACACAGTTACATTTGGTGACATTTGTGAGGCTTTTTGGTGTTGTATACAATATGTTAAGATTTGATGGAGGAGGGGGGGGGGGCGGGGTGTCTAAGCTTACCCTCGACCACCCTGAGAGGATTGAGGTCTGTCGGGGTTCTGATGTTAATGCGGAAGATCTTCTGGGCGTTCCAGATCATTCTGGCCAGGTTACACGGCAGCACCACCTGCAGGCGAGGACAGACACGGCAGCGTGTTGAGTATTGTCTCACTCAGAGACCCAGAGGCGCGCGTACAGATGCGAGGGGGCCCCACCTTGCTGTCCCCAGTGGGGAAAATGGCTCGGAGGACCTCTCTGTCCTCCTTCATCTTTTCAAACTCCCTCTCCAGCGAACCCTGCACGTGGGCGTTGGTCATCACGTCTTTCACGACGTCCTCCTGCAGCGTCCGCCTCAGCGCTCGCTCGTTGCTGCAGTCAAACCTGAACCTGGAAGCGATGAAAGCGGTAGAAACAACCTCCATTCAATATGCTGGTGGGTGACATCGCCAACGACCCTCAAAAATGCCTCACAAACCAACCGTCCAACCACACGCGAGCCTCTGGGCAAGCGCGACTTACTTCTTTTCAAAGGCCTTGTGCGAGGGCTTGAGCGTCGCCACGTTTTGGAACTCGACGTTCTCTCCCGCCAGGCCGTCCTCGCCGTAACGCAGCTGCACCACCTGGTTGATGGAGTTCCGCACCGTGCCGTCGTACTTCACCATCACCGACTCCATGGACTTGATGAGACGACGCTGGATGTAACCTGGTGTGTTGGAGTCGTTTGTTTGTTATTATTATTTTATTTTTTTACTGCTGGTGCCCATGAGCCCATCCTTGTATATTCACTCCCAGCAGCCCGGACTCACCGGTCTCGGCCGTCTTGACGGCTGTGTCGATGAGACCCTCTCGGCCTCCCATGGCGTGGAAGAAGAACTCCGTCGGAGTCAAGCCGGCCAGGTAAGAGTTCTCCACGAAGCCCCTGCTCTCGGGGCCGTAATCGTCCTTGATGAAGTGAGGCAGCGTGCGGTGTTTGAAGCCGAAGGGGATTCGCTTACCCTCCACGTTCTGCTGCCCCACCACGGCGATGACCTGAGGGAGGAGGCGAGGCGAGCGGTGAGGCGACGAGGACAGGGCAATAAATAACTCGTCGCCGGCTGAGAGAGGGATTCCTCTACCTGCGAGATGTTAATCTTGGACCCCTTAGAACCGGCCACCACCATGGACTTGAAGTTGTTGTACTCGGACAGGGACTTCTGGGCCGAGGATCCCGTTTTGTCACGAGCGTCGTTGAGGATGCGATTCACCTGGTTCTCAAAGGTCTGCCTCAGCGTGTTGCCGGGGGTCGGCTCCAGCTCGTTGTTGTGGGCTTTCTCGATGACCTGGAAGGGGAAAATAAAACGTAGGAAATACAATAAACACATTGTGGAATAAGAACTACGTTGCAATAGCCACTTTTTTACAGGTGTCGTGGTTACCTCTATGACATCCTGTTTGGCTTTCTTGATGGTGTTCTGGATGTCGAGGTACGTCTTTGCATCAGCAATTGAGTCCCCAATACCAATGGAATGGCCTGAGGGAAACACAAATATCAAGACAAACCATCAGAATACAATTACGGCAGAAATATAACCGTTGCCTAATGTGGTGCATCGCTCCCTCACCCTCGATGAGCAGCCAGTTGTTGATCACGGTCTGAATGTTGGAGTAGAAGAGGCGGGTGATGTCGTGACCCATCTCCAGGTAGGAGATGTGTACGAGGGAGCCGGCCGAGGTTCCCAGAGACTTCTTACAGAGGATCCCCATGATCAACTCGCCGTTCTCCACTATGACCTGTGTGTGTGTGTGTGTGAGACTTGAGTTGAACACGGGTTCATTCATTCCCATCCCCCCCCCGTTGAAAGTAGAGACTCGTACCTTGGTGTCCCCGGGCGAGATGTGCTTGTAAGGGCCGCTGTCCTCCTCGTCGGGATGAGTGCTGTGTGTGCGGATCACGTTGATGTGTCCGGGAATGATTAGGCTGAAGATCTGCTTGCCCGTCCACAGAGGGCGGGGCTTCAGAATGGCCGGCTGTGGCACTTTCCCGTCCCAGGTGGAGAGGAACATGAGGAGGTTCATCACTTCGCCCTGCGGCGGAGGGAGGCGCAGCGTCAAGACCCCCCCTCGGGGGAAAAACAACAAAAAAAAAAAAACACAACCAGCCGGCGACCCCTCACCCGCTCTAAGAAGACGTCTCTTTTGGTGAACTTGCGGACGGCCGTGAGGGTGTCCTGCACGATGCCCATGACGGGCCGGTTGGACTGCGGCGTGACGATCATACGCGGCACCATCGCCAGCTCCTGGATCTCCGCCCTCGTCTCGAGGGACTGGGGCAGGTGGAGGTTCATCTCGTCGCCGTCAAAGTCGGCGTTGTACGGAGTGGTGACGCTGAAGGGAGACGGGATGTGAGAACCGAGTCGGTCAGGAACCATTTAACTAACCAAAAATCATAATAAAAAAGGAAAAAAACAATCTACGATTCGATACCTGAGGTTGAGTCGAAATGTGGACCAGGGCAGAATCCGCACCCTGTGTCCCATCATGGACATTTTATGTAGTGTAGGCTGTCTGTTAAAGATGATGATGTCCCCGTCACACATGTGTCTTTCCACCTAAACGGAGAAAAAGGAGAAAAAAAAGTGAGCTTCAAGATGGGTTCTGAATCATCATCTAACAGCTTGAGTAACCGACGTGGTTCTACGGGCCTCGACTCGCCTTGTAGCCGATCTGCAGGTGAAGGTCACTTGGTTTGGGGTGGAATCGAAGGTCAATTCGGTCCCCGTTGTCGCGAATGATGTACTTGGCCCCCGGGTACTGGCTGTTGCCTCTTCGCACCAGCTCTTGCAATCTAAGAACGTCAAACGTCAATTTCACGCGCCGCCACGCGCCGTTGGGAGGAGCCTGACTACTTTGCCGTACCTGTCGATGTTGAAGGGTGTGACTATTTCTGGGAAGGTCATGTTGGCTGCGATGGATCGGGGGACGCCCACTTGGTCGATCTGCAGGTTGGGGTCCGGCGTGATGACAGTTCGCGCTGAGAAGTCCACACGCTTGCCCATGAGGTTACCTCGGACTCGCCCCTCCTTCCCCTTTAAACGCTGCTTTAAGGATTTGAGAGGGCGGCCCGACTTTTGCATTGCCTGTGAAAGGGGGGAAAAAAAAGAAAAGAAAAAAAAAACCACATAATCTTCAATGGTGTGACTGGGATGAGAGTCAATGTCCCACTGAATCTCGCACTGGGAACAGATCTGACTATACAGAGGGGATGCACACACACCCTTGGCAGGCCCGGCAGTTCGTTGTCAATCATGGTGGCCACATGGAACTGGAGCAGTTTGACATCTTCAGCTATGACGTGAGCTGCAGCACCGCTCTGCTCGTTTCTCCTCAGCTGGTTGTTGATTTTGACGATGTCAGCCAGCTTGTGGGTCAAGTCATCCTTCAAAAGCAGAGACAATTAGTGTTTTGTTGTTGCCATCGTGGTCGTTTTTTTTGTCTCAACATAACAAAAACAGTCTGGGGGATGTGGGGGGGGAGGGGGGGTGTCATAGCAGTTTACCTGGTTGCGAGCAGACCCCTGCATCACTACAGCGGGCCTGACAGCCAGCGGGGGCACCGGCAACACAGTGATAATCATCCATTCCGGTCGGGCGAACTTGGGGTCCATGCCCAAGATCACGTCCTCTTCGTCCGCGATGCGCTTGAAGATCTCGTGCACGCGCTCGGGGTTCAGCAGGATCTTCTTCTCCTGCGAGTCCTCGTTGACGTGCTTCCACTCGGCGTACAGCTCCAAGCCGGAGCGCCGGATGCGCGGCTGGTAGCGCCCGCACCCGCCGTGGCCCTGTGCCAGTCGCATTGTTGGGAGGAGCGGAAGGGTTAGTGCGAGAAACGATCCCGTCGGTTGGCGAAGTGAAAGCGGAGAGCCAAAGTGCCTGCTGTGACGGAAAACTACGCCTAAATACCTTCTCCTTGCTGATGTCCTCCTCGGCCTCCTGCTGTTCCATTCCAAATTTGTTGTCCATTTCCTCTCCTCCTTCGCAGATGTTTTTCCCTTTGCACAAGTCGTACACGTGTGTCAAACGTTTCCTTGGCTGTCCTTTAGATTTTATAAGGATGTCTTTGATCTTTGGATTGTTCTGGAGGCAACAGCAATGGGACCAAGTTCAATATAAAAAAAACAGTGACATCACGATACTAAAATATCAGTGGTCAATTACCGTTATCTATAAAAAATATGTATATTGTACTTACCGAATCCACTAATAGCTTAGAGCAAAAGAAACAAACACATCGAAGAACCTTCATTATCTTGTTTACGAAGCCAACATGGAAAACTGGCTTTGCCAGTTCTATGTGCCCAAAGTGGCCAGGGCACTCTGTCATGTTGCCTGAGGATCCGAAACACGTTTGTATCGTCAATTAATGCCATAAATAGACAAGACAACAAGTCGGTCAGTCAATCAGAGACATACCTGCACATGTCTGACATCTTCCTGTCCGTTCTATGACCCCTTGTCTCGGATCCATAAGGCCACCAAGTTTAGGACGTCCACCCTCGGTTGTTTCGGGGTACTTGATACCCCCTTCAGTAACGGACATCCGTTTCTGGGGAGAAATACATCATTTGTTCATAAATTGCAATGCACATACATTCATACTATGTAGTTGACCATCTACCATCCTCCTATTTGTCAGTCATAAATATTCAATTTTTAACAAAGATTCTTTTAATGGTATATGAAGAAAACCAAATGATATTAACCGCTATCCAATATTCAGTACTAAAAAGGAATTCAATAAACACGTAAACAAATCTAGATAGTGGACGGATTTTGGCTTCGATCAAAATCAACTATTACGTTAAGCAAAACGTTATTCTCAATTAAATAAATGTGATGTAATATTCAACCCAACCAAATACTTAGTCCAGATTTTAAGAAAAAACATGCTTATTGGACTTTGTTTAAAGTACCCTTTTATTAATGTAGTGTGTATAAACAGACCAATGCGTAGAATGCGACGAGTTTGCAATGAACCAAGCGAGCTATGTGCACAACGAAATGCTACAGATACACATTTTAATTACTAATGGGCCTACCAGGTACATTGCGTAAATAAAAAGGGGGTTTAATTCATGTGATAGCATTGATCATTTCTTGAGAATGTTGTGCTTAGTTTTTCAAACTTCCTGCAACATGCTAACTAGCACAAGCTACACCAGCTTGACACAGCTAGTTAGCTAGGCTAGGCTAACAGCGAGCATTTTCCGTTGTTAACTGAACCATGTCTTTGCCACATATGTTAAGCTACACAATTAATCAAGAAACTGGAAACGTGGTCTGTGATATTTCCGGTAATCAATAAAATACCCAACTCCCCCCTCCAAAAAAAGAAAACCTACAAGCTCATCTGGGCTGATGATGCCGAATTGAACTCTCTTGATCGTGCGCAATGGGCATGCGCTGTCGCCGGAGGGCGGTCCGTGCATCCTGTGTATTCAAAGAGACGCGTCCTTCCTCGGCACGCCGCTTTGTGAGCAGGAACAGCCTTTAAATTGCCACCACGACTCTGGTAAGTCCGCCAACGGTGACCGGAAAGTCTCCGAAGGCGATATCCCAGGCACCGCTGCTGTCGTTAGCTTTTATAACCTAGTTACTACTGTTTTGGTCTTAATTATGATGGCTACCGACTGTTCCCTTCCCTTTTTAGGTCTACACTCTGGAGCGCTCTGAGCGCTTCTGAACATGAAGCGGCTCAACGCTTGGTTTTATAGACTGAGTACACACTACGGGGTTGCTGACTCAGAAAGGCAGGGACTGACCCTTTGGAGGGTGGGACATGGCTCTCCGTAGTAAAACGCTCATTGGCCATTCAGGACAGTCGTATGAATAATTAATTCAGTTGCACGTACAGCCAATTAGGAGGAACGCTTATTTTCTGAACGAATCAGAATCATAGGCGGGTGTTTAGTCGATATAAACTGACCCCGATTGGCTTTATTAAAACTGTGTGGGCAGTGCTGTGTACGCTTTGCATGCGAAATGTGAATATTCAATGTCATCGCTTTCGATTCGTCCGTTTTCTTGTTAATATTGAGGAGAACAAAATAGATGTCCAATGGCTGTAAAGAAATGAACATGCTTAGAATAATTTCAACAAAACCCGCCCTTTCTCCGGTGTTTGCCGAGTCTGGCCGATGTGAATTTCTTCCCACAGAGCAAAATAAAAAAAATCTCTTTTCTCCCGTTCGTCTCGCTGTAGATCAGCCTGGGCTCTAAGAAAAGAGGCTCAGGGCTGAGGCCTGTTAAGACCCTTGGTTATACAGGGAGAAATGGACAAAATACACGATATTTCTATCGCGAACGACTGTATCATGGATTACTTTTTAGCAACTTTACAAACACATTGCCTGTTTGGATTTTCCTCTTTTGCATTTTTGGATCTTTGGGACTTTGTTGCAAGCCGCGGACTCGCCTGTGAGTGATGTCCAGCCGGCAGACTGGATTTTCCGTACGCCTTTCAGGAAAGCCCGGGGGAAGCCTTACGAGTCAATTCAACGTTGTTTTTTTAAACACTCGTTTACCATTCTTACAAGTTCATGTCGTATATGTCAATTAATTCCAATTTTTTTGTTCAGTTGTTTTAGGTATTTGTCTTTTATTGTTAAAATGAAATGCATTGTCGAAGGCCACGTTTCTAAAGCAGTCCGAAATACCGTCGTTTTGGCGGTTAGTACTGCGTAACATTCGTTTGTAACGTCGGTTCAGTGTGTATTTCACTGCCAACTAACTATTATTTCGCCAGTATGATCGATACTAGTAATTTACAAGCCAACGAAATGCCTCTTAAATACAAACGTTTAGTTTCTTCTCTTGTAGCCGGTGATCTCGTTAGCTAACGTTAACTATTATCATTTATTGTCGAAGACGATCGTAGGTCCCCTGCTGTTTGTGGTTTTTCATCATTTGTTACGTTTATTGTGCTTCGCTAACGCATTTCGCTTCGACTGCGATGTAGACCACGCTACGTTGGTGTTGTTCTGAAAAGATGCCTTGATGGAAGTAGCCGGTCGTCTTGTAATGGACGTTTCGGGACAAAACCTTCAGCTAACGTTAAGCTAGCTCCCCACCACAGTAACCTAATTATGAGCTAACGTTAACTTAGACGAGTAAAGTCCTTTAATTCTTTAAAACTTCACTAGGCGGTCGTGTTGTAGCGAGTAGGCTAGGTGCCGTATTATAAGTCATCATTTCATTGAGCACTGAAATGATGGCTATTTCGCTAGCATTGTCGGACTCCAGTAGCAGCCAACATGGCGGTGTTGGACGATATGCCGCTTGTTGTGAACGAGGAAAAATGGAGTCCGAGGTATTCTTGTTAGCTAACTTGTCCGACCACGTAGCTTCGCATTTTCGGGATTATAATTGATTTTTAGATTTTAAAAAAGAGACTGGGGTTGTTTCATTTCATCAGCGATAACGCGATGAGCTGTACACCGGCGAAACGTGGCTAGCCAGTGCCGTTATTTCAACGATCTTGGCTCTTCGTCGGTATTGAAGTTGGGACCACAAGTCTGTTCTTCATATGGTACGTTTGTCCTTTCGCCAATTTGTTGTTTTTTTATGTTTACAGCTGATCGCGACTGTGACCGTATCGCACTCATTTTTGATCACCTGGAGCTTAACGTTAGGTGTTGTAGGCTAGTTAAAGTATTTAATCTGATCGCCGTGGACCAAGAGATGCCGTTAGCTTGTTACACAATGGACTTATCCGGTCAGCTTTCGTTAGTAGATCCCACGGGAAGGAAACATGTTGGCCCGGTGTTAATGGCCCCCCCATAATTGTCTGAAAGCAGAACGGCACAACGTGTTGACGCACGAGCCATTTGAGAGCCGTAAATGCCCATTGTCCCATCCAAGCCGGGTTGTTGTGTTTGCAGAAGACGCTCAGATGTGTTCGTCCAGTTGCGATCTGCCTGCCCTGCATGCATTCATGTAACTGGAAGGAAAAGGCTGCAACGTGGTTGAATCACCTCTCAATATCCGCGCTGTGAACGCAGAAGCTCCTTCCGGTGTTTTAATCAATTTAACTCCAGACCACATCATGACATTGTTATATTTGTACTGCCTTGTTGTTGTTTCAAAAAAAAAAATAAAGACACTGAACCAACATGGTGGACTGTGGGATTGTTTTTATTCGTGAGGTACTTGCATTACAAAATTACATTTGAACACAGTCATGTTGATGCACGTTGACAGCATCAACACACCTCTCTGCCATCATGTCTTCTTGGCAGATCCAGCAGAGAAAGACATCCTTCAAGCCTAAGAAGCGAGGACTGGGGCCTCGTCTGCAGTATTCCCGCGAAGCCCAAACCATTTTTTCTGCGGCAAGTCCTCAAACCGGAAAAAAAATGCATCGCAGAATGTGACAGGGAGTCACTTTGTTCAATGCCATGACTATACAAAGGATTCATTTATTGACCAGCTGGCTCCCTCCTCTGGCTCACGTTGAGAACGATCAGCCCGGCGAAGGCGCTGCACAACCACGTTTTCGATGCGGAAGCGAGTCCCGCCGGGCTGTCGGACGGGCGCCCCCTGCTGCTGCGAGGAGGTTGGTGCACAGAGGCCCGACACTGTCGAGCTCTGTGGCAGAACGTTTGGTTTTAATCGTGCGAGCAAATTTACACGGCACCGTGTGAAGGGTCTACGCGAAATTTTAGCACTGTCTTCCACTTTTTTTTGACAATATGAGCGTTCCAAGTGAACTGTATGAAGGGGGATTGCATGTAAAGGCATAGTTCGGAAGATAATGACTATATGCCCATAAGAAACTTCACCAAATTTGAAATTGACTCATGTTAAAGCTACAGTAGTGATGTAGATATATAAAATGCTAAAGTTTACTCAACTTCTACAGATGTAAAACACTGTTGAGCTAATTTTGCAACACGTGGTTGGCTGCTTTTATTTTTAGACACTTAAAAAGTATATTTTGCATTTTATACTTGTGTTGTTTAACCAGTCAAATATTTACTGCAGGACCTTAACATATGAACATTTTTACACTAATTATTTTCACATCTAGTTTCGTCTTCCACCAATGACTGCAACTGAGAGCCTCACTGTTTAGATTTGCTTATTTTCATTTCAGCCGTGGAATTGGTCTTACTTTTTATTCTATTTAATTCTCATTTGTGTTTTTGCTACTGGATGATCTGTATGGGTACGTGGCTGTAGGTCGTCCCCAGCGGTTGCTGTTTTTAAGTAGCCGTCACAGTGATGTTGTAAAAAGTGTGATATATATATATATATATATATATATGTATGTATATATAATAGTGTCGGTACACATTTTCCTGCATGTGTCTTTTTTTTCCAGTGGCAGTCCTTCCTTGGTGGTGTGAGCATTAAAGGATCTAGGGGGAGCTGTTGTCTGTTGATGTCAGAGCCTGACGGTGTGTTTTCATGGGGCTGAAGGGAAGAGGGGAGGTGGGTGGGGGGGGCGGGGGGCGTTTTAAGTGACGGACATGGCGGGAGAAGCAGACGGGCGGACACATAGCGCGGCGGGAGGAGCGGACTCTCGGCCTGATTTACGATCAAAAAGCCACAATTGTAACGGCAACATTTGCCCTGAAGTGTGTGTGTGTGTGTATATATATATATATATATATATATATATATATATATATATAACCAAACCCTAAGTATCAGCTTAATATGGACAGTCTCTTTTGTGTGTGGTTTCTTTTTGTGAGAATAGCCTGATATACGAATGAGACAGAAATATCTGAGTGCTGTATTCCCCCCCTCGCCTGAAATGGTGCACCGAGACGCTGTTTTGTAATAGCAATGGGTGTGACGTAGGGCCCGAGGCACGCTCGCTCAGAGCCCGTCGGAGCCGAACAGGCCGTCCCGTTTCTGTCCGCTGGCGAATGTCCTGTTCTCTGGCTGTTTGTTCTGGCTGACGTCGGCCGCTGCCAAACGTCTTCATCTTTCTTTTACCCGTCCTTTTGTCTTTCCCCCGATCGTTGCCTTTCTTTCTCTCCTCTGTTTTTAACACGAGAGCTTTTTCTTGGCAGATAATTTGTCGGTGGGGCGGACTGAAGTGCGAGTGTTCATCCGCTGTTTTCCGGAAGGCCGGCGTGTTTTTTTTTTCTTCCTTTCTCTCGCCGCTCTTTCGGCCTCTTCCTGGAACTATCTGGGTGCTAAATTAATTGCTCTTGATCCCACCTGCCGCTCTAATCGGCTTACTGCTAATCTGGGGTTCTCGCGTTGCAGCCGAGCACCGTCCAGGAAACGCTGCCGCTCTGAGCCGTTTGCCGCCGCCGCCCCCGCCGCAGCGCTTTGACCTCTGACCCCCCGTCATTCGTCATCCCCCCCTCTGCCGCACACAAACACACCTCGTTTTCTTCTCTAACGGCTCCACGCCGGCGAAGGCCGCGGGCCGTTATGTCACGTCGGCGGCACGCACGAGTCAAAAGACGTCACACAAATCCGGTTTCCACTCGAGGATGAGCCGATTTCATCCGCTGGGGTCAAAGGGCGGCGTGACCTCTGGGCCGTCAACTCGGGACCAAACTTGTTGACATTATAAAATGTGTTATATAAGCTGATACCCGATTGGCTGACGGGGGGGGGGACGCAGCCGCGAGGCCTTGATGTTCGTTTAATTTGCTCCCTCGTAGTCACATGATGCTTCAACCTTTTATTGTGTGAACCGTCTTTTTTTTTTAACACGCAAACCTTTTATCGTTTCCTCTCATCTTCCCTCCCGCAGTGCCTCCCCCCCCCCTCCCCCCGGGCCTTCCGCTTGCCCCAACCTCTTCTCCTCACTTTCCCACTTTTTTTTGTCTTTTCGTTTCTATGCTGTGCGGCCGTTTTGTTTCGCCTGGCGTGACGCCATCGCCTCAAACCATCTGTCGTTTCTTTTCTCTCTTTTCACCGCTCCGCCCCTCCTTTTCTTCTTATGTCAACGGTTAAGTGATTTATTATTCATGTTTATATCTTTTTTTTTTTTTAAATCTCTGCATAAGTTTGCACCCATCCTGCTCAAAAGCATCTTCCTTTTTCCTTCCTCCTCACTGCCCCCCCCACCACCCCTCCGCCTCCCTCGTCTCTCCGGGAGGTTCCGCTTGAAGTGCCTGCGTGCTATTTAAAGAAGGCGTGCGGAAAAGCAGGGCGGTTTACAGCGCGGTGCCGTCGAAACGCAGGCTGTCGAGAAACAGGAAGCGCCGTCGGCCTCCCGAAGGGCAGCGGCGACCAGCGTCAGCCGACACGCAGCCATTTCCTGCTCCTCCTCCTCCTCCTCCTCCTCCTCATGACTGAACAGAGGCTCCGGCAAAACAACGCTGGCGCTTATCAGAGAATTATGCACCCCTCCTCCTCCTCCTCCTCCCCCCTCCGAGGCCCGGCCTCCTGAATGGCGCGCACATACACAGCGGGGCTTTTCACCCCTCCGCCGTGTCCTATCTCGCTTTCCCCCCCTTCTCGTAGGCCAACAGCCCCCAACTCCCCCGCCTCCCCTCCCACCTCCCCTGTTCTCCCCCCTCCAACTCTTCGCCAGTACAGCATGCCTGAGTAGCCGCCTGGAGATGGAGGAGCTAATTAATTTGATTTAGCCGTCCCCCCTCTCTCTCTCTCTCTCTCTCTCGCTCTGGCAGTGGAAAAACCGCCCCCCCTCTACCCCCTCTCCCTCCTCGACACCGTATCAGGCACCCCTCCCAGATGATTTTCCACCTATTCAGTCTCCTCTGACAACGTCTGCACTCCGAATCCCGCTCTTCCTCCTCTGCTTTGCTTTTTTTTTTTTGGTTTCCCGTTATACAACCACGTCTCGCCAGCTGTTTGTTGCGTATCAATCTGATCGTAAATTCGCTTCCAGCTGAATTCCTTTTAAACCCCCCCCCTCCTCCCCCGCACCCCACAACCCAACCCCCATTTAACAGAAAAGAATAACGCGTTATCTCTGGTGAGCGTGTCCAGGGACACTCTGAGTGACTCAGCAGTGTTTCACGGCCAACACGCCTCCTGGAGCCTCGACGCGTCCGGAGGCCCCAGCTGGGCACGCGGCGGCGGCGGCGGCGGCGGCGGCCAACCAGGCGGGCGGCTTTGATCCGGGGCACCGCAGAGAAGCGGCCTCCTCAACCTTTTGCGGCATGCAGGTTGTGGACATCTGCTCAGGGCGGCCTCTCCGCCTCCCAGTCCTCCGCGGCGGCGGGAAAGGGGGGTGGGGCGGTGGCCGTGTCGAACTCGCTAACTCTACTGGAAATTTTAGGCCCAAAAAGGCTCCTATGCCGACATTCATTAAAAGAAAGAAAAAGAAGCCTCCTGTACATGTCAGAGGTTATATGACCGTTGCACATTTGACACGTATGTGGTATAAAACACCACGGCTGAGTGCGTTTCGCTGGTCCGTTCGGTCGGGCCGCTTCCCCCTGACATTTTTTTTTTTTTTTTGTGAAACAGCTGAGGCGCGCGAGCCTCGGACGTGTTCCAGCACGCTCGTCTTTTCCGCCTTCATCCGGTTACCCCGCGACGCCGCCCCAGCGTCTGCGAAGCGACGCCGAGGGCTTAGGCGCCCTTTCATCTGTGACTGCGAATCAGATGTGATCGTTTGCGCCGCTCATCCGCGCCGGTGCCCGCGCGCACACGCGTGTGCTGCGGTTCCCTTTCTCCCTCCTGCCTCTGCACAGGCCTCACACACACACACACACACACAGAGGAACTGCTGCTCGTGAAGCCACAGCTTTCTCTTTAAAAAGCCACGGACATTTGAACTCCTCCGTCGCCGTTTGACTTCCCACTTTGATCTCAGGCCAACTGGGCCTGAGACCAGGTTAGTTAACCCCTTTCTCCCTCCCCCTCTTTTTTTTGGAGAGCACCGGAGGATGTTTACCAACCCTAGACACGGTCAAAAGTTTGGACACACCATTTCATTGAATTGAATGAGGGGAAAACGTGAATTTAAAACTAAAATGGCCACCGGTTGCGTAACGGGCCGGTTGCGTAACGGCCGTCTCCGGAGCGCTTTTTCCTTTCCGCTTGAATGAAAACAGAACTTGAGATCCGATACCTGATACGCGTGTCTAATACCTTCCCTATCTTATATAAAAGAGGACCGACTTCCTCTGTTTTTTTTTTTACTAGAGCCACAAAGCACAGTTGGTGGGTTAATCAGTGTTTCCACGCAACCTTAAAAAACCGCTCGTCCTCGCTCGTTGGCTCGTCGTCGCGGCGTCCGCTGTTACTGCCCTGCTCAGCGGGCAGAAATGCGTTTCTGCCCCCCCATCGTGTGTGCATGAGTTTCGTCACGCTGGTAGGCCGCGACAAACCCAACGACACAAAGACTCGCTGTTCAAAACATTGCTCCTACAGCGGCGTCCCTCCGCAGGGGGCCTTTTATGTGCGCCATTTACTTACAGTGTGTGTGTGTGTGTGTGATTTCTCTGATAATTATGCAACATTTCTCCCAGTTTAAATTGATCTATTCTTTGAATGATCGATCGTGCGAAATGAAACCTTTTTCTTAGGCTGCCACATTGAGGCCCGAGACGACATGAAGTACGCCGCTCAAGACCCCGACACTTAAACATCCGATCGTTTCAAATCTGCCCACTCGGCTTCCTCGGCGCCTCCATCTTTGTGTACTCAGATGTGCGTGTCGCTTGGTAGCGCGGCATGAAAAGCTACGCTCACGTTTGACCAAACATCCATGAATAGGGGCGGCTGGACTGGAGGGGGGGGGGGGGCTCTGAATACAGAGTTTGCGGCTGGCTGCAGCCTCGGGACAATGCCAGCACACATGTGTGAACCGAGTGGTCACAATCCTGAAACACACACACACACGCACACACTATTGTTTTTGCCAACGGGCAATCTGCTTCGCGCACACGCGCAGCGTCTTTTCTTTTTGCTTTCTAATTTGAGGGTCCCGTCCCAAAGCAACTGCTGTCATGTGTCACGGCCACACACACACACACGCACGCACGCACACACACACACACACACGCACACACAGCATGCTTTGGGAGCGTGGAGGAGTGCACGGGAGAGCCCAGGGGGAGGGGGAGAGGGGGAGGAAAAAAAAAAAAAGTTTGCCAGAGAGGTCACAGGAACAACACCCAATCCCAGAGCGGTTCCCATGGAGACGAGTGTGGCAGCGTACAATGAGGCCGGGCGAGAGAGAGAGAGAGAGAGAGAGAGAGAGAGGGAGGGAAAGGCCAGCGGAAGAGTAGGAGGAGGGCGGGTGGTTGGCGTCAAGGTTCAGTTGGTGGGTGCGGGGAGGACATGCAGGGAGAAAATGCGGGGAGGACATGCGGGGAGGGGAGCGGGGGGGCAGTTCTACTCAAAAGGACAGTGGGAAGTATAATGGTGTTGAAGCATAACTGCGTTTCGAACATTCCTCCAGCCCTCCTCAGATTGTTCCGCCCCGTTTGTTCCGGCGTAACGCCGCCGCCAGAGGCAGGCAGGCCGGAGGTATGTGGAATTTCCACTGACCGTGACGCCCCATGTGAGGCATTTGGCACCGATACGGGTGAATCGGAGGCGATGTCCATCTGCAGAACTCAACGGCTGAGGCCTCGGGCGTTTTTTTTTGGGGCGGTCGGCCGTAATAAGTTGAGCTGTAAAAACCCCAAAAGGAGGCGGTTCAGCCACGTGTGTCCAGACCCGGACAGGACCATCGACCCTAAAAGCATCGACCCAGGTAGCAATTTAGCCCCTTCAGGGAGAGGTCATGGACGATCGAAGGGTGTGTGTGTGTCCCCTCCCGACCACGTCATCGTGTCCTCGGCCCGTTCGCCGTTGTTGTTGTTGCGTTTCTGCACTAGCACGGGGGAACAACGGTTCACCCGTCCCGGGGTTTCACCGCTGAGCCTGTTTAAAGTGATTGTATAACGTCTGAGATTGCGTCATCAGCACCGTGGCCGAAAGAGAGAAAGACTTGGGAAAGTTTTCCCAGTGAAACGTTGCATCTTGGGAAATGTAGCACGCTGCCTCGTGGTAGCTGGGGCCGCGCCGGAGACGTCGGTTCAGGGGACTTGGGCCTTTTGTCGCTTCGATTTGGACCGTTTTTTTTTTTTTTTTTTTAATCCGTCTGGCGTAAGTCTCAACTTTTATTCCGCTTCGTCGCTCCAGAACCCCTCCACTGACCCATTCCTCGTTTTTTCCTCGCTCAACTTCACCAGTTTCACAGAGTGCTCCCGTCCGCCATTTGACTACCGCCAGTTCGTCCTCTCCGTCTTCCTCGTCTGTATCTCGCACACCCCCACCCCCCTCCTCCCTCCCCCCGTCTGCGTGTCCGTGCGTCCTGTCCTCGTGCCCAGGTTTTTGGACTTGGCGTGGTTCCTGTTTGTTTTCAGCCATTTTGGGGACTCGCAGTGCTTGTAACAAAACTGCTTAAATGGCGTCCTCCTGCTTGCTCTCCCACTCTGTCTCCCTCTGCCTCTCCCTCCCTCTCCCTATCGCTGGGCTTTGTGTATATAAAGTAGTGTGTGTGCGGGTGTGTGTGTGTGGAGAGCGAGAAAGGGTGAGAGAAGAACAACACTTCCAAAATAAAAAGAAGATTGGATTCAGTGGGGGGAGTTGAGGGGAGAGGCTTGGTGGGAGGGGGAGGGGGGGGACAAAAAAGAGCAAAAACATTAAGAATAGTGTGTCAGAAGCAAAAACTGAAGAGGGGAGAGAGAGGGAGAGAGGGTGAGAGAGAGAGCACCAAGTTCGAGTGTGAGAATCGCTCCTGCCCTCTGCCTTCACACACTGCTGCCTGTGTGTGTGTGTGTGTGTGTGTGTGTGTGCGCACCGCCTCTCTCTCTCTCGCTCTGCCTGCTCTCGCTCGCTCGCTCGCACACACACACACACACACACACACACTCAGACGTGCGCGCACACAGACCAAGGGGGAGAGGGAGAGGGAGAGAACACACAGCGCAGCAGAGATGCAGCAGGAGGTTCTCCGAGGTACGTTCTCTCTCTTGTATGCTCGCCTTGCGGAGAGACACGCGGGGAGAACGGGAGGCGGAGACGCGGCGTTCTGCTGTTGTTTTTCCGGCTCGGTGCTTTCCTGCTGCTCCGGTCCGCCGCCGCCGCGCGCTCCGCTCCTCGCCTGAAGAGGAGAAGAAAAAAGGTTTTTATTCCGCCGCGGGCGCGTGCGTCGGGGCGTGAGTGTCGCTGGGTGCGCGTTTTCCATGCAGCGCGTGTTCGTAGACGCATATTTCTGTGTGTGTGTGTGTGTGTGCGCGCGCGTGCGTGCGGCAGTAACAGGCCTCGTCCCCCCCCTGTGTTGTTGGCGCACCACGCAGTTCTTTTTTTTTTTCCTTCTAGAGCGATGACTCGTTTGCCGATTTGTGATGAAACTTTTAATTTATTGAAGCCTCTCGCGTCCCTGTGATTCACCCCCCCCCCCCCCCCCCCTGGAGATGGTGGGTTGGTGTTGGGAAAGGCGGTGCGGGGGGGGGTTAACGGGGGGCGGGGGGGGGGGGGGGGGGGGGTGGCAGGCAAACCGGCCAGTCAGAACAGATATGAGCTTTGTTGGGGTCTAAACATGGTGGGCCGGTCTCCCCATCCTGCACATCAAGTTACCAACAACACCAGGAGGGAAGTGTGTGTGAGTGTGTTGTTGTTGTTTTTGTTGTTGTTGCGGGGTTAAGAAGAACTTGCATGCGTGGGACGGTAAACATCTCCGGTTCCACCGACTTGTTCCGGTCACGGGCCGCCCAGTTTGTCATCCATTTTGCCAGCCCGCTGTGTAGCGGGAGGCTTCCTGCTGAGCAGCGGCAGAGGGCACGTTGATGACACCGATGTCGTTTCCCGAAAGCCCTACTTTTTTTCTTTCTTTCCCCAAAACAACACAGCATCTGCTGCCAAATACTCCACATTCCTGGTTTCCATGGAGTCCAAGCCGAGCTAAATGTATAGAATATATGATCCGCTCTGCCACGGGCATCAGGAGAGGAGGGGGGGAGGGAGGTCATAGGTCAGCCAATAGGAAGTGCGTCGCACCGATGATGTTGGTTGTCAGTGGTGCTGGTGTGTGTGTGTGTGTGTGTTTGTGTGTGTGTTTGACTCACACACGTAAGATAAGACGTGCCGAGTCGGGTGGCTTTGTTTGTTCATGCAATTAAAAATGCTTGAAAAAGTCCCAAAAGGTCTCAATAGCGTTGCAGATCTCAGGGGGGGGATTTTGGATTTCGAGCTGACGTAGTAGGCTATGGAGGCGAGGGGGGGGGGGGGGGGGGGGGGCACGCGAAAAACAACACGCAGCGGCGTACAAGCTCGGAGGGGGAGGACACGTCCCGGGCCCTCAGTCATGCTGAGGAAACCATGAAATGTGAACGTTGGCAAGATGTGTTTTAAAGTCCCCCCCCCTCCCCACCAGCCCCCCCCAAACCAAACCAAACCCACTAGCACCACCATCTCCACCACCTTTGCTCAACCACTCCCAAACCCATAGCAACTTCCCCTTGCCTCCTCCCTCCCTCCCTGTGTCCCATCTGGCCGGCTCCACCACGCTCCCTTGGACGGGGGGGCTTGAGGAGGGTTAGCTGTTCCTGCTAACGATGCCCCCCTCAGCCCACCCGTACACACACCCTCATGTGCACACACACACACACACACACACGCCCCGACCCCCTCACAGGCCAACTGCTGCCTCCGTAGTCGGGGCCCCTCTGGCTGCCCCTCGCTGGGGGACAAGCCCAACTGACACCTTCCCTTTTTCCACACATGCACCTCGCGGCTGGCGGCGCACCGGCTGGAACACCGAGCCCCCTCACCCCCCCCCCCCCCCCCGCCCATGTCCCCGCCCCCTCCACCCCCACATTCTGACCCCCAGTCACTCCCCTTGACCCCCTCACACGCACACACCCCTGCTGGGCAGCACGTTGACACGTTTACATCGGGAGCGTTGATACCTTTTGCCGTGTAAAGAAATAGCGTTGTTGTCCAAGCTACTCTTTGCTAACGGCGCCGCGCCGTCCGCACATTGTGCTAAGTGCTAAGTTAATGCATGTGACCGGCGTAGTTTATCCTGAACGCCGGCAATTGTCGGGGGAGCGAAGCAGCCCCCGCTGCGGCGCCCCTTCGGTTCAAACGCCGTTAGCTCTGCCCTGTTGGCCCCGTTAGCACCTTTGGCACCGTTAGCTGCTGGTCGCGTTGACCATGCTTAGAGGCATTGCGTACATTTAAGATAAAGGAAAAGGAACATTCTGGTTTATTACAGGTTGGCTGTAAATTTGTTGTTTTTAAGTTGATAGCTTCGGCCGTCATTCCTGTTAGACAATAACAAAGCTGCAGCCGGTAAACGTGACCGTTTTAGGCCTGTAAATCAAAAGGCAAAGCAGAAAACGAGAGATCACCTACCGACGTTACAAATGTAGCCCTAGAGAGACGCTGCTGTGCTCTTTGGTGAACACAAACCACGGCAATCGAATGCTAACAGTTATTTGTCTGTCAGCACAAGCACCAGTTGCGGTGTGGAATAAACAGATTGCTTAACGGCTGGTTCAAGGCCTTCGGCTGGCGTAGCGGCCAAACTCCCCTGCAGCTCTCCTGCCTCGCGTTGTGCAAAGCCACCGTAGCAGTGGTTTTTCCTGGCGGACTGATTGACCGTGTCAATTAGGTGGATTGCTAACAAAGGGGTCTCCAAGGTCGTGAAATGTTCCGTGTTTTTCAGACGCTGATGGTAAAAGCGTGTCGGTGTCAACGGTCCTCAGAAATTCAAGCAAACAGTACGTTATTGAGCCAAACGGCACTTATAAGTTAATTGGTTTTAACTGTGCTGACAGAGGGAGTTTTTTTTTTTTGTAATTTAAATTTAGGAGAGAGAAATATTACATGAACCCCCCCCCCCCCTCAAAAAAATGCCTATATTTCACGCATGTCATTTGATTTGAACACAAATTGAATCAGCGGGCCTCTGTTCCCCCGGCCTGTCGGCGAGGAGCCTTTCGCTGTCATACATAAGCCAAAGCGTTGGGTATAATGTGTTTTTATGTCCACGCCAGACAAGCACCAGCTGGGAAACCTGTTCGTCCCACGGCGCCGAAAGCACATATAGACGAGCACTTCATAGGGCCGGACCGGTCATTTCATCCATGTTTGCGACGGGTCGAATGCAATAAACAGGCGCTACACACACACACACACACACGCACGCACACGACGCGTCTGTGGATGCGAGGAAACTCCGGGACATTTTAAGCGCGTTTAATGGCTCCCTGTCACAGCCCGGGCGGCGCGTCGTGCAGCCTCTGCCTCGTGCGTCACTGGGAGATAAAAGGGGAGGGGGGGGGAGCGAGGGGGCGGCATACGCATTTTCCTGAGACGGTGAAAATGTTCAGCCTTAGCTCTGTCTGTGTGTGTGTGTGTGTGTGTGTGTGTGTGTGTCCGCCCACTTGTAGCAGACTTGCGCTGGCCATGAGGGATTTCCTGCAACAACATCCATCCTCTCGGGCCGCCGCGAGGCTCCGCTGCGACGCGGGGCGGCGGAACACGGCGGGCCCGGCCAGATAGGATTGTGCGGCGCCCCTTTCGCTGTTCAGACATGAATCTTAAAACGGACCGGCCTGTTGTCCTCCGACAACAAAAAGCATGTGCCGCCCGCCCTTACTAAGTGCGTCATTAACGGACACACACGTGTTTTCCCTTTTGTTGACTCCACTTTGTCCGCCCCCCCCCCCACCGTCCTCGGTGTCATGGCGCACCGTGATTCACCTCCTTCAGTTTGAATACCATTTGCAAGTGTTCGACTGCTTTTGTGCTGGCGCGTCTCGCTTTTTGGGCCTGTGTGTGTGTGTGTGTGTAGGTGCTGTACACGGGTGCGTGTTTGTGTGCATGGTTGTATGTTGTCTGTATGCTGGTTGCTTTTGTGTGTGTGTGTGTGTTTGTGTGAGAGAGAGAGAGTGTGTTTGCCCGGGCTCCTGTCTGTCTGACAGTGTCGGACTGTTCCTGTTCCAACCCCCCTCCCCCCTCACCCCCCTCCACCCTCACCCCCCTCCCCCCCCCCCCCGTTCCCCTCTCCGTCTCCTTGTCTCTTGCACTCCCGGTGTCTTTCTCTCTCCCTTTTTTTCTATCACCCCTTTTCACTCTCCCTCTTCCTCATCCTCACCCGCGCTCTCTCTCTCTTTCTCTCGCTCTCTCCCTCTCTCCCTTCCTCTTCCCTCTGCAATAACAGTGCTGACCTAGTTTCTGCCTGTTCAGGGCTGCCTGTGGAATTTTACAGCGGCCTGCCTTCCTGGTCGCTTTGCCGCTTGAAAACGCAGGCAGAAAAGCATGACTGAGGATTTTTCTTCTCGAGGCATCTTTACGGCCTTATACCGTCTCCCGATCTCCCTCCCTCCCCTCCCCCCCCTTCCCCCCCGCCCCCAATATGCCAGACCTTGAATAAATCGACCCATTTCAAAGAAGTGATAACGGCAAATTGCCCATCACGCAAGAATCTTGAGCTACCTCGTGTACGGGGGATTTGAGGCAGGGCTGCATCCACCACCATGGCAGTCAAATTAAAATGGAAATGAGAATAGCCCGTCGCCCGTCTCCTGCAGCTTAGCTGAGATTGTACCGGATGCCGAGGACTGAAATACACCCCTTCTCTGTGCACATGCATGCAATCTCCCTCGCTTGGTCTCTTTCCCTCTTCCCTCCCCTCCCGCCTGCGCCTTGCCAAACAAATGGTGAGAGTCATGCCCGGCAAATACCAGCCGGTGCCAGGAATGGCTAATGCGGCTCTCGCTCAAACAGCAGGAGAATGGGACTGTTTTTTTTTTTTTTTTTACGTGGGCACTTTTCGGGACCGTGGATCCAAGTCAACACTCTGAGGGGGGGAATCTTGATTAAATCTGAACGCCTCCCAATTAAGCGAGGGGGAATGTGGTGTCACAGCCGAGCGGGACGGGTCTTCTGGAATGCCTTTCCAGAGGCTCGGTTGTGGCACGCTGAAATCTAAACCAGCACTGCCGCAGATTCATTCCCCCCCCCCCCTCCCTCCACCCTCTCCCTCCTTTCCTCACCGCTCACCATTCCTGGCCGAGCTCACGGAGTTCAGCGTTGCCGGGGCCGTTAGTTTTTCTTTTTCCGTTTCTCAAAAGTGTTCCGCGAGCGCCACGGCTGTTAATTCTCCGCTGACGCGTGCTTTCTGGTTTCTCTCTCTTTCAGATTTCGGGTGCTGGTCATGGTGTCCGGTGAGAAGGCGTGGGACCCCCTCCGCGCGGGCCTTGTTCAGTCACGTCTGAGTGAGCGACACCTGGCTGCCGGGCTAACTCCCCTCTGCAACATCAGACGTAGCGCGACCAAGACCTCGTGCCAACAGGGTCGGCGTTTGTCATCCCGGTCTTCCCCGCCACCGCCGTCGGTGGCCGTAGACGCCCTCCGGCCGCTTCGGGCCTCCTCGCCGTCGCACCTCCCCGTCCATTTCCGCTGCTCAAGCGCGATCAAAGCGCTAAACGAACCGGCCCGCCGTCTCGGAGTGGCCCCTCAGTCTGAGGAAGAGGAGGAGGAGGAGGGCGAGGGAGGGGAAGCTGAGCAGTTGGAGATGAAGGGTAAAAGGCACGGTGGCCGTGGAGAGGCCGTGACGGAGGACGGGCTGGAGGACATTGCCGACGGACCCAGAAATGCAAAAATCACTTTGAGCTTCCCACTTAGTGCCGCCCCGCTCCCGGCCTCCCTGACGTCCCCGAACCACTGTCGTAGCTCTTCGTCGTCCTCCTCTTCCCCGCACCGACGGCGGCCGTCCTCCAAGAGCTCAGACGAGGGGTCGCTGTGGAAACTGGACGCTACTATGGACGTTAAGCACAGACCATTCAAGCCCCCGAGGCCCGACGGCTCTCCGTCCTCCTCCCCTTCCTCCTCCTCGTCTCCCATGACTGCTCACGCCCTCGGCAGGAAAGACATCAAATCTCCGCCTCCTCTGAAGTGCTCCAAACTCAACCCAGAGACTGCGTTGCACAGGTCGCCCCAGCGATCCTCCAGCGGGGCTCCGGGTGGCTGCTACGGGGGCGATGGGTGGGATGAGAAGCACAGGGTGGCCGACGGGACGGCCTCGGCCTCGCCCTCCCAAACCGCTCAGATTCTCTTCAGTCTGGGCACGCCGCCCTTTCAGAGAGGCGGGGATGCAGAGAGGAGGGAGAAAATGGCCGGGAGGCATGCTGGGAAGGTGGGAAACCCCCACGGGCCGAGTCTTCACCCGCCCGCCCTCCACCTCCCTCCCCCCTTACCGCCCCCTCCCCCCCCTCCGTCTGAGGGTCTCACCGCGCCCCCGCACTCGTCCTCCTATCCGCCCACCGACGGCCCGAAGCCCGAGCTGATTTGCGGCGTGTGCCACCGGCTCTTCAGCTCGGCCTCCTCCCTGACGGTGCACATGCGGCTGCACCGCGGGAGCCGCGCCCTCAGCTGCTGCTATTGTGGCAAAGTCTTCATCCACAGCAAGAGACTGCAGTCCCACGAGGCCGCCTGCAGGGTGCCGGGCCTCCCCTCCAACAGCCTGGGGCCTCCGTCTCTCACCGTGCAGCCAAAAGAGGAGCCGCTGGAGGAGGGCGAGGTGAGAGTGGAGGGGGGAGTGATCGTCGGGCAATCGGACATGACTAAGGTGCGGCCGGGGAAGAAGGCGCGGAGCCTCCTGGCACGTATCCAAGGTGATGATGCAGCAGCCGCAGAGTTACTGGCGGGTGACGAGCACCACTTTGTGAAGGTTGTAGATGGGAATATCATTTACTTTTGCTCCGTGTGCGAGCGTTCCTACATGACCCTGTCCAGCCTGAAGCGTCACTCCAACGTGCACTCGTGGCGCCGCAAATATCCATGCCATTTCTGCGACAAGGTCTTCGCCCTGGCTGAGTACCGCACAAAGCACGAGGTGTGGCACACCGGAGAGCGACGCTACCAGTGCATCTTCTGCTGGGACGCCTTCGCCACTTACTACAACCTCAAAACGCACCAGAAGACCATTCACGGGATTAACCCCAGCCTCATCTCCAGTGAAAAGACAGCTAACGGGGGCTATAAGCAGAAAGCCAATGCCCTGAAACTCTACCGCCTCCTCCCCATGCGCTCCCAGAAGAGGCCCTACAAGACTTACAGCGACAGTTTGCATAATGGCCTGCTACTCCCACCAACTGAAACACCTTCCCTCCCCCGGCCTGGCCTGGGCTGTCCTCTGGGCCCCGGGGACCTACAGAGCCTCATCAGCGGGGCCCACCCTCAGAGCGTTAAGCCTGACCCAGACGACTTCCCCGATGGCTTCCCCGTTTCTGCTGAGCAAGGGGACCTCTCCGCGCTGATACCCTTCCCCCGAGCAGACGCGCCCCGAGTTAGAAAGCACGAGAGTGAGGCCCCGGAGTCAGAGCAGGGGAAAGGCAGCGGCAGCTTCAAAATGTCAAGTAGCAGCAAAACCAAAACTCCTAAGGGCGGTAGAGGCGCAGACACAACAGGCATGCCTTCCGTAATAACTTATGGCCACACGAAACCCTCCGTCATAGTTCACGGTACGGCGGTGTCGTCGTCCGTCATCGTGCACAGCAACCAGGTCACCTCTGGAAGTGAAAAAAGCCCAATGAGCAGTCCATCCCCTGACAACTGTCAGGCTTTACACAAGGGCATTCCCAAGCCAATCAAAAAGCAAAGGGACAGCACAGATAACCATAGGAAGAGGTCAAGAGACAGTTCAGATAGCACGGCGGAGGGCTCGGGAGGCAGGCAGAGTGAAGAGACGGGCAGATTATTCCACAAATCACGTAAATCCCACAGCAGGAGTGACATCTCTAACCCAAAGCAGCTGTCAGCGTCTGTGGGGTCACAGGTCAAAGAGGCGGGGCCACTGTGCCAGATCACCGTACGCATTGGCGAGGAAGCAATAGTGAAGCGCAGCATCTCCGAGACGGATCTCAGGAGAGACAAGAGCCTGTCTCCACCCAAAACCAAACGGAGTGAATCGTCGTCCATGCGGGAAGGAAAAGAAACGCGCCGCTCCCATCACCATAAACACCGCCTCCACCGCAGAGTCAGCCTTGAAGAAGACGGTGAAAAGGAAGGAGGAGATTGTGAGGAGGAGGGGGAGGATGAGGAGGAGGAGGAGGAGGAGGAGGAGGAAGAGGAAGAGGTGGTGGTTAGGAAAAAGACCTCCAAGTCCCCCGATGAAGTAAGGGGGTACTATTTCCGTCACGAGGTGCGTGATCAGGACAGTGATCATGAAACGGAGGATAATTTATGGCGGCCTTATTACTCCTACAAGCCTAAGAGGAAGGCCCAAGCACATCTGCAGAGGGTCAAGAGCTGGCAGAGGAAACTGAAATTCAAGCGCTCCATCCGGTTGAAGAGGACAGAGAGGCTCAAGAACTATGTGAATAAAGACACAGAGAAATCACAAGATGAAGAAGAGGACGAGAGGATTGGGGAGGCCGAAAAACGGTCAAATGCGGACGCGGGAGAGCAGACAAAGAGAGACTCTCTCTCTGACCCTTTGACGGAAAAAAACAGAGCCCCAGAAGAACAAGTTAAGGAGCTCTGTCACGAGGTCCCCACTCCTCCTCCCCCTCTGCACTCTCCAAAGCCTCCTCTGTCTACCTCAGCGGCCCCTACGGGAATAAAGAGGCGCCCTTGGACTAACGGGAATGCGGCAGAGTGCGGTACATGTGGCTGCTGGTTCTCGAGCCGCAGGAAGCGAGACAAGCACGAGCTCAGCCATCTGCTGGAGTTTGTGTGTCTCTTTTGCCGAGCCACTTTCCCCTCGAGGGATAAGTTGCAAGACCACCAGAGAACCCATCATCCCAAGCCTACTGAAGCGGCTTCCGTACCCCAAAAGGTCCTGAATAAACCCCTCAATGAACCGGCTGAAGGGAGTGTCAACACATCTGCGCCAGAGATCGTGAAGTACGATGAAGAAAAAGGGGGGCAAGTAGCCTCAGTGGGGTGTAGTTCTAGTCCAAGTCGCCTAAGCAGAAGAGCGTTATCCCGACACACCTGCCCGCAGTGTCACAAGGTGTGCAAGACGTCTTCGGCACTAACGCGCCACATCCGGCGCCATGAGCTAAGCAGTTCCCCGGAGAGAGACCGGGAAGAGAAAGACTCTGAGCCAAAGACAGCCCAGGTGGTTGTTAACACTGTCAGCAGAGACCCAGAGACTGAAAAGGGCCCGATTCCCTGCGCTGTTTCGGTTATCAGCTACTCGACACCAGACCCCCCCGGCAGCAGTGACTGTTCGGCATCGCAGCGGCGCGGCGACCACCTCGGGAAGCTCGCGGATGAGCGTCAGGTGTCACAGTCCGGTGGCGGCCCCGAACTGTCCGAGCGCTCGCACCCGGCCCCGGAGAGAGAGCCCAGCCCGCGGATCGCTCGCCTCCCATCAGAAAGTCCGGTCAACCTTCTGCCCGCTAAACACAAATTCCCGCCGGCCGCGCCCTCGGTCCTCCAGAGTGTGCTCGTCATGAACGGGCCCGAATGCCTGGACTACCGCACGCCGGGAAAAAAGAACCTGGACGGCCAGATGCACAGAATACCCAGCCCCGTGCACATCGCGGCGTCCGCCAACACCCCTCCGAGTGTGCCCACGACGTCACAGGCCCGGATAACGACCGCTGCTCCTCCTGTTTCCATGACAACAGCTCTCGGCTCCGAGGGGGGATTCATGAAACGGGATGGGGTCATTATGGACCGAGAAAGGCTCAGTGGGAGCGGTGTGTTTGCGCACGTGGGCTACGAGGAACCGTCCCGGATCCGCGATCTCAGAGTCCAGTCCCTGTCCAGGAGCCCCTCTCCCGACGAAGCACAAGACCTGACCATGTCCGCCATCCTCGCCAGAGAGCGGGAGATGGAGAGGCACAGAGGGAAAGAGAGGGGGAGACAGAGAGAAAGGGAGAGGAGGGACAAAGAAATGGCCAAAGAGAGGGAGAAAGAGCTAGAGAGGGCCCATCAAATGAGTAGAATGGCGCACACCCCGCAGGACCAGATTTCTCTGCTGGTCCCTAAAGAGGAGCCCTTGAGCCCCGTGCCGTCCCCCCAGCATATTCCCACTCAAACCACTACGAATGGATCCTCCTCACACAGGCACACTCCCAAATCGCCCTGCCGATCCCCTTCAACCATCGGCCTCCTGGCTCAAGGCCTCCGCCAGGTTCACCCCGGTTCACAAGGACTCGACAGACTCCCTCCGCCCGCCGGGGCCGCCGGCGAGCGCCCTTCCGCCCACGCGCTGCTTCTCCCGCGGGCCCCCCAGCCACCCGAGCCGGAGCGCCGAGACGCCGTTTCTTCCGAGGATTCGCGGCAGCGGAACCCCACCCCGGTGGGCTACCACTCTCAGAATTACCCCCTGCCCGTCGTCTCGCCGGACAGCTACCACTCTGGCAAGAAGCAGGAGGAAAACGTGCTCATGTCCTCCTATCCCGCGGGAGCTCTTCCCTTCAGCCCGCTGGGAAAAATGATGGTCCCCAATGGCGGGGACCTGGCCAAGCTGCCGTTTTACCCGGACCCTTACCAGCTGCTGTACGGGCCCCAGCTGCTGGCCTACCCCTACAACCTCGCGGCTCTTCCCGTGGCCCTGAATATGATGACGCCAGGGAGGGACAAGGTGGAGACTCTGCCTTTCCTCCCCGCCATCTTCAACTACGCAGCCGGGCCGTATATGGGCACGGCCCCTCACCACTTGATGGCAAACCCCAGCCTCTACGGCGGCGGCGGCGGCGGTGGGGGGGGAGGCGGCGGAGGTGGCGGCGGCAAGAAACGAGACAGCAGCAGCAGCAAACCGTAGGACACAAAAGCACCTTTTTTTTTTTTGAGGAATATATTTCACCGGGGAGGACCTGGCCCGTGGGACTGGCAGCTGAGAGGGGCGGGTTCTCACCGGGTCACTGAGGACACTTGCACAGCACCCCTGCCTCTCAGCAGAGATCAGAGCTAGGCATTATATCGGGAGGGAGTTGGAAGGGAGGAGAGGGAGCCGGGAAGCGGGAGAGCAGCCCGTTGCTGCGGCGGCCATCGTGCCCCTCACCCCTCCCCCCCCCTCTCTCCATTGCCCGTTCTCCCCTTTCTCTCCGCGTCTCTCCTGTCTCGCTGTAGTGTGTCGTAGTTCTAGAGCTTGATTAATCTTCCTCTCTGACTCATTATATTATCTATAAGAATAAGAACCGCTAACAGGGTGTGTGTGTGAGTGTGTGTGTGTGTGTGTGTGTCGTGAACAATTAGTCCAGTCTGCTTCCCTTTATAGCCGCCGCATAGCGAGGATAAACGCTCTTCGGGGGCCGGCTTGTGTGGGCGAGGAGGAGGCGGGGAGGGGGGGGGGGGGAAGGCGGAAGAGCTCTCGCTCAAAATGCAGTCGAAGGCAGAGCGTTAAGCAAAGCGAGCCCTGCGTCATGTTTTGTGGGAGCGAGGGGGGGGGGGGGGGGGGGGGGGATCGCAGGCGCATCCTGTCGTTTTGCTGTCCACGAAAAGCTGTAAATGAGCATGTCCATGCACATGTATGTCGGTGATTTGTGCATGCACAGATGGGCTTGTGTGTGTGCGTGTGCGTGTGTGTGTGTGTGTGTGTGATGGCCAGTTCATTCCGTGTGAGACTTGCACAGCATTCCTACGCTAGTTTAGGAATAGCTACCGTCGGTCAATATGTAGAAGTGCATTTAGAAGCGATTCCTCATATCCAAATCATTAAAGAAGTCAACGCTTTGTGCTGAATGCGAGTCAATGGCGATCGTCCGCGCTTCAACTAACCTGGATACGTTGTGGCCGAATGGCACTGTAGGATCTGTATAGCATTTACCATTGTTTATACCTTATGTGCACAAAATAGAAAGGTAGTGGACACTTGTAGCTGCTTGAGATATGTAGCTGGCCACTGGGTAAGAGTTAGAGGCTGGTAGACCATTGCACTTCCGTTTTTCATCTCATTTCCTTTTACATTGAAGAGGAAAAGAATAAAAACTTGTTGGCCTTCGCTCTGCGTAAAAAATGACCGCGGGGAAGGAAATAGAAAAAAATAGATTCAAGATATTGAGTTATTTCTGCATAGGAAAATACAAACGTGGGCACAAAACTGTTGGACTCTCGGGTCAAAAGGACCCACTTTGGGGGACAAACCCCTCTCCCTCCCCCCCCAAAAAATGTCCTTCTCCCCAGCTGAGGGGGCATTTGAAATGGCCCAAATTAATTCCCCCTCCTGCTCCGTGTCATTTACCGAGACGTAGGAAAAGGCCGAGCTTAGCAGCCAAAGTGGTGGCCGAAACTCCCCGGGTGCACTCCTGGGGCCTTTTTGTTACGTGTAATGTTACCTGTGTTTTGTTTTTGTTAAACTATGTTGCTGTTTATGTGGTCGAGCCCTCTTACCAGATGGAAACGGCTTCAGTGAAAAGGGGGAGTAAACTTAAAAATATGAATGTAAATTTAGTCACGAGGTTAATGAAGTACAACTGCATTAACGGTAGAGTTGGTTTAAGTTCCTGTTATTTTTTTTTGTGTTCTCTTTCTTTTTTTTTTGACAAATAACCTGTTAAAGAACCGTATAACGTCTGGTATGCATATATACAGTAGTCCTAGGAACATGTCAGTAATCTTGGGTTCTGTATCCACAAAGCATGAGCAACACTTGCTTCCTAACCGTTTATATCCTCAGCAAATCCGGCGACCTGCGCACAGCTTTTTGTTACTTTTTGATGTTTTCCGGTTCCCTTCATCTTCCATATCTCCCCATGTTTTTGTTATTTACTATAGAACACAGTTGGGAACAATTTCCACAAACAGTCACTATTTAGGAGCTTTTTAAAAAAAAAAAAACTCCCTATTTCCTCTAGCGTACACTGCACCTTCTCTGAATAAAGTACACGTATTTCACTGTGCGTGTGTGTGTGTGTGTGTGTGTGTGTGTGTGTGTGTGTGTGTGTGTGTGTGTGATGGGGACGTGGCGCCTTTTGGTTTCGGCAGGTGTGTAAAAAAAAAAGACTGCCCAACTGCAGGGTTGCACTAGCGCCCCCTCTTTGGGTGTGGTCCCAAGCCTTTTGGTGCGTGGACGTCCCTGTTTTGTGTACAAATGTGAGTGACTGCGCGAATATGAAAACCAAAATAAATCTGCCTGACCCTGGCACTATATGGGCCACCTTTTTAAAAAAATATTTTTGTTCTTTGACACTTTTCTGTGGGTTAGTCTCCGTGTTAAAAAAAAAAAAGGCCCTGCTGTCTCCAATTCGCTATCTTAAGCCATTCATGTAGGTGGACACTTTTTTCTTTTTTTTTTGAAGCATTTCTTATGCCACAGTTTGCCATCATGGTTATCATACAGACCAAAAGCATGCAAATCAACGTATTGTAGTGACTGGACTGGAATCTGGTGGTAATATACAACTATTTACTGTATGTTTTAGTTTATATGAATGTGCCTCTGCTTTGATATTTAAGTACTGATCTATAGTAAGATGTGGACCTGCCAGATTTCACCCGTTGAGGTGCCTTGTTATGGCATAAGAAATTTGAATGGTAAATGAACGAATGATTTGGAGATGGGTGTCACGGCTTCGTTTGCCACGGAGCTGTTCATAGATCCCGTAGGGACGTGGCTAAACTGGTTTGGTATCGTGTACATGTCTAGGGTAATACTGTGCCATATAGAGCCCACGAAATATGTTAATGTTATTTTTAAAAGATGTTTTAATGTTGCCTGATGACTTTGTCTCTAGATTTGATACAAAGGCTTGTAGCCACAGATCTGTAGTCTCCTTTTATTCCAACATTCTTCCTTTTCTCTCCCTCTCTCTCTCTCCCTCTCTCTCTCTCTCTCTCTCTCTCTCTCTCTCTCTCCCCACTTGTTTCCAGCTCCCTTTCTCTCTCTTTGCTGCAATCAAACAAAATAAAGTATTAACCTGATGACCCAATGAAATCCACTCGAGTCTGGACTCATGTTTGTTTTTTCTTTTCTTTTTCTCCATTAATCTTTAAAAGATCTTGATCACTTCCTGATATTTTTTTTCCTTTAACCACAGCACACGTTCATGTCCTGGTTTAATTCCACATACATCAAATAGAATTCGTGCAGAGGGTTCGATCTCGGCAGACAGGAGGCCCGTTTCTTACCGCCGTTGGTGACACTCAGTGGTTTGAACAGAAACTGTCGGCACGGTGACTCACTCCTTTTTTTGCACTCTCAAAATATGATGTCAGAGATTAATTGAAAACTAAATATGAATGAATTAACTTCTGAAATTGATTTAGATTTATCAAAGATGTGTGTGTTCGGAGGCCTTAGTGATGGTTTGGATTTTAATGAACAGCGCTTCTCTCCTGTTATACTCAAACGCCTCAGTGGCAACAGGCAACAGGAGCCCGGCTAAATGAAACGCAACCGCCTAATGTTTCAAACCTGTTGCTTTTCCTACTTAAAGGAACAAAAATCCAGTCTGGTGTGAAGAAAAAGGCTTATTTGCAGGCACCATGACAGTCAATAGGTGTTCGTTGCTGCTGGGGGGGTCTGGTTCGTTCTGTGTCGGTGGGATTCGACGTCGCCGATTAACTTCTGAAAGCTAAGTAACAGATCACCGATCGCTTGTTTCTGTGTGTTTGTGTTTTGCCCCCTTTTCCCAGTATTCCCATGTCATCGCGGTCTTCCTGGAAGGAGACTTGGTTACAGGAATCCTGCGTGGTGTAGAGGGTGTGTGTGGGGGGGGTTGGGGGCTGTGAGCTGTGACGTGAGGCACAATATACCCACTCGTCTCTTTCTCTCCTCTTAACTCTGCAACAAACAGCCGGGGTGAACCGAGGTTTCTGTTGAACGGGTAAACACACTGAGGTCACTCACCCGGGCTGCAGCGCCCACGCAGGAGACTCATAGCCAGGCGGTAATGCACACTTAACAAAAAAAAAAAAAAATAACCAGAATTCTCCTGAATTTTAAATTGGTTCTAAAATTACAACGACTCATTTTCAATCCACCCTTTCTTGCCTCCACCCACCGCGTCGTTTGCTTGTGAAGATGTGCTGCAAAGCGCCGCCTGCTGCGGATCGATAACCCGCGCTGACTGTGGCACATCTGCCCTGTGGACCCCGGGACACACACACACACACACACACACACACACACACACGGGGCAGCCGCTCAGCTCCTCGTCACACCTCTGACACCCCCGGGTCAGCGTGGAGTTAGCAGACGACCCAGGAGGCCCGCGTGGACGGACGGAGGCACTGGAGGATGGCAGGGTTTGGTAAAACGCTGGCGGAGGCACTGCTGCTCTCGCTGAGCCTCGCTCTTCTCGGGGGGGGAGCGGAGGGGCAGGGGAACGGCCGGGGTAAGGTACGTTCTGCAACGCTGCGACTCTGGTACACTGGTGAAATCCGCTATCTGCAGAGCATGTATATCAGTTACAATATAAAGAATAGAGGAATACATCAGAAAGCGAGAGGAAAATCATAATATAAATTTGTAAATAGTCATTTTGTAGCTCTGGTTCCTATAATTTTCTTCTAATTGTTTGTATTCACTTTAAAATTAGGAAGTGTAAGTATTCAAAAATACCTGTCTATTTCTTAGCCGCTCAGGCAATTCAAATAATATTAAAATGCTTTTTTACAGCTTTCTCTGTTTAAAAAAAAAAAAAAAAAAAAAAGATGCAGATATATAACGTGTAATATAAAACAAGCACAAACAAACCGAATGAACTCTCTGTGTGCACTTCCGATGCCAGTTGAAGAGGGGTATCCCAGATGCCCTGGACAGTTTAGACTTAGGACTTTGCTCAGTATGTGGGAGGACGAATCAGTGCCATAACCACAGCGCACGCTGTTTCTTACCCCACTGAAGGACTTATTTGCACATTTAGTTTCATGACATCTTCTATTGCAGAAGGATGTCAAGCGGCCCTCTTGTCAGTGACTCAAAATTGATTTTGCAATTTTATCACCACAGGAACTTCCTTCGTTAAAAGATGATTAAGTTCGTTGGTTGAATCAATAACTGAATCAAAACCACCCCTCGTTCGGACGTCTAACCCAATCACGATATCTGACGAGAGCAGGTTTTAATGAATATTAGCCGTGCGAGGAAATACAAGAGCTGAAGCAACAATCCCCCCCTCCCTCCCTCCTCAGAAGGAAGTATCAGGCGGTGCTACCGTCTACCTCGGCCAGGACAGAGACGTCTGGAGGCCGCTAATGCACACGACGGTGAACCTCAGTGAGATCCGCAGGTACCTCTGCACTATGGGAAACCCCACGTTGACACCTGAAAATGTGTGATGAATGAGGTAAAACAGGCCAGGGAGAACATACGGAAGCGAGGAGTTCTGGAAGATCTCTCACTACTTTTTTCACGCCTGTCAGGGGGCCCTGTCCTGGTTAAAAAATGAGACAAAATATTCCGTAGAACTGTAGGCAATGCCCTTGAATACGCCTGTTGGGTTCTGTGTCTCCAGCATCAAGTCCTCCTTTCACCTGCGGACGTTTGACCCGGAGGGCACCATTTTCTACGGAGACACCAAAAACGGGCAGGACTGGTTTGTTTTGTCCCTGAAAGACGGCATCCCCCTGATGCAGATCACCCGGGGGGAGAGCCTGGTCAGCGTGGCCGGGGGCCCCAAGCTCAACGACGGCAAGTGGCACATGGTGAGTGCGCCTGTATACCGACGCCTGCAAACAACAGGGAACCATGTGAACAGTGCACACTGTGACCGAGCGCCGCAGAAGAGCAACACGGTCGGGTCTTTGAATTGTTCGTGTTTGCTCCTGGTGCGCACGAAAGCTGGAGGTGAGCAACCAAGAGCCCTTCGTGGTCCTGGAGGTGGATGGCTCCAACAGGATGGTGGTGGGCATGCAGTCCAAAGAGAGGGTGGAAATCCTCTCAGGTGAACTTCGCCTGGCCCTCGGCGGGATCCTGATCGACAAAGAGCAGATGTTTGTCCAGGTATTGTACGCTACCTCGCCCCTTGGATACATTTTGCGTGATGCAATGTGAAGATAGGCGGTGAACCTTGAAATAGGATTATTTCTGGTGTGACTATTTGGTGAGTGTTGTCGGCCTCCCTCCCTCTTTTATCAATGAATAAAGCACCTTTTAAAAACGACTGTGGAAATGTGCATTAAAAGAAAAGACACCCGCGATTTCTGACTCAGAAATCGCGTTGACCCCCCCCGTTTTTTCGGAAGCTCATTTTCGCTAAATGCGTTCTTGTCGTCCGTTGCCGTTAGCTGGAGCCGCACATGGACGGCTGCGTGCGGGACGGCAGCTGGCTGAACCTCAGCACCCCCTGGGAGTTGGAGGCAGAGGAGCTCTGGCCCTGCCATCAAAACATCCAACCCGGAAGCTACTTCCCCGGCTCTGGATTTGCCGTTTTTAACACCTCAGGTGCGAACTTTGTGCCGTTTTGTAAACTCCCAAGCTCCTCGTAATAATATGGACGCAATCTCGCGGAGCGGTATACTTTTAATCTGTATTTAGATTGCATTCATCTTTTAAAATTTTGTACGTGTTCTCTTCAGTTTTCCCATTTGAAGCAGGTCGCGGGGTCAAGATGGAATTGTGGGGAGATTTCAGCAAGATGGATGGGGCCATTTTTAGCATCAAGGCTTCTGGGCAAAAGCTGTTGTTCGCTTTGGTGGCCAATAATAACACAAAGGTACGCATTGGACCAAGTGAATTTGCTAACAGTTCCTATTTTTGTTTAAACCGCTCATGCAAACTGAACATTTGCAATCTTGCAACACCCGACAGAGGTTGATATATTTCTTCCTTCTCTCACTCGCTCGAATTGGCAGGAAATCACACTCACTTTCGGGGAGGAAAACGTCTCCATGAAGGACACTTTCAAGAGGCTGGCGATAATCTTTCAGACAGATTTACTGCAGGTGCTTCGAGATGGAGATGAATCAAAGACCACCACGTTGGCGGTCGGACCAGCGAGCCAGCGCGGGTATTCGACCGCATGGGAAGAGGGTCGTCTCGCTGTTGGAGGTCTCCTAGGTGAGGTTAAACCGCAACGATGAGCGTTCAATCGTGTGTGTCCTTACGTTCAGCCTCACTCTGGATGCATTCAAATGTAAGAATTGTAAAATTGATAACACAATACATTAGATTAAGTCCAAAAAACAATGAGTTACAATAAGATGTATATCTATGGAGAAGATACATTGACTGGGCCAGAAAAGGAGCATATGGTGAAGTACATTAAGGTCACTTTCCTTCTTTTCTTTCGAAATTTTCAGGTGAGGAAGAGGACGATGTTGGCTCCCAGTTTTTGACCGGCTGTCTAGAGAAGATCCAGGTTCAAGGGAGGGATTTGGACCTGGATTTAGCCGTCAAACACATGTCAATCTCATCTCACAGCTGCCCTGCGTAGACCACGAAACGAGCCGTCTTTAATATGCAGAATCCATGTTTGCAGTGGATGCTTTGGGTACATGAACAAAACCAAAGAAAGTCTGCTACTATCGACCCGTAGTTGAACGTGGTATTTGACCAAATTAACCTCTAAAATGTGGGAAATTATAATAAAATATGAATATGTTATCCGATAGAGTTCATTTTTGACGTTGGTACAGACAACAGCCTATTTCTAAATCATCTCCTTAGTGGTGCCATCTTTAGGTTTAAATTTTACTGCTGCATTTAGGGCAAATTAAAACCTGTGCTTTTGAGGAGATTCATACACAATAACTAAGGTTTAAGCCACTGAATGTGGTAAGAGTGTGACTTAAGACATGGATTTTGCACCCTCTAGTGGATTTTTAAAGATAATATTAGTCACAACTCTATATTGCTAAAGATCCAATAGAAAGTATATACACTTTACAAAATCATATTCGATTGTCATAAAGTTGATATGTAATCAATTTGTCTGGTTAATTCTTTGTTTGACATGGAAGGAAGTAAAATAACAAATAGTCTTCAAATGACTCAAAATCTTAATCGTCGTTTAGATGTTTGATGTTTCAAGACATTCATGTGGATTAAAAATGCACCTAGATACGTGTATTAGTGTAATTTGTGTTAAATTGTGTTACAATGAAGGGATAGGATTTACAAAATTCAACCTTTTCTTACAGAAGCGTTTATGGCATTCATTATTATTATTTCTAATATAACTGCAAATATGTTAATGACACATTTATGAACATTAATGAAAGAAAACACGTAATAAAAAATAAACTTTTACAATTTTGCTCAAGCAATAAAATAAAGAATTCTTCAAAAACCATCAATTCACATTAAAGAAAAATGCAGTATTTTGTACGTTCATCCCCCTAAAAAACACAAGACACAATAGAGCTAGTATAAAGTTAGTGTTTTTTCTTTAAATAGTACATTAGGATGATAGAAGTTGTATCAAGTCAAACAACAATAGGTTTTATGGTAGAATGCATTTTACACGGAATTGGGCGCGGTGCAGGGTGCAGCCGAGTCGTATTGATTACAGTAGTCTACCGGCTGCCGTAACTCACGCAACTGTCGCAAATCCCCACCGTCGTGAATATTGGCCGCCCACTGAAGATGGCGGCGGAGCTGCATCCGCGGAGCGGAAAGCTGATCGGCCTGTCCAACTCGAACCGAACCGCCCGGCGCAACCAGCCGGTCCAAGAGTTCAACCACGGCCTGGTACTTAGCAAGGAGCCGCTGAGGGACCGGGATGTCTTCACCGTGCGCATTGACAAAAAGGTAAACAACAACAGGCCCGCAGCTGCTGCCTCACCCCCCCCCCTCCTGCACCCCCACCTCTCCTCCCTTGAGCCGGTGATGAGAGCCGCGGGAATACGGGAGCCCTCGCTCGTAGGACGGGCCGGCGGGTCCGACCCCGTCCGCCGTGAGGGGGTAGAGGGGGTGGCGTTTCACAGTGCAGTGACCGCGGTCGGTGGCGGTGGTCCGTGGTTGCGCTACCTGCACCCGGAGGTTTCAGTGACTGTCGCGATCGAACGCCCCCGTTTGTGGATGCGTTTAAACGGATCAGTTGGCTGACGATGAGCCGCTCGCGCGTTGCCTTGGTACCGTCAGTTAGCCACGCTAGTGAGTGGCTAGCGCGAGCGAGCTGAGGCTAGCCCCGCGCTAGCTCTTTCTAAAAAACGATTTCATTTTATGAGGTGCTTTGTCGTGCCTTTCTTTTATCCTTTCACTGAAGCTCAACTAAAGCTCTGCTAAGTTTAGTAGTTTGGAAGGAGCCCGTGACGTAGGCGCCTGTCAGTCGGCCCGCGCTGCAGTGGTCACTCTGCTACTGTGTGTGGACCGGAAGCTGCAGCATCCGACCTAAGATCTCCCCGGCAGCGATCGAAGGGGCCTGCTGCTGCCCCCCCCACCTGCCCTCTGTGAACACACGCTTCTTCCTCTCTCCCTGGTAGTTTATAACTCATTCCACCCTCAGGGAAACTATACAATAACTGTTTTTTCCCCTTTTGAAATGCTTCTTTTTCCCTCAAATTATGCTCATCTCTTCACATAAGCAACACTGCAGTTCAGTGTGAATTGGTTCATTTGTAATGTGAGGTGTGTGTGTGTGTGTGTGTGTGTTTTAAAAGCACACATTTAATTCTTTTGTAGCGGCCCCGTTACTTAAACCTAAGCGCCCTGCGATGACTCGGGGCCCCTCCACATGGCGCCGATCTTAGTCTGTTATCTGTGTACAAGCGCTCGCCCGCCGTAATGGCTTTCTGCTTCTTCGCTTCTGCCCCCCCCCTTACCGGAGTTTGTCAACAACATGGCAGCTCCTGAGCCCTGGCCAGTGCCAACTGGGCCATGCACACACACACACACCAAGCTGTACAGTTAGTTGTCAGGAAAACCCAACGCGACGAGACCGAGCTGCGTTGCATCCGGTAAAGATGAAGGGGGGTCAAATAGCACCTGGCGTATGTCGATGCTTCTCCATCGCACGCGGTGCTCTTAGCCGGAGGATGGGCTCTCGTTAAACTGAGATGACATGCATAGCCTGTTGGAGAATCAATACTTTCCCATCACAGAGCAATCGCATTGGCATGGCTGCCCATCCTGCCCACGGAGCTACGGTGGATGTTTGGAAAATGAGTGCAGAAGGCGAGATTCAATTCGATGGCGTTGAGGCTGGTGTTATAACAAAATACAACTTGTGATTGAGTGATAATGGAAATAATCATCACTGCGCTATTAGAAGAAGCTTTTCCCGCTTTGAACAGTCCTCGCAGGGTTTCTCAGGCTCTGCTTTGGATCCAATTGCCTTTTCTAAAGCTTTCCAGTGGTCATAACATGCATGCATCCTGTAGTTGCTGGTCCTCAGAGAGAGAGAGACAGACAGACAGACAGACAGACAGACAAAGAAAGAGAGAGAGAAGCAGACACCTACCGGCTGCCGTTACATAAGTGAACGAGCGAGGCAAAGAGATGTCTGTCTCCACACAGCGACCCGGTCAGGCTGAGCTACCACTCATTCTGTTAACCCAGATACCCCTAGCACACTGCCTTACATAGCAGCCGCCACGGAGCATCGAGGGGACGCAGCTCAAGGTCACATCATCCGGGAGGATTTCTGTCAACTTCAGCTGGCGTCCTGTGGAGTGCCAAGAAAAAAAAAAAAAAAAAAAAAGGGAAAAGGAGATCGGCCGACAAAAGTTTCCAATTACTTTTGACGTGGCTCCTTTTCCTTTTCTCGAGGAACCAACTGCGGTGGCTTTTTGTGTTTGGATGCTGAGGGAGGGAGGGGGGGAGAGAGGGAGGGAGGGGGGTGGATTTACGCAGCAAGCCGGGAGGTCGCGGCGTCGCCGGCTCCTCTAATGTCTCTTGTCTATGAATCTCCACCGGCCGCGCTCCGAAGCTGACACGGCACTCTGTCATCCGCATCACAGAGGCCGAATGCATAAAAAATAGAATTCACCCCCCCCCCCCCCCTCCACTCCGCCCCCCCTCCCCAAGCCCCTGGAAGATCAATAAAGTATCACGTTATTGTCAGCTGAGAAATGGATATCCCGGCCTGCGCGTTTGCCTGGAAGGAGCTTTGCTGTGAAACGTTCGCTCGGCGTCTCGGGTCGTCGGAGCGGCGACGGCCACGACCGCCGTCGGGCCCCTCAAGGAGCCGAGGAGCCTTTCCCTTCTGGGTAACACAAGAATGAAGTAAAGCCCCCCCCCCCCCCCCCCCAAAAAAAAGTGTTTCTAAAACTTTATCAGGTTAAAAGAAAGGATTTCTCTTTCAGACGACGGCCTGTACTCAAAGGGTGTAAAATCCGACCAGATTACAGCCTTTGGTTTTCATGTTCAACTGCATAAATGAAAAATGTACCAAACTTGCAATAAGGTGTTGCAATCTGTTAGAATCACACAAAGTACAGCAAAAGCGTAGTGGGGATATTTGCACTCAGACATGCAGCCACGTTCAGGTGTTTGTTCGCTGTTCGCGTCGCTGTGTGTTCACGCCGTCCCGCTTCCCTTTCAAAGCACTGACAGAAAGTCTAAAAATAACGAGGCGGCTCATACGACAGGGCTCACTTTGTCTTCCGTGGATCTCTGCCTGCAGTTTTTCCAGCCTCGCTCTCCCTAACATCACAGCCGCGATGCTCTCGCGCGGAGTCACTGCGGCGATCCGAGTCGCCGCTGCTGCTGACGGCGGGTTTTGCGGCGGCGCCTCGTGGTTCGCGTCTTTCCTTCAATTGCTTTTGCGCCGTTACAAATGCGACGCGCGGCGGGACGTCGCTTCGAGCCCCGGTGAACTCAGAGGGCCGCCGACGCTCACCGAACCGCCCCGCCCCTCCCTCTGCCTCCAGGTGAACTCGTGGAGCGGCTCCGTGGAGATCGGCGTGACGGCGCTGGACCCCGCCGCGCTCGACTTCCCCAGCAGCGCCACGGGCCTCAAGGGCGGCTCCTGGATCGTGTCGGGCTGCTCGGTGCTGCGCGACGGCCGCTCGGTGCTGGAGGAGTACGGCCGCGACCTCGACCAGCTGGCCGAGGGCGACCGCGTGGGCATCCAGCGCAGCGCCCGCGGCGAGCTTCACCTGTGGGTGAACGGGCAGGACTGCGGCGCGGCCGCCAGCGGCCTGCCGCCCAGGCTGTGGGCGGTGGTGGACCTGTACGGCAAGTGCACCCAGGTGACGGTGGTGGGCTGCGAGCCGCCGCCCGCCACGACGGAGAAAGAGACAATAGAGGTGGGCGAGGAGGAGGAGGGCGGGGGGGAGGAAGACGACGAAGAGGAGGAGGAGGAGGAGGAAGATGTGGTGGTGTGTGGGGGTCGGGGCGACGGGGCCGTCACGGCCCGGCTGAATGTTGCAGCAATGAATGGAATGATGAATGGAGATCAAGGTAGGAGATCGTAGTATTTTTATTTCTTTTTTTTTTCTCTTTTTACAACCTTTGATCCTGGAGTTGTTGTGTTCACTCGTTGGATCTCTTCCGCAGTGCCTGAGCTTAGTTGCATCCACAGCAGACCGGACAAGTTCCCCAACAACCTGGAGCCCGACACGGGTAAGAAAAGCCTCCTCGCGTCCGCCCATGCACCTTCTGCAGCATGACCCGGACTCATCATCTCCTCTCCTCTCCTCTTCTCAGTTCTAACGGAGCACCAGCTCTTTGACGTGTTCAACAACGCAATAGTGTCTTTTTATCGCTCCGAGGACGAGGGCGGGGGGGATGACGGCGGAGGAGGAGGCGGAGGAGGAGGAGGAAACCCGGGGTCTGACTCCTCATCCAGGAATGACAGGGGGAGCAGCAGCGGAGGGGGGGCGCCCAGCAGCGACAGCGGGACGGGGACGACGGGCGGCGGCGGAGGAGGAGCGGGCGGGGACAGCGGCAGCGGCAGCAACAGTCCCGCCGGCAGCGGCGGGGCCGGGGTGGCGCCCGCCGCCGCGCCCGCCGCCACCACCAACGACGCGCTGCTGTTCCACGAGAAATGCGGAACGCTGATCAAGCTGAGCAACAACAACAAGACGGCGGAGCGCAGGAGGCCGCTGGACGAGTTCAACAACGGCGTGGTGATGACCAACCGGCCGCTGCGACACAACGAGATGTTCGAGGTGTTGTCACGTGACTCAAATGTTCAGAATTCAGTCTTTTAAAAAAAAAAAGAAAATGTAGTCTTCTTCACTCATTTTCCCACAAGAAGTCAATCACAGATGCTGTTTTATTTCGAAGACAGAGACCGGTGTAAATGTATCTCTGCGTTTTCGGTTTTCAGATCCGCATCGATAAGCTGGTGGACAAGTGGTCCGGCTCCATAGAGATTGGCGTGACCACCCACAATCCCAACAACCTCGACTACCCGGCGACTATGACCAACCTGCGCTCAGGTAACACTCGCACGTGAGCAGCGGCGATAAACAAAGCGTGAGATTCCTTCGTGAAATGAACCCCGTCCTCCCGGCTGCCGTGTGACAGGCACAATCATGATGAGTGGCTGCGGCATCCTGACCAACGGGAAAGGAACCCGCAGGGAGTACTGCGAGTTCAGCCTCGACGAGCTTCAGGTGCGTACCGACGCAGACCCGCGTGTCCGTCTCGCGCGCGCTGCGCCGGGTTTCTTTGTCTGATCTCCCGTCGCCCGCTTTCAGGAGGGCGATCACATCGGCCTGATGCGCAAGGCGACTGGAGCGCTGCACTTCTACATCAACGGCATCGACCAAGGTGAGGCACATGGAGGTTCTCAACCAGCGAGTGACGACCCGCCGCAAGGGTCAAGTGAAGGTTTTGGGGGATTTTGAAATCCCCTCCACCCCACCAGGTGTCGCGGCAGCCCAAACGCCGGCCGTGGTCTACGGCGTGGTTGACCTCTACGGCATGGCCGTCAAAGTCACCATAGTGCACAACCACAACCACAGCGAGCGCCTCCGGCGCAACAACGCCATCATGAGGGCTCTGTCGCCGGACGTGGGCCGGCCCCGGACCACGCTCTCCCTCACGCCGGACTCGGAGGGGCCCGACCGACTGCTCTTCCACAGCAACTGCGGCCAGAAGGCCGCCATCATCAGCGAGGGAAGGACAGCGCTGCGGCCGCAGTGAGTTCACCACTGAAAACACAAAGAATCCCTTTTGCAGCTTTAGGGTTGTATGGTCTAAATCTGCAGAGTGTTAATATAAGGAGTGTTGGCCATAGAGTCTTAATTAAAGCTCATCGGTGACTCACCGGTTAAATAAACCGCTTCGCAGTGCGACGGATGACTTCAACCACGGCGTGGTCCTGAGCGGCCGGCCGCTGCGCTCCAACGAGGTGTTCCAGGTCCGCATCGACAAGATGGTGGACAAGTGGGCGGGCTCTATCGAAATCGGCGTCACGACGCACAACCCGGCCTACCTGCAGCTGCCCTCCACCATGACCAACCTGCGCTCGGGTAAAGTCCTGCGAACCATCATGCTTTTTCCTCTCTGGTGGAAAAGCTCAACGTTATAAAAGTTGCATAGCCGCGTTGCTCTGCTACGCGACGCTACAGTGGAGGTGTTCTCGTCTTGCAGGCACGTGGATGATGACGGGGAACGGCGTGATGCACAACGGAACGACGATACTGGACGAGTACGGACACAACCTGGACCGGCTCAAGGTGGCTGACGTTTGTATTTTTTATTTGTACTCGTAAACCTTCTGTCGACCTTCCAACGGACCAGTTTTCAACGCCACCCTGTTACAACCCCACACACACACACACACACACACACAGGCGGGCGACACAGTAGGTGTGGTGCGAAAAGAAGACGGCAGCCTCCACTTCTTTGTGAACGGCGTGGCTCAGGGCCCGGCGGCGTGGAACGTCCCCCCCAGCGTCTACGCCGTGGTGGACCTCTACGGCCAGGCCGCGCAGGCCACCATCATGGACGACATGGGTGAGACCCGCAGGGAGACCCGCTCCCTTTTGGAACCGTTTTTAAACAAATAGAGCCACAGCTGAGATTGAACTTTCTCTTCTTTTTTTTCCCTTTAGTGGACCTCCTGCCTCTGCCGGAGGACAGCTCGGACGGCCCCGCGGCCGCGTCCCCCGGGAGCCCCTGCTCGGTGGGGGGCGCGGGCGCCACCAACGACCTGCGCTTCCACCACCTGCACGGCAGCCAACGCCGTCATCACCAACGGGGGGCGCACCGCCCTGCGGCAGAACTGTCGCAGCGAGTTCAACGACGCCATCGTCATCTCCAACAGGTGAGGGGGCGAGACGCACCGACGTCCGCCTGTTAGAAAGGGAACTTTTAAATCTGGTGTACGTTGTTTCCCTCGCGTCAGGTGCCTTCGGGATGGAGAGCTCTTTGAAATCGTCATCCAGAAGATGGTGGACCGCTGGTCGGGTTCAATCGAAGCAGGTGAAATGTTTCTGTTGGGTCAACTCTGCTTTTCTAGCCTTGTTTTGTTTCTGACATGAATAAGTTAAATAGCAAAAATAACAAGACAATGCTGCTGTGTGTGCGTGTGTGTGTCCTAACATGTATCTCTTTTGTAAATATATTCCATGTGTAATCACCACAGATTTTCTCCTCCCCCCTCTGTGTCCAGGAGTGACGGCCATCAGGCCCGATGAGCTTGAGTTTCCCAACACTATGACTGATATCGACTATGACACGTGGATGCTGAGGTGCTTTCTTTGTCTTTTTTTTTTTCCACAACGATCCACAAGGAATATAGTTTGTGGCAGCTTACGCCATTACCTCTAAACCTTCTGTTTGGCTTTTTGTCCCCCCCCCCCCCCCCCCCAGTGGCACGGCCATCATGCAGGACGGCAACACCATGCGCAACAACTACGGTTGCGACCTGGACTCCCTGACCACCGGCTCTCGCATCGGTATGATGCGCTCAGCCGCCGGCGACCTCCATTATTACATCAACGGGGTAGACCAAGGTGTCGCCTGCACCGGCCTGCCGCCAGGTAACCGGGAGGGGACGCCGCCGGGAGGCGCAGAGGGGATCGGGGGCCGAGAACAGCTGATGACCTCGTCCTCTCTCTCTCTCTCTCTTAGAGGTGTACGCCGTGATCGACCTGTACGGTCAGTGTGTTCAGGTGTCCATCACCAGCTCCTCGGGCCCGCTGGACAACAGCCTCTGCACCAGCAACATAACCGAGAAGAGCTTCCCCATCCACTCGCCAGGTAGCCGCGTTAAACGCGTCGTACAAATGGGTTTTATATGTGGTTGTTAGGGGAAATCAAGGGATAAAATAAGGAAAGATTTGCTAAAAAAGTTGCTCTCAAAGCCTCATCTGCGTATTTCTTCCTGTGTGTGTGCGTAGCTGGCGTTGCCCATCGACTCCACAGTAAACACGGCAAGAATGTGGTTCTGCTCGGCGACGGCTGCCAGGGCATCCGAGTCGGGGGCTACGCCCACGGCATCGTGTTCAGCGCCAAGGAACTCAAAGCCGACGAGCTGTTCGAGGTGAGCGAGGACTCTGAGCCGCCGCCGCCGCTTCCCACGAAACGCTGCGCGTCGCGTTTAAAGGAGAACGGCACACGTTGTTCTTTTGAATACAAAGTGCATTTCGTTCCTTTCCTTCCTCACTGCGATTGGCTCCGCCCCCCCCCACTCGCTCTCTCGGCAGGTGCGGATCGACGAGGTGGACGAGCAGTGGTGCGGCTCGCTGCACATCGGCCTGACCACGCTGGCCCCCGTGGAGCTGCCGTCCTGCCCGCTGTCGGGCCTCTCGCCCTCCCTCACGCAGCTCCGCGCCAAGGTCACCTGGCTGCTCTGCGGCGCCGAGGTCCGCCGCAACGGCGTGCTGCAGCGGCAGAACTACAGCTGCTCGCTGGACCGGCTGACGGTACGCCGCGTCTCCCCCGCCAGGACAAAAGAAACAAGATCTCTTTCCCTGTCTGGGATTAATTGAGTCTCTTACTCGAGATCTGAAGAAGTGATTCACATTCGCGTTCCATCTCAACACGCAGGATTCTATTTTAAATTTCAATTTTCTTCTAATTAACCTTTATGCAAATACAGACAAACGACAAAATTCATTAATCAGAATAAAGAGTCGGCGCTGAACAGAGCCTCGAGCAGTCAGGGGAAGTGAACAGACACGTCGCTCCGCCGCCGACATTTAACGCGTCAAAGGGGGAAACGTGGTCCAAACGCCACTAGATGGGACATTCGAGTGACAACGGTCACCAGTAGTTTCATATCTGCATTACTGTCTTCGTTTCTCAGGTTGGGAACCGGGTGGGCGTGAAGAGGTGCAGCGACGACACCATGCACATCTTCATCGATGGGGAGGACATGGGACCGGCGGCGAATGCAGTAGCCAAGGTACACACACACACGCACACAGATACACACATGTATATGCAAACACACCTCACCGCCGGCCTCTCGCTCCCTCGCAGAACGTTTACGCCGTCTTGGACCTGTACGGGCGCATCACCGCCGTGTCCATCGTGAGCTCCTCGGCGACGGAGGACGCGGAAAGCGTGAAGGCGCCGTCGCTCTCGCTGGACAGCTGCAGCGACGGAGAGGAGGACGCCAGCCCCGTCAGAGAGGTAGAGAGGCGGAAAAGGCGACGGTTCACCGCCGCGTCAAATTTACTCCCCGCCCCCGAGGAAACGCAGACTCTTGGCGTCCCCCCCTCCTTGCAGGTGGAGACCGAGGCGTGCGCGTCGGCGCCGGCCGCCATGGCGTTCCTGGAGAACCACGGCAAAAACATCCAGCTGTCCAGCCAGAACCTGACGGCGGCCCGAGTGTGCAGCTACAACCAGGGCCTGCTGGTCACCGCCCGCCCGCTGGCTCGCCAGCAGCTGTTCCAGGTAACGCGGGGGGGGGGGGGGGGGGCGGGTGACCTCGCTTTAGCGCCGTTGCGCTCGACCCCTCCCCCATAGCGCCCTCCGTCAACTCTCTCGTTTGGTCCCCAGTTCCAGATCGACCGGCTGAACCCGTCGTGGACGTCGTCGCTGTCGTTGGGGGTCATAGGTCACTCGCCCGACCGGCTCAACTTCCCCTCCACAGCGTGCTGTCTGAAGCGCTCGGCGTGGCTCCTGCAGAGAGACTCTGTCTTCCATAACTCCTTAAAGGTGCGAGCGCACACACGCACACGCACACGCACACACACACACACACACTGACTTTCTATTGTCACTTCTCTGACTAAACTTTCCTCTAATCTTTTTTTTGTCTTTCTCCCTCTTTAGATATGTGAGAACTACGGTCCTAATCTGGACACTTGTCCAGAGGGGACAGTGTTGGGTCTGCTGGTGGACGCCAACAGTTGTCTCCACCTCTACGTCAACGGCATGGACCAGGGCGTGGCGGTGCAGGACATTCCTTCGCCCTGCTACCCCTTCATCGACCTCTACGGCCAGTGTGAACAGGTCGGATTGACTGATGGATTCGGCGGGACGTAACCGTGAGTTCCGCACCGAGGCGCACACGCTGACGGACGTTGTCTCTTTCACGGCAGGTTACCATAGTAACGAACAACGTGGCCGCTGCGGGCGGGGAGAGTGGCGAAGCCCGTTGTCAGGGAGACATGGAAAAGGCGGACATGGTTGATGGTAAGAATTTATGTCGATAGTTCAAGGTCGGTGCGACCTCACGTCAGTCTGGGGAATGCGGATGTTTCAGGAATTCCTTGAAGGATTATCAAAAAAAAAAAAATTATTTAAACGTTTTTTTGACAAAAAAAAAGAATAATAAAAAACAATTAAAGTCATGCGTTGTCAAAATGTTAACGTCTATGCAATGAAATATAAATAGTCATACATAATACTCATATTATGTCTAACTGTTCTCAAAATGAAAACGTGTAGGACGCCAAAAAAACTAATAGTATAGTTTAACAGTCATAGAATAGTTGTATGTAATAGTATATAAACATGTCATATAATATCTAAGACGTGTCTTAAAAGAAGTTCTACTGTAGTATTTGATAATTAATATAGTATATTTTGCCTTTAATGTCAGGGAAATGTCGTAAAAAGGATGAAGGTTGAATTCAGAGAATAACGCACAATAAAAATGATCAAAGTGTCATAAAAAGAAACTGTACACGCCGTTAGAGATGCCGTAGTGTCGTTTGTACACTATTGTCAGTGTAAATGTCGTTAGAGTTATAACCTGTGTAATGTTCCGTAACGCGTCTCGCAGGAATCAAAGAGAGTGTGTGCTGGACGCCGCCTCCGGAGGTCAACCCCAACAAGACCTGCGAGTACCAGGCGCTGTGCTCCCGCTTCAAGGACCTGCTCACGTTACCAGGTGAGTCTTCACGCCCGCAGCCTTTTCTGGTCCCGCCGAGCTCTCGGCTTCAGATCTGAGATCCTTTTTGTCTCTTCTCTCCCTCTCCTCCTCCCCCCATCCCTCTCTCCCTCCCTCCCCGCCGCCGCCGCCTGCCGCCCACCAGACGGCTATTTTAACGAAGACGCGCAGCACAACCTCTGCTACTGCGAGTCCTGCCACAAGCTCCGGGGCGACGAGGCGTACTACAAGCGGGGAGAGCCGCCCCGGGACTACGCGCTGCCCTTCGGCTGGTGCCGCTTCGCCCTCCGGTGAGGCCTGACTCCTGTGGCCGACGCCGGCGGCTCACGATGTGCACATGAATATACAGCAGCGTCACTGTGACTGTGGGTGTGTGTCGTCCCCCCCCCCACCTTTTTTTGCGCAGGATCAAGCCCCACTGCGAGGTGTCCAACGCGCTGAAGAAGTGGCACATCGCGTACCACGGCACCAGCGTCGGGGCGCTGCGCCGCGCGCTGGACCACAGCCAGCCGCTGCCCGGTAGGCCGAGGACTCCTCCTTCCCCCCCCCCCCCCCCCCCCCCCCCCCGCGTCTTTGAATGCGCGCACGCCACACGATTGGACTCGCGGCATCCTTTTTTTTTTTGTTTTTTACCGCAGGGACGTCCTCGATCTTCTCCGTGACCCCGGCGAAGGCGGAGGGGCCCAACGGCTACAGCGAGCCGGAGGAGAACAGCGCCCCCGGGAAGGAGGTTCCCAGGGTGCGGCTCTCCCCCACCATGCGCTACTCGGGCATGGAGACGTTCGCCCCCAAAGTGCAGTAAGTACACATCTGGTTTTGTCCCCCCCCCGTCCACGGTGGCGAGCTAACGGCCACCGATTTGATTTGTCCTCCTTCCTTCCTTCGCGGAACAGATTCCGGGACCCTCGTTCTCGCCACAGCCACCAGGCCCAGGTGGGGTTCCAGGTGTGCGTGCGTCCCGGCTCCTACAAGGCGGGGCCGCAGACGCTCGGCCACGGCGAGCCGCTGGACCCCCGCTTCAGCAACTCGGAGATCGAGTGGGTCACGAAGGAGCAGGGCGGCACGCTCCTCTACGGACTCCTCATCCGGGTGGAGTGACCGGAGCGGCAGGGGCCGGGGATCGCGGTGGTGGCGTGGGGGGGGGGGGGCGGGGGCAGGGGGGTTTAACCCTAACCCTTTCAACAAAGTGACAACCAAATCCAACCCCCCGCCTTGAGAGAGAGACTCCTCTGGAATTCCGCTGTTTCAACCGTGGATTGACGGCGATTCAGCGTCATCGGGTTATTTTTGGGATTTTGATTTGGTTGTTTTTGCTCTCGGACTCTTTTAAAGGCCGGGGGTGTGGGTGCTGGGGGGGAGGGGGGGTGCTGGGGTGGGGTGGGGGGAGGGCGGTTTCAAAGAACGACGGACACTGCCTGCACTTTATTTTTTTTGACACCCGTGGGCGATTTTTAAACTAACTAAAAAAAAAACGACGTGTTTGTCCATCCGCTACATTTAGGGTCGGTTTTCTTTGCCACATCGCTTTCCCATTTCCCGCCATATTTTCCTCAGCTGACGTTGGTCTTTTGGCACTTATTATTATTTTTTTATTTTATCTCTTATGACCTGGGCTCTGGTCCGTGTTGTTATTATTATTTTTTTGTCTTATTAGTTAAAGGACTCGCTCACCTAAAGAGACTGAAACGTGGAGTAAAACAAGAAAAGAAAATGTTTTCACAAAAATGCTAAGAAAAAAAAAAAAAGACACAAATAAATAAGTGTCTTGTGATTGTGACTTAAGGGGAGGGGGGAGTTTTAAAAAATGTTTACATATGTACGACTGATTTCGATGCCGCGCGTCTCGTCGAATGATTAAACATCCGCCGGCTTTAAACTGCAGAGAAAAACTGGACGGTTTGACATCAAATCTAAGAAAGGAATCTAAAGGTCACGGAGCGATTAATGTTCGAGCGTCACGGCTTGTTCGTTTCACCGGAGAGGAAAAATCCCAAGATATTTAAAAAGAGATAGATGTGTATATACTTTTAGACACGGCTGTTTTAGATACAGGAAAAAGGGGGGCAAAAGGAAAGTGAGTAGCATCCACCTTGCCAGCCGCCTGAAGGCAAATCCATCCCATCAGTTCCAACCGAAGCCAAAAAGGTGTAAGTCTCTTTGTTTTTCGTTCCCCCCCCCCTCCCCCCATCATCGACTGCAGCTCCACCGCGGTCCATCCGACGGGACGTCCCGAGCCAGCGCGTCGATCCCTTCACAGCCACAAAGACGATTGATTCACATCGGTGGGATGTTTAGAGAAGGGGGGGGGGGGGAATTGGTGACTTCAGCAGATCGATTGATTGTACGTGGGCAGCTCTGCGAAGCGTCGTCTTTTTCACAGCGCTCGGTTCAGAGGCCGATTTGATACACCTGCCACAGAACGCGAACCCCTCCTCCTCCCTCCTCCCCCTCCTCCCTCCTCCTCCCCCCGCGACGTATTCGATGAGTCGAGCTCGAAAAAGAAACGTGTATTTGAAGAAGCTCTGGGGTTTTTTTGGCAGAAGGCAAAATCTTTCAGTCAAAAAAGAAACTGTGAAAAGTCTGATATTCTGGGTTATTTATGGCCCAGTGCTGCTTTGTACAATTTTATTTGTATTGTGTTCTTAATTTGTTTTTCTGTTGGTTGCGTTGTACAGGCTGTTACATAACAAACAAAAAAAAAAGAATCATATCTTCCTGATTTATATAAAAACAAAATGAATAAACTGACAGACAGTACGCACAGACGGATGGTCGCAGTTGTTTGTGTCACACGGGCCGGAAAACTAAAGACAACTAATGGTGCTTTTGGTTATTTATTATGTACTTATAATAATAATAATAAGTGATAATTTAGCATTTTCTGTTGCTCAAACTATTAGAGAACCAGCCAAGAGGTTCTCAAGTGAGCATGAACATATTAGTCAGAATAACACTTATAGAACCACCTATAGAATCAGATTTTTAATGGTAACATTGATATTTATGATGTTTGCCTTGAGTTTCTTAGAGAGCTATAAACAATCATTTCAACAGCTATTTCTTAACATTATAAAATTCTTTGGCATTCTATCATGGGACGTCTCTCGGTCTTTTTAACCTGACGCACTACGCTTTGAAACAACCCATTTCATTCATATTTTATATTAACTGCATTGTTTTTTTTGGGGACTGGTTGTAAGACAGACGCTATGAAAAAAAGACAACCTACCGTTTTTTTTATTTTCTTTTCTTTTCATTGAATTTTATTTAGAATAGGAAAAAAAAAAAAGTCAGGTCACTGAAATGTTATTGCAATGTTGCACATTTACTCAATCACACTTTTTCCAAAAATGCTGTACACTAATCACTCTTTAAGGCCGATCCTTTTTTTCTTCACAGAAATAGTTGCTGCTTCGGGGGGTCGGAGGTGGGGGGGGGGCGCTACACAAAGCGACTCGGCTAAGAGTCCAACCAATAACAGATTGTTTCACCATTGGAGTTCCAGGGAATCTGAGTAACGCAGCGCCGAGCGATCCGGTCGGGTTGCATAGTCGGTTGGGTTTAATAATCTGTGGCCGGCTTCTAACTGGACTGAGATGAGCTTTCTTCTGTAAAAGGTACGATTACCAGATCCAAATTTTTCATTTGCAGTTTGACGTGTCGAAAATGCTGAAAGTACTTCTTGACAAGCAACATTTCATCCAAATGAATGAAATTGCCCTTTTCAACTGTCTGCGTGTTTAATGAAGAAGATTGGACTTGTTCCTTGTGTCGTTTTAGAGACATATGTGTATCACATGTCTTTTGGGACGGCTTCCAGTCTTTATGCTACACTTAAGTCTCAGAAGAAAAACAGGGGGAGCAACACAGTTTTTTTTTTTGCTACAAAATCTTGCTAGATGCACTTATTTAAAAACGCGTAGGAGAAAGCGCAACTACTGATTCTCTTTGTCTGGTGGAAGCAGCGTTGTGGGGACGTCGACTTACTGAGTCCTGAGAAGAGAGACAAAACGGACAGAGACTATGTCAAAAGTTTGGTTGAGCTTCATTCAAATAAACACCTTGACCTCCGTGCACTTACGAGCGCTTACATACAGTCCCCCAAATGTGCCAGAAACCAAACGACAACAAAATCTCAACGCAGTTTTAAAAAAATAGCGAAAAGTTCTTTGTACACTTACACGTAACAACTCGTTGACATGTTCGCTCCGTCGGCGTCGAGCCGCAGAGTGCTTTTATAAAAAACGCAGGATCACAGTAGGGTTTTTTTTTTTTTTTTTCAAATAAATAAACAGTAACAAAATGACCTTCGGTACAAACAATCGGTGCGGCACTTCAACACCTCGTCGCCGTGATTTCAAATGAAAAAGCTCCAGAAAGTTCAGTACGGCAGCCGTTTCCGCTCACAGCTGTGACATACATTTAAAAAAAGAAGGAGGGTCTACAAACACTTGTGGCCGAAAACCTCTCCTGAACCCCCCCCCCCCCCACACACACACACACACACACACACACACACACAGAGCTCAGTGCCTCCGCTGCTGAGTGACCTTCTTGTAAAAATCACAGGAAAAGAACGTTTAAAAAGATGTCGTTCTCGCACGGTAAAACAAAGACTCTCCTTTTTTCTCTTTTTAGCTTCAAGAAAATCCAAGACGCAGCTGTGATCGCCTGGAAGCGCCTCCCCGGAAGCTCCAGGCTTCCCAAATGTCCCAAATGTTTAAACACTTCTAGTGCAGTGAGGGGATTTTGTTCCAGGTCTGATTATGGCGAGTGGAGGTGGAAAAAAGAAACGGGGTCAGAACGTCAGCAGAACTGTGACGCGTTCTCTTCTCTCGGTGGGGGAGGCGGGGGGGGGTGTGTTGCAGACCGATCAGACGGGATTGTTCTCCCATGATTCATTGCGGCTGGTTGTGGGAGGATGCAACAAGGGGGAGGCCGGGGAGAAAGGCCAGCAGCAATTTGACAAGAGACGCACTTCGTCTCTCGTCGTCCACTTTCCTTCCTGTGGTTTTTTCCCCCCTCCGGACGAGCGGCCTCAGAGCTTCTTGGGACCCCAGGCGGACGCCTGCTTCGGGGCCACGCCGGCCCCAAACGTGGGGAAGTCCTCCGCGCTGCTCATGTCAGGAGCCTGCAGAAGAAAACGGACGAGTCAACAAAAAAAAAATCGCCGTTTTTGACTTCTCCTTCAATGCATCTCCAATGCAAGTCCAACCTTGTTCCCTGCGGCGTTCCACGGGGCGTCCCGCACCACGAAGCCCTTGGCCGGACCCCCGCTGCCATCGTCCCCTCCGGCTCCTCCTCCTCCTCCGTAGCGAGACGGAGGCTTCATGTAAGCTGCCAGCGTCTCCGTCTCCGTCACGCTGAGCATCTGAGAGAGAGAGAGAGAGAGAGAGAGAGAGAGAGAAGGGAATTGCTCTCCCCGATGAAACTTCTTTGGCACCATTCAGCCGAGGCGGACTCACATATTCCTCCTCCAAGTTCAGCAGGTGGTCGATGGCGTTGTCGACCGTCTCCGGAAGCCCCAACACCGCCACTTTGTCGGGCTCGTCGGAGCCCGGCTGAGGGAACCGGATGTCCACCTGAGCACGAGGACGAGAGGAGGAGGAGGAGGAGGTCAGCGGCTCGAACCGGGATAGCGAAAACTAAGAGTCGCTCGCGTCAGCACCTTGAACTCCTCCATCAGCTTGCGGATGGCTTTGCCTCGGGCGCCGATGATGCGAGCGTGAGTCCTCGGGTCCAGGCGGACGTCCCGGCTCACCATCTCCTGCCACTCGGCCACCAGCTGCCGGATGGCTGCGCTCGCCTCCTCCACGTTACGCTCGTACCCCGAGACCACGATCAGATCCTGGAAGGGGACGAGGACTCGGTTCACAGCTGCTCGTGGCCACCACCGCAGTTGTGTCATCGAAGCAGCAGTGACGCACGCACGCAGACGCAGACACACACACACACACCTGCTGCTCGTCCCCTTTGTCGGGGAACTGGATGCCGACGTCGTGGTCCTTCCTGATCTGAGAGATGACCGCCCCTTTGCGGCCGATGATCTTGGGGTGAAACTTTGGGTCCACGGACACGGTCGCCTTGAAGCTGCGCAGGGCCTGAAGGGAAAGAACAATGAGTCCACGCGACGGCGGCACGGGATTACGTTGGATCACGCCGTGCCCGGTACCCTGTCAGCCTGCTCCGCCTGCAGCTCTTTGACCCGGTCCAGCAGACCCCGCTTGGCTCGCTCCACGTTGGCCGCCAGGCCCGTCACCTTGATCCCGTCCAGCTGCTTCTCCGGCTGCGGCACCCAGATGTTCACCTGCACACGAGAAAACCACCGTTTTTTTCTTCTTCTAATTCGCGACGGTCGACAGCCGTTTTGTGGCCCTTATTTTTGCCGCAGATTCCGACCTCGTATTCCTCCATCATCTTCCTGATGCCGCTGCCCTTCTGCCCGATGATGTAGCGGTGCAGCTCGTAGGACACGTCGACGTCCTGCGTCACGGGGACCAGTGCCTGCAGGAGACAGCGGTGACGGGAAGGTTTATGGCAGGAGGGGCGGATCAAAGGACGGGCGGCCGCGTCTGCACCGGCGGCACCTACCAGCAGGGCGGCTTTCGCCTGCGCGCACTTCTCTGCGCGCCCGCCGATGGTGATGATGTCGCACTTGCGGGCAACGAAACTCCGCCTCCGGACCGACGTCGCCGTTTTCCTGCGGCTGGCCTGCAGTTTCACAACAGACGATGCAAATAAAAACTGCCGCGGCAGTTTCCACCGCTCAACCTGCTCGACCGATATGACAGAGGAGCCTGAACGGAATTTCAAAATAAAAACAAAACATTCGTACCGGCGGTGCCGTCGTCTCTCTCCGGGAACTTTATTTGGACCTCGTGCTCCCTGGTGATGAGCTGGATTCGGCAACCTTTGGGCCCCATGATGGCGCGGTGGTAGCGCTGAGGGACGGCCACCTCCACGCTCACCTGGGACTCCTGAGGGAGAGAGGGGCGGGGGGCAGCTGAGTTACCATGGCGCCGCCGGCAAACAAAGGCACACCGGGAGCTCGGGAGGATTCCCCCTCCACCGCGTCCTTATATCGGGCAGGAAAAACAAAAACAAAAAACACAACCCCCGAAGGACTTGACCCGAGTTCCCACCAGGTCGCCGATGATCTCCCGGATGCGCTTCTTGGCGGCGTCCACGCAGTCTCTGGCGCCCGTCAGGGTGACCCGCTGGCTGTTGGCGCCCGTGCGAGGGAAGCTGACGGCGACGCCGCCGTACTCCTCGGCCAGCTCCCGCAGCACCTGGCCCCTGCGGCACACAAAGTGGCGGTGGTGGCGAGCGTCCACCGCCATGCTGTCCTCCACCACGTCGTCCTGGAGAAAGGGGGACGAGGACGGCGTGTTTGTACGCGGAGAAAAAAAAAAGGGACAGAGGGCTACGTGAGAGGACGCCGGCGCGGTGCGACAATGACCAGGTTCTTGACGAGACACTCCAGCTCCTTCTGCGCCTGCCGGACGGCCTCCTCCTTCCCCACGATGGTGATCAGCTCCTGCTCGCTGTCGTCCGGCGCCGGGAAGATGATGCGGGCCCCCGTCCTTGTCCCGCACGCGGCGAACGTTGGCCCCCCCGCGGCCGATCAGGAACTTGTGGTACTCCGGTTTGGCCTGGAGCTCGGCCGTGAAGTTGTTGACTTGCTGATGAGGACGGAGGCCCGGGGGAAAAAAAGGAGGGGGGCGTGAGCATCTCTCTGTACGGTTACACTTGTGTTCATTAACGTCCCCCCCCCCACCCACCTTCTCTTCAGCCAGCTGCAGCAGCTGTTTCTTGGCCTTCTCCACCTCGCCGACGGGCCCCCTGATGGTGACCCGGTCCGAGCCGGAGCCCTCGGAGGGGAAGTGGATGTGGACGCCGCCGCAGTCCTCCATGACGGAGCGCACCAGGCAGCCCTTGGAGCCGATCAGGGAGTTGTGCAGCCGGGCGGGGATGGCGACCTCCGCCTCCTTGATGTTGGCCTGAAGAAAGGAGGCGCAGGGGGTGGTGTCAAAAGCACGGCCGCCTTTTCTACTCAAATCCAACCTGGAAGCTGCGCCGGGGTGCTGGAAGGAAAGCGGCGCCTCACCAGCTCCCTCTGGATGGCGAGGATTCGGTCTCTGGCCGCCTCGCAGTTGCCCTTCTCGCCCGTGATGACGATGGTCTCGGAGTTGCTGTTCTCCGTCGGCAGGTCGATCTTGGTGTTGGTCTCTTCTCGGATCTGGCGGCGTCAACGAACGTCGGCCACTTTCTTACAAGGTTCAACGTTCGTAACCCTTTTTTAAAAGAATAACAAACGTCTCACCTTTTTGATGTTGGCGCCGCCCTTGCCGATGATGTTTTTGTGAAACTGCTTGAAGATGGGAACAGAGAGCGAGAAGCTGTTCTCAACCTGGAAAATAGAACAAAAATAGAAGAAGAAAAAAACGCCGTTGAAGTCGAAGTCTAGAGGGACGGAGGGGACGCGGCAGAGGCGGGACGGGCCGTACCAGGTCGGCGATGACTTTCTGGAGGAACTTTCCACATTTCTCCACCTCGTTCTTCGGCCCTCTCAGCTGCACGATGTCGCTCTTCTGCGACGGGTCGGGGAAATTGATAATGACCTAGAAGCAGGTGAGATCATAGTTAAATGCTAAACTAAATTAAAACTGGGTTAAAAGATGAGGGGGGAGGGGGGAGGGGGCGGGGGGGTCGGAGAAAACGTTCACCTCAGGGAACTTGTCTCGGACTTCTTTAATCTTTTCGCCCTTCTGCCCGATGATTGTTCGATGGAACTTCTGCTCCACGATCAGGTCTTTGGTGCGCTCGTTTTCCTGGAAATCGGGAGAAAGGGGAAGAAAAATAAAACGGGCAACTTCGAGGTCTGTGTGCAAACCTTCTTCCGCCGACGCGCTGAAGGAAGGAACGCACTTTGACCCCGCTCTCACCATTCTCTGGACCATCTCGATGAGCTCTCTGCGCGCCAGCTGGACCCCTTTAGGGTCCCCTTCGATCCGGACCAGGCCACTTCGCTCGGCGTCTTGGGGGATCCGCACGGACACTTTGTACTGCTCCTTGATCCGATTGACTGTCGCGAGAGGGGACGACAGAACATTTGAACTCCAGAGCCCAGAAGTGTTGATGGGTATTGATGAGGTCAGCGGAGCAGAGGCGTCACTCACTGTTGGCTCCGTTCTTTCCGATGAGGTGTCTGTGGAAGCGCTGATCTACGATCACTTCGGTGTAGTCCATCCTCACCAGCTGGACACAAAAGGCGCAAAAGGGAGATTTGTCACTTTCTCTTTCGAAAAGTGTTTTTATTCTCTCTTGCTGTAAGATTTCTTTCATCCGTTAATGATTTTCCGATCTGATTTGAACTCACCAGGTCTTTGACGATCTCTTGTATCTGAGTCCGAGCCTGTTCCACCTCCTCAGTTGGCCCCTCCAGACTGATGCGCTCCTCGCCGTCTGTAAACTCTATGTGAACCTACGCACGCGCACACACACACACACACACACATAAATAAAAGGGGAAGTGACCTTCTGTTTCTGCCTCTACGCTTCCGCACTCACACCCAAACATGCACTCAAAGAGAGAAAACTCCTGCATCGTTTGCTTTATGTTTATCGCACACAAGTCGCTGCTGTTGGTCTCCCTGTGTCCGTGCCGTGAACAACTATTCCTCAGTGCGTCGTGTCCCGGGCCTCTAGCTAACCCGTCTTTCTCTCTCTCTCTCTCTCTCTCTGCGCTCACCCGAGGCAGCTGCTGCGTGATCCGCCCGATGTTCTGCCCTTTCTTGCCGATGATGAAGCGGTGCAGCCAGGCCGGAGCGGCCACCTCCACCACCATCACACTCTTCGCCTGCGTGCGAACAAAAAGGGTTTGAATGCAAATTAACTCTCTCTGTCTCTCTTTCTTTCTCTGTCTCTGTAGCTGCTCACCTTTGCGTACACCTGCGTGAGCGCCGGCCCCAGCTTGTCGGGCTCCCCTCGGAGGATAATGCTCTCCGAGCCCGAGTCCAGAGGAGGCATCTCCACGGACACCCCCGTGGTCTCCAGGATCTCCTGCAGGGTGTTGCCCTTTGGACCCACGATGTACTTATGCTGAGACTTCTTCACCTCCACGGAGATGGTGGTGGTCTTCCTCTTCTGCGGGGGGGGGCGGATGGATCAGAATTGTTTGCCGGTGGCGCAGAAGGAGAGGAGACGGAGGAGACAGGAAGGCTAAAAGGAAATGAGCTGGCGAGAAGTGAGCAGGGAGGGATTGAAAGCAAAGGGGTGTATATTTGTTTTCGCCTCTCATGCATATGCACTAAATTACATCAGCATTCTCGTCCTGTCGGTCTCTGGTGAAATCCAATTTTCTCGCTGCATTACCTCCGGCCGGTCCTCGCCAGCATCTAAACCCCCTCCCCTCCCCCTCCACAAGTTTCATCCATCCATCGTGTGTGTTAGAAAACAGCGCCGGCATTCCTGACTAAATCGGAACGATCTGAGAACAAGAGTGGGTCCGGAGCGCAGACGATTAATCAAAGACTCCATTAACTTTAGAAATGGAGGGAAGCTGGTGACAAATGATGCAGTTAGAGGACACGTGTCTTCATCAATAGTCCACCCAGACAGTCCCAACGGATCGGAGTTAGCCGGGACTCACGGCTTTTCAAAAAGGAACCATCGACAAAACGCTCGCTCCTCGCGATCGAACGCACCTTGTCGTCGTAGATGGCTCGGATGCGGCTGAGCGCCGTGGCGACCGCCTCCTTCTCCCCGGTGATGACGATCTCGTCCTTGGGCAGGCTGGGCGGCGGCACGCTGATGCGGGCGCCCGTCTCCTGGCTCAGCTCCTGCGCCAGCCGGTTGTGGGCGCCGGCGATGAAGGGGTGGAAGGCCTTCTCCAGGCAGAGGCGCTCCACCGCGCGCTTGTCCTGCGGAGCGGGGGGGAATCCGTGAGACGCAGAGTGTAACGAAGCGAGTTCAGCAGCAGCAACAACGTCCCACCTGCTCGGCGGAGATCAGCAGGACCTCGTGGCGAGCCTTCTCGATGCCTTCCTTGGTGCCGGTGATGCGGATGTTGGCGCTGGGGTCGTCGGGGCGTGGGATGGCGATCTTGGTGGCGGTCTTCAGCTCCAGCTCCTGCAGCTTCTCGCCGTTCTTACCGATGACGAAGCGATGGTGCTCCTTGGGGATGGCGACCGTGGCCGAGGCCTGGGGGAGGAGCGGGGAAACGGAAGGTCGGCAGGCCGGCACTTTCCATTCTGTTGTTTGCGATGAGGACAGACACAAAGCGCCTGCGCCCGTGTATTCTCACTCTTCGTATTGTTGATAAAACGGGACTATCGCCTTTAAGAAGCTCACGGATCGAGGCGGACTCACCTGTGTCTGCAGGCGGGCTACGATCTCCTTGCGAGCCTTCATGACGGACTCCAGCTTGCCGGTGACCATGACGGAGAGGCCCTGGTCTTTGGCCAGCGACAGCTCGATGTGGGCTCCCGTCCGCTGCATGATGTCCAAGCACACCTTGGCCTCCTCGCCTTCCCCGAACTGGCTGTTGTCCTTGTAGCGGCGCTCCTCCAGGGGCACGTGGAACACCTGGAACGCGTGGAGCCCGCGGGTCAGTGGAGGAGGAGGAGGAGGAGCGGCTTTGCGTTCAATCCATCGAATTATTTTTGCGTGAACGAGGTCAAACCCGTGCTAATAACTCCTAGCGCGTGCACGCGCTCCGCGGCTGCCTCACCTGGGTGATGACTGAGGCTCTGATGGGTCTGATCCTGCTCCCCCACGCCGAAGCCGGCTCCCCGGCCTTTTCCCCTGGTGCCCCCTTCTCCGGCAGCGGGGGGAAGGCCTCCAGGTAGGTGGGGATGTAGGCCTCGTCCTCCGGGACGCAGCCTGCCCCGCGAGGAGAGCGAAGGGTGAATAAGGCCCCAGGTAAGGAATAGATGGAGGATTGTTTACATTAAAGTAAGGGGGGGGGGCTGACTTTACCTGTCATCTCGTGGTCCTTGAGGCCACTGCGATGCTCCGCAAAGCTTTCCGGGGTCAACACTGCTACTGAGCTCATTGTTCAAGACGTATTCCACTTTTCCACTGAAAGGACGAAGGAAATACAGAAATACAAAAAAAAAAAAAGCAGGAGGCCGTCAGACACGCAGACGCCCGTTTCAAACCGGTTCTCTGTTGCGTATCCTCCTCGGATCGCTGTCACGAAAGCCCCGGGGGGGAAGACTTCACTGCACCGTCGGTGCACTTTACACCTGAGACTCTCCAATTAACACCTGAGACAAACACGCCGCGGGGACAACTAGGAGCTCGCTCTGAAAGCCACACATTTAGTAGAACCTCATTGTTTAGTCTCTTCATGCGAGTCTTCGGTTGGCGTGGATTCTTGCTGATTGTTTACTGCTTATTTAGAACACTGGTTTCTTTGTACTCAGTCTCTTGTTTGCACGCTGCTGTGAACCTCCCCGCTGTGGGACCAAAAACAGGATTATCTTATTTTATCTCACGCCAAGATTGTGGGAATCGCTCGTTTCGACTTTGTATTTTCGCTTTTACATCTTTGCCAAACAAGATGTCGTTTTTTTTTTTTTATCACTCATACACACGTATACCAATCCATCCCCTCCCTGTGTGATGCTGCTGTGTGCTCCCAGTTTGTCATTTGATCGCTACAGCCACGTGAAATCCGTCCCTGCTGGCAAAGACGCGTCCAACTCCTTCTGAAAGCCGGCGAAATGTGACTCCACTCAGAAAGGAGCAAGATCGACCTCAAGGAAAAAAAGGTCTCGGGGGAAATATAACAGCAAACATGTCGGAAACCGACCAAACAACGTTGCGTATTGCGTGTTGTATAATAGTATTTCACAAAGGTGTGACGGGAGCTCGGGGGCTTACCTGCAAAAGGTCGATTGCCAGAGAGTCCGTCCAGTTAGCGGCTACCGTAGGCGCTTCAGCGTGACTGTGTGTTTCAGCTCCTGGGTGCAAAAGAGGAAAGATTATGCTTTTTTTTTTGTGTATTGAGCGCGCAGGTTGGGTCATTACTGTGGACACCCACACTGCACTGCACCTTACACACCGCCTGCATGGGATTCACTCTCCTGCTCTCTCCTCCCCTCCCGTCTCTACGGCCCCCCTCTGCTCATCTTTTGTAGTTTGACAAAAATCAATGGCCCAGGAAATCCAAGAGTAAAAATAAATTGCATGGGACTCAGTATTGCAGTTGGTAAATAGAATAAAAAACACACAAAGCCCCACCCATTGGCTTTACAGTTTAATGTTTTTGAAAATGTGGGTTAAATGTTGCACATAAAATGTAGAATATGACCATTTGATAGAATTGTGCAGCCAAAATAAATGATCCAGTAAATTATCTCCAGCTTAACTAACGTTAATACCACTGTATAACGTTTAATGACGTATAGTGAGTACGTTAATAAGCCAATAACACATTCATGCAGCAATATCAATTAATGCCAATTGCACATTATAATTGACTTAAATGACTGTCTCGCATAGTTTCAATTCCTATTCGTAATGTATAATTCGCTGTCAATGTTAACGCACATGTTCAAAAATCCTCGTTGAATTATTTAAATTGTATTATGCTGCATTTTAACGCGTCGTTTAATTAAAAGGAACAAAGAGGCGTCTCCGTTTAAAACACGGTAAAAATAAAAATAAAAATAAAAAAACAACAACATGCAATTCTCCCAGCGATAAATAATCGGCGCAGCGCAGGAGCGTCGGATATTCACCGTGCACCTGCTAGCTAAACGCTCCTCCAGACGCGCCTCTCTCTCCCCGGCGCGCCGCCGCTCTTATCGCGCTGGTCCCGTTAGCTCGGAGGCTACCGTTCAAAAGCCCCGTTAAAGCTACGTCAATGCTACTAAGCGCACGTCCTCGGCCGGCGGGATGGGAGGGGGAGGGGGGGGGGGGGGGGGGCGATTAAGCGCAAGGACTTTCTGATAATCGGCTAAAAAAAAAAAAAAAAAAACAAGCCGGGCGGACGGATCACCAGCTCTCTGTGCTCCGGGGGAAGGGGGCTCGCTAACCTCGCTAACCCCGGGCAGCTTCTCGTCACAGGTCGAAACCGGCTCCCTCGGTGGGACACCGGAAGTTCGGCTGAAACAGCAAAAGTGTGAAATAAACAGAGAATTCCTACCTTTCAGAAGGGGAAATCTAGCAGGGGACGTGCGTGTGACAGGTGATGGTGTAAACACAGATGTGATTGGTCGAGGAGCATTTCCTCTGTCGGCGGAGGGATACCAGCGTTGCACTGCGACTCACGGAGTATAAAGTGAAATGCCGCAGTATCTTTGCGCTGCAGGAGCATCCAACTTAAGTAGACCCGCTTGATTTGAGTTTCACTTCACCCTATTAGCTGTTATTTTCAAATGTTAAAGAGGCAAACCGGGTGTCCCGAGTGGTAATCGATAAGGGAAAGAATGTTTCAAGTTGCCAGCACTCGTAATGTCTAAAGTTCGTCAAACTGACCGGGTCTACTTATCATTCATAATGGACTGTGTACTCCACACATGGCTCCACAGGAATAAAAAAAACACCTAATTGTTATGTTGTATATGCCCCCTAAATATTATGGATATCCAATTTCACCAGGAAAGTAACACAAAAATAATTAATTAATAATACAGATTAAAAATATATTTTTTCTATTTTTTATTTCTTTTGTGGCTGTTAAAGTGAATTAGTTGGAGCAGCAAAGCCGTGTTGTGCAGTCTACCGTAGAGTAACATTGTTCCTACCTGTATAATTGACCCACAAACATCTTTATGAATTTTGAACCACTTCATCCTTGAAGTTGTGTTTTTCCTACAGATAACCACTATGGCTTTTCGAGCAGGCCCGAGAGCAGCCGGGACGGACGGCAGTGACTTTCAGCACCGGGAGAGGGTTGCCTCTCACTACCAGATGAGGTAGGCTCTGTTACCATAAACGTCATTGAGTTATGTGTCGGACGGATATCAAGTGGTTAAGAACATGAATCTCAAATGTCTCTATGTGAGAGGTGTTATCTTCAATGTAGGGATGAGTTTGGCTTCCTCTTGAATCTGTGTTTTTTTTGGTGTAATTGTACACATCTGTCTCATTTTCTACAGCGCTGCTCTAAAGTCTAAAATTCGTAAACTCAAACTCGTAAATTCGTAAACTCAACATTGTCCACACGTTGATCTGGGTGCTGATGGCCGCTCAGGTAACGCAACCCCCCCGCCCCCATATACCCCTTCGACATGACTGTCGTATAGGTCAATGTGTCGTTCTTCTTTTCTCAGGTGACGGTGAGCCATCTGAGCCTTGTGTCGCACAAGGTCGCTTCATCTTCGGCTTCCCCGCCATGACGGTCATGTACCTGGTCATCGTCATCGCTGTGCAAGTGCACGCCTGGCAGATCTACTACAGCAAGAAGCTGCTGGACTAGTGGTTCACCGGCACGCAGCCACTGAACTGGTGGATCAAGCCAGCCAAGACAACTAATTCACATTAGTTCTCCATCATTCAAAATGGAAATCTGAAAATGTCCTGTTTGTACCTTATTTTAAATACTGGGAAACCGACAAAAGGTACCTGGAAGAAGCCTGTGATCACATGTAAGTTATTGTTCTGGAAACAAATCCCCAAAGTAATTAAATGTGAGAAATTGATTTTACGTTACCAAATCCAGATTTCACAACATGGTTTCAGTAAATCTTCTGAAATAAATAATAAAATATTTTTTTAACAATGTTCTGAAGGAGCTGTGGTTCTGCACATTTAAAATTAAACAAACGGTTAACATTGTGAATCATCTTGAGTTCTGGTGTCTCTAGTGGAATCAAAGCCAACCTCCCAGAGTCACATTTGGGATTATTATGAAGCATGTGACTGAATAGCACAAGGAAACAACTCAAGGGCTGCAGGCTCCAGCCTCCTGTCTGATGTTGTGGGTTCAAGCCCCTTCAGGCTGACGTGCCTGATGCTTTAAACAAGTTTTGAAGTTTCACCCGTAATCTCTAGGTCAAATACGAGAAATGATGGTTGTGGGTTTAAGTCTTTGAGGTTTGAGTAGCAATCTTAAGATTAAATACGAGAAACAAACACTCGATTAGAGTGTGGTGAAGTAGCTCAGCTGAAGAACTGCAGACTCTTACCTGCGCTTGCAGGTTGTGTGTTCAAGCCCCTTGAGGAATTGACTCTGAGCGCATTAGTGAAGGTGACTATTAAAATAGTTTTAAAGGTGACATAGCAATCTTAAGGTGCAATACGAAAAAGAAAAACTCAATTTGTGTGTGATGAAGTAGCACAGTGGGAAAGCTGAAGAGCTGCTTTCCCAAACCTGCCCTTATAGGTTGTGGGTTCAAGCCCAGTTGTGGAAATGAGTCTTAAACTTTGAAAGAGTTTCACGGTTTACTCAAATTCTCACGGTTCAATAGGAAAATAAAAATGCCTCAAGTGTGAGCAGGACTGGTGGCGAGTAGTGAGTTGGGGGGGCCAAAACCTCTGTCACCTGTGGGTTCAAATCCCACCACTGCCATGTCTTGAGTATGCAACTGTGGAGGTAGTGTGTTTTGGAGAAGTGTACCCAGGGCGTTATGTGAAAAGAAGAGGTGTGTTCACTGAATTTTTGTGGGCATTGTGAAGAATGTTTTGAAGAATGATGATGATGAAGGATCTTACTTGCCTTAATTGTCTTTTACATTAGCTTTACTTTGCATATTGCTTTCAACTTTTTTTTGCCATGACCTTTTTTTGCTTATTTTAACATGTTACTGTAGCCCATTTTTCCACCTTACATATTTAGGCTTCTATATGATATATCCAATTCATTGACGTCTAAACTATATTGGTAATACATTTTCCCATTTTAACGGTTCAAAATGACGAGATCACATGTATCTTAATTACTGTTAAGTGGATCTTTAAAACACAATCAGGTGGAACAAATCAGAGAGTGTGAAATGACTGGTATTCAGAGTCTAGAAGTTATGGATTCAGAACCCATATGGAGAAGTTTTAGAGCCAGTGATAACATCAGATCAGTTAGCTCATTGTGATGACAGAATACTTGGGATACAGAAGGTTGTGGGTTCAATTCTTATGTGCTACGGTTTCCTTCTTTTAAGAGCCAACACCCAAGGTGAAGTTAGGTATGTAATGAAGCCAAGACAAATGTCTCAGCAGATAGCTCCAGCAGAAGATGACTGCTTAGTGAACAAGAGATCATGGGTTCAAATCTTTTTGCAGGACAGTGACTTTTGAGGCTGTTCAGTCACATGAAGTCAAAGCCAACAAAAGAACATGCTTGAGGGTGAATGACACGGTGGCGTTGTGGCGCTGTCCCCGGTCTGGGTGGCGTCAACCCGGGTTCGATCCCCACCGTTGTGAGGACATCAGTGTGCATCACCCCGGTAGAGTAGAGCTGACCGTCTCCTCCCGGGCTTTCAATGAGACACACGCAGGGGGTTATACAAAATTATGCTTTATTGAAATGCAGCAGCACAGAAAATTTTTAATAAAGTTTGAACCGCCCCCAAACTGTCAAAGTTACTTCTCAGAGTAACCGCAGAGCAGAAGAAGAAACCCGTCGTCCTCAGGTGTGGAAACTGCGCCCTCATGTGGAGAGAAGAGAAGCACAACATTAGAAAATACATCAAATTCACAGACTTGTATGAATATTACAACAAGTTGTTTTTTTACTTTAGACTTGAGCCATGCTATTCAATTAATTTAATTGGCATGCAATTCATTTTCCCATGATGTATTAAAAAAACCTATTTATTTACATTTTTACAACTTTTACAACATGCTGCATTGATTCTGATTACTCTTACAATGATATATTTTAATGAAATACCATATTTTGACGTTTCTAAAAAATAATATGACGTCCTATAATACCATATATTTTCATACTTATTTAGGACGTACTATAATATTACTTCTTAAAAGACTTAATAAGATACACTATAATTACTTTAAAAATGTTATAGTATTTCGTATAAAAACTTTATTCAATTAATTTTATTTTGTATAGCCCAAAATCGCAAATTACAAATTTGCCTCGGAGGGCTTTACAGTCTGTACACATGCAACATCCTCTGTCCCAAGACCCTCACATCGGCACAGGAAAAACTCCCCAAAAATATCAAATATTGTACGATACCTTTTATGAATTTATTACGCTATAGTATAATCATTTCCTACTTTTCCAAAATAACATACTAAAATATTCTTTTGACTCATCACATAATAATATCACGTTTTTAAAAGCATTTTTATAACATAGTATATTATGTCATAACATTGTATAGTATTTCTTGACATTTTTTACTATAGCTTTTTTACGACAAACTATACCATCTTTTATGATGTTAGTTATACCATAACATGGGCTTTCTTTGGCTTACTATATTATTTATTTTAAGGCTTTTGGCACACTATACTATGCTATGACTTTTCCTAATAGGCATGGCCATGGTTTTTATTAGGGGTGTAACGATTCAGCTGTTACATCGAAGCAAGAAAAAAACCCGTATTAGTGATATACACAAAAAACACCCCTGCAATAATGGTTTTCCCCAACAAACTCTTGTAAAACCCCTCTATTTCAGCCCTTTTGGAACATCCCGTCGGCTTTGCCGCGAAACCCGGAAGTTGAATCGGGGCTCGGGGCGGCAGTGGTTACCTGGATACTGCCTAAGCACAACACGGCTCAGTCCGTGACAGCCTTTATCATTAAAAGTGCTAAGAAAAAAGTCTGACGTGCTTAAATCCAATGGGTTATTTCCTAGTATCGATACAATCGATTTATTACATTTTAAAACAATGTTAGATCGATATATGTCGTCCATAAGGCCAACTCGCCGAGCACAGAACGATGTAGTTGGATCGGAGGAATATAAATCGATACATTGATGTAATAAATGTATTGTTACACCCCTATTTTTATATGACATATTTTCTATTTTTTCTATTTTCATACTATAATTTGAGTATTCTTTTGAACTACATTTTCATGATTTGATATTAAATACTATACTATGACTGATTCATTATTATTAATACTATTATTGTTATAAAGCACTATGATATAAATTACTTTTTATTTCAATTTTTAATCACAGACTATCATAAAAATGAACAACAACTTCCACAGTAATTAAAACGTTCCTGCTACCACTTTAACAGCTACTAGTAATAATTTAGTTGACACTTACCCAAATGTTCGCTCCATGCTGCTGTTCTTGTCTCCTCTTGGACCTTCAAGTGTCTCGGCTCATTCAGTCTGCACAAAACACAGAGACATTTAGACACAAGCTTCAAAAGGCTTGGTTTATTATTTCAAAAGAGACATTTTACATCAGCTTGCATGGAAGACAGATCCAAACCTTGTACTACAGGAAGCACAGGTAGGGATATTGGATCTTACACAAACTATCTGACCATGTTGTTACGATGTGTCTGGTGATGGAGGATCACATGATGGAGTTAAAAGTACCACATTCAATTACATTTAAGGCTCTTTAGATCAAGTTTTCACAAGGCCCCGGTACATACTGTAATTATATGTATGGTGTAACTCCTAGGGCGTAATTCTGGCCCATCTACTGTAAATAAAAATCAGAACAGTCATCATCAATACTTTTTAAAATCACTTAGGTTTCCTTACTCTGTTAATTCCGTCCTCTGTTCTGCCCTTGCCTTGAACCATATCGTTCCCCAGCTGCTCCTACATCATTTTCTGGAGGATTCAGAAAGAAAAAAAAAAACACCTTAATGTTACATAAACATTCAAATACAAAAACACCGTCTTTTCTTTGAGACCCAATAAAGAAGACAAAGGAATGATTGAAATGAAAGATTCGGTTTAGATATTTTAACAACATAAATACGTCCCCACACAGGGGCATTATCCCATGTGATAAGAGGATGAAGGGCGCCCCCCCGTGTTCAGCACAAAGAAATGCATCTCTTTAAGGATGGCTAGAAACGCCAACTTCAAACTAAACAAAACATAAAATATGTTGTTATAAAACACGTGAAACACAATGCATCCAGTAACCCAACAAACAAACATGCGGCTAATGTAAACAACATATGGGGCGAACTTTTTGATTGTAAATAAATAGAAAAACATGACTAATAATTTGATTAACAGGAAATTATCACCCCATGTGAATATAAAGTACAACAGGACAACATATTTTCCGTTTACTAATGTTGATTGCTGCCTAAAAACGGTAACAGAATAACAAACAATAACTATAACCAAAACAAAAGAGAAGAAAGCCAACACTGTATACTAACTTTAGCACATGTTAGCCGTATGCTAACGTTAGCCAACTTAGCAATGGACGCCGATACAGGTGTTTCTATTTGTTTGTTTGTGGTGGTTTTGTCGTTATTTTCGCCCTTCGGCCCTCAGTCCACATAGTAACTCACCAGTCAGTCTCTTTTCTTCCATCGGGTCTCCTCCGTCTTTACGGAGCAGCTTCCCGAACAGTCGGGCAGCGGAAGTTACAGGTCAGGTGCCTTTCGGCCATCTTTGACGCGTCATCAGGGTGGCTCGTCAACCGCAGCTAAATAGTGACGTCACTACAGCATCGACGAAATACCTTCAGTTAAAATATACCGATGACAAATCTTCAATCTGGCCAATTTATATTTATTACTTTGATGGGAGATTTATTCAACAGAAAGAAGTAGAACATGTCACATGACATGATATATATATATATATATATATATATATATATATATATATATATATATATATATATATTTAATTGCAACTTGAATATTTATAGTGTCGATCAAATCTATCAGGTCTTATTTAATTCTTTGTACCTATTGACATGTGTACTTAAGCATGTTTATGAATGAGTCGATGTAGAATCTCCATCATTATCCTCTTTAAACTACTGAATAATAACATGATGAATAATTAAAGGCATTCATAACTTTCATTTGAACTGTTACTAATTTATGGTTAGAAACAGACAGAAAGCTGAAATAGATTTTTAACAGTATTAACTTATTTAGATATTATGATATACCGTCCCTTTATTTTAAAACTTTGCACAAAGACTTGATTTGGTGGACACGTTTGATTTAAAGAGAACACAAATTCAGCTCTGACAAAAAACATCTCTGTATTTGAGACACAGATACAGAGATACAGATTTGTTGATTTTATGAATTTAAGATAGAAACAGATATGCTTAGGTTGACACTGATTGGCATGATTTACGTCCAAACATTTGCAAATAGATGCTATACACTCAATATGCATGTCCTAAATCTACATTATCTCATTTAAATATGCTATTGAGACAGTAAGCGGCATGATAAACCCTGTAGGAACAGTGATGAAAACAAAATCAAGAAAAAAATCTTTAATACGAAAAAAATCATGACAGTGATGAGGCATTTAGATTATCTTGTTTAAGCGGAAACAAAAACATTGAAATATATTATTCATTTTTTCACCCAATGGCCGTTTTCATCAGAAATGAAAATAAACACCAAACAATTCCCTCCAAAATTTTAAACTGTAAATTAATTTACAAGTATCGGATAACAATAGTTGGAATGCTGTAGAAGCATTCCCACTAATAATGGCAGGTAAAACCCAGAGGACTAGCAATGCAAATGGTGAGATAGAAAGCACACATTTGGAATTAATACATTGAAATTCTGACCTTTTAATTTAAAAGTTTTAAATATTCTTAGGCATTAGATAGGGAGTCAAAATTCTGGATTCCTACGTAGAAGTTATGAGATCTAAATGACAACATAGTAAGTTTGAGGTATGCCGGTATACGTGGGCATACATGCACCACTATCAGATGTGTTGAAATCGGTTGCCGTGGTGATCTTTACCAACTGTGAAGCTCATCATTAGTCATCAAGTGAGGCGGCCGCTTTTAGACGTTTTTTTTTTTTTTCCAAAACCTCGTCTGAAACTTTTGCTGCAAAGAGATGAGAAAGAAAGGGCGATAGTTTTAAAGTTAGTGGCACTAGAAACGCTAGAAAAAGATCTTTTATAGTTGTTAGTGACCTAAATCTCGGATTTCTTTAAAGAAAGTACTGACATTCCAGCACTAACAACCTTTGACAACGTGCAAAGTTAGTTTTTTCTTCCTCCGTTTTAAGCCCTGATTGAATCAAGTTTCCGTTCTTTTTGTGGTTGAGTCAGAGGGCCGGGCTGAGAGACCAGACTGAGGCAGGAAATACCTTGTGCGTGTTAGAGAGAGAGAGAGAGAGAGAGAGAGAGAGAGAGAGAGAGAGAGAGAGAGAGAGAGAGAGAGAGAGAGAGAGAGAGAGAGAGAGAGAGAGAGAGAGAGAGAGAGAGAGAGAGAGAGAGAGAAATAGTTTGTGTCTTCAGGGGCGTGCTCCTTATGCATCACTGCCTTGCTCTCTGCTCAGACGTGTCCTTTGCCACCAACTCCCTCTCCAAGGTACGTTTCAAACATTAACCTTATTTTCGCTGTGCCGCTGCACTGGTTTTTCTCTTTTGTCCTTTTTTTAGGGTTGGGCTCCCCTAACCCTCTTTTTTGCATTCCTTCGTTCTGTCCCTGTTTGTTCATCGCTGAGGAATCTCTCAGCTGCACAAAAGAGTCTTTAGTTTAACCTCAGCGACACGCACTCTTGACTTCCATCTTTCCATTTTTCTTTTGCTTTTTTTTTCTTCCGCTGCATCTTTTCTGTCGTCGGCTGGGGGACCCCGACCTTTGCTTTCCCCCCCGACCCCACCGGCGTGTCCACACAGCGACTTCCTCAAAGCGAGGGCGGGGCATCGGAGCAGGAAGCTTGGTGGCCGTCCTTTCACATCCACATGATACTTGGTCTCCTTCCTGTTTGTTCGCTGATCCAGTCTGCAGTCTGTGTCTCTTAATCTCATAAATATAGAGTTCGCACACGCACGCACACACACACACACACACACACACTAATTGACAGATTGTCTCTCTCTACGCCTGCCGCTCCGTCCGCCTACATATTGTCTGCCCTCATATTTCCTTCTGGTTATCAATGCACGAATGACTGATGGAGTCGGTGACCCCTGCGGCCCACTAGTGACCTCTTGCTACCGTACAAACCCCCCCGCCCCCGTCTGATCCCCATGTCGCCTCCGTCCAACCAGACCCCACACACCACTCCAGTAGACGAGGTCATACGGTCTCTCGCTGCCTTGTCTTCTCTTTGGGGCACATGATTAATACTCGCGATTGATTTCGTCCCTTTCTGTATCTATTCTGTATCTATGTCATTACCTTTCGATGTGAACGACAGGCTTGGACAAAGCAAATGACCTTCTGCTCCTAGTCTCCTGACTACCAGGGAAGGCCTTCCGTCTTACTTTTGCTTTCGAGTCGAGAAATGAATGACTGAGAAAGGGAAGGGGGCGGGGTTCAGATAGCGTGTCCGCATGTTGAGGGCGTCAACATGGACCCCTCCTCCCCCGCCCCCCCACGCGCGCTGCCCCTTCGTGTAGAGTGAGGGCCGACAAGGGAAGAGTGGAAACATGGAGGCGCCAGCAGTTTGCTCTCCCACTAATTATCCACATGGTGTTTTAGCTTTAGCCAGGAACTAGGAACCTGACCCCCCCTCACACACACACACACACACAGTGAGCGCGTCCTATCCCCAACCCTCGGGTAGGCTTTCATCACACCAGGCTCCGGTTACCTCCCCCATATAAGCTGACCAGGGGCCCGGCAAGCGCTAACGCTCCTCCTCCGCCAAACCTGTCGGTCCCTTCGCGGCCACGCACTCGCACACGCCGGGGTCACGCACACACGCCGCTGGACGCGCAGCATGGAGCCGGAGTCGGACAGCGCGCTGGAGGGGCCTCAGCAGGTTATACAGTTAAGTGTATCGGGGCGGGGGGGGTTTTTCTCCTCCTCCTCCTGTAACCTAAACCCGGGGGCCTCGAGCCTCCTCGGGCCCTTTCCTCGCTCCCGCCTGGCCTGCAAACGGCGCCGGTTTGTGTGGATGGGGGATGTTCACCGCGTAATAAGTTGTGAACGTGTTCGCACGGGAGCCGAGTGAAGCGGAAGGGTGGAGGGGGGGGGGGGGCACAGGGGGGCTGCGGCGGCGTCCTGTGTGGGCGGAGCACGATGCGGTTTCAATGCTCGTGTGTTTATCATCCAGGAAGTCTTCCTAATCTGAAACATGTCTGATGTTAGATCCTAAAATTGAACCCCGTCAAAGGGAGAACCTTCTTATTTCTTCCTCGGCTTTCGGCCACACCTCGTGGTCTGAATCCACGCCTTGCTCCTTCCCACCATGTGACCCGATCTTGCTCACACGCGGCCACACCCGGCTTTGTTGTGTTTTGTCGGGCCCGCTGGGTCTTGTGTTGCACAGGAGTGACGCAATGGAGCCTGTGGTTCTTTCAGATGCTTCTTCTTCTTCTTCTGCATAACTTAAAGTGACGCTGTGATTCTCTGGCTTCTGACCGACCGCATCGACGCCCCACGTGGAAACCGTGTGCTCGCGTTTTCCGTTCTATTCCCCCCCCCCCGCCCCCCTTCCCCTTCCGTGGGACGAGATTTGCTGAGAACAACCAAATCAAACATCCATGAGACGAATGAGACGAAGCACTTCCCCCTTTTTTTCTTCCAGTTTTGTCTTTACCGTTCTTCTTCTCCTCCTCCTCCTCCTCTCCTCGCAGTATGCTCCCGTTCAAAGCGGCGCCCGGCCAGTTCGGCCCAGAGACCAGCGAGCCGGGCCTGCGGGTGTGGAGGGTGGAGAAGATGAAGGCCGTGCCCTTGGATCCTTCCGAGGTGGGGGCCTTTTTCAACGGGGACTCCTACCTGGTGCTGGAGAACCGCGGGCCGCTGGGAGCCGACCTCCACATGTGGATAGGTGAGAGAGATCAGAGAGTCGCGTGTGCACACATCCTCATCGGGTGAAGCTGGACGGAGCGGGAAGAAGTCTGGAATGGGTTTTTGGGGGGGCGGAGGGGGGCATTAAAAATGCAGGACTGCTACAGTGCTCAAATGTGGCTGTGGTTGCCAGCATGTATCCGGTGCTTAGGTAACACTAAGCCGATTGTTGTTTCCTCCTTTCCTTCCTCTTTTCCTTCCTCCTCTCCTCCAGCTCCGCTGTTCTTCTTCACTTTTGTTCTAAACTGAACTCCAGGTCCTTTCTCGACACGCAAACTCAAATACCGTGTCATCCAGCGCTCTTTTGAAGAGTAGTGTTGGGCCTAAAGTCAGGTGGCCTGTGTGTGTGTGTCGATCAACAATTGGTTCTTTTTGCTCTCTCTCTCTCTCTCTCTCTCTCTCTCTCTCTCTCTCCGCTGTCGCAGGCGAGAAGTCGTCCAGGGACGAGCAGGTGGCGTGCGCCATGCTGGCCACCCAGCTGGACAACTTCCTGAGCGGCGACCCCATCCAGCACAGGCAGATCCAGGGCTACGAGTCCCCGGAGTTCATGGCTCTCTTCCCCAGAGGGGTCAGCTACAAGGTGGGCGAGGCAGCGCCTCTTCAAGCTCGTTTCCAACACCGGCACGGAGCTTATGGATTAGTCATTTCTTCATTTCAAAGCCCACGATGCCTCTGTGTGAGCCCGCCTCGCTTGTCCCTCGCTTGTCCCTCGCAGGCGGGCGGCGTGGAGTCGGGCTTCCGGAAGACTCAGGGCTCCGGGGCGGTGCAGAGGTTGTACCAGATCAAAGGCAAGCGCAACATCCGCGCCAAGGAGGTGGCTATGTCCTGGAGTAGCTTCAACAAAGGGGACTGCTTCATCCTCGACCTGGGAGAGGTGAGGACCCAAAGACATCTGTCCCCCTTCTCGTGTACATACAGCTCATACAATGAACTGCAATGGCGTCGTTGCCCTCCAGACCATCGTGTCGTGGATCGGGTCGCAGGCCAACATCTTCGAGAAGCAGAAGGTGCGCGAGATCGCCTCGCTGATTCGGGACACGGACCGACACGGCAAGGCTCGGATCGTGGACAGCAGCGAGGGGGACGAGCCCGAGGAGATGTTGAAGGTGAAGCAAAAGCACGCTTTAAAGTAAAGCTTTATGTTTTCTTTTTAAATCGCCCGAACAGTCTGCACGCTATAAACGTGAGCTTTAGAGGGCCCGGCGTGGCCCTCGGGGGGGGCTTCCTTGAGCAGCCTTGCACCCCTGTCCCGCCCCTGTCCCGCCCCTGATCCTCCGGTCTCGTTGCTGAGAGCAGGTCCTGGGTCCGATGCCCCAGCTGGCCGAGAGCACACCAGAAGACGACGTGCAAGCGGACGCTTCCAACTCCGCGTCCCTCTATAAGGTACGACGTCGCCCCCCGTGACCCTCCCTTTGAACGCCGCCGTTTGCGCCCCTTCTTTCGGGGTCTGAGGTTCACGTGTAACGTTGTGCCGCTGCGCAGGTGTCCAACGCCACGGGCTCCATGACGACGACCAAGGTGTCCGACAAGAGCCCGTTCGCCAAGGACCTGCTGGCTCGGGACGACTGCTTCATTCTGGACAACGGCGCCAACGGGAAGGTCTTCGTCTGGAAAGGTGAGGAAATACTGCTGGACCTGAAATGCACACCGAGCAAAGTGAAAGTTGACAGTAAAAAAAAAAAAATGACACCTTGGTTTGTAAGGACACGGCGCGAACGCTGAGGAGAAGCAGGTGGCCCTTCAGATGGCCGATGACTTCATCGAGCAGATGAAGTATCCCAGGATGAAGACACAGGTGCTGTTACTGTTTAGCTCGCTGACCCTGCAGCTCGTTGGCGGGCGTTGCATCGGATGTGGGGGGTTTTCAGCGGCTGTGCTTTGTGCTGCAGGTGGAGATTCTTCCTCAGGGGAAGGAGACCATCATCTTCAAGCAGTTCTTCAAGAACTGGAACTGAAACCGTTTCGTGGGAACATTTGGCAAAATGCAATCGAGGAAAAACTGAATGTCTGAAATCTGACAGCATCTGATTTTTTTTTTTGATTTTTTATCAAATGCATTGACTTGTATGTACATATTTGTAAGGTACCATGCTGACTGAGCAAACTTTGTCTTGTTTTCAAACTGGTAGAATAAGAGATGTGATGCCACTTTTTTAAAAATTCAAACAAGTTCTCACTGTTGGAATAAGAATTATAAATTGGATTTTTCTTTTTTTTTTTTTTTTTTTACATTTGTTCTAGTGTCACAGATTTATCCGCATTGGACAATAAATCTGAAACTGCTTGCTAAAAAACTCGTTTCTTCCTTTCGCCAAGTTCGCTTTGTGATCACAGCAACGCTCCTAGAAAGCGCTTTTGCCCTCTGTTGCCGTGGCGACGTGCATATGACTTCCCGTAAACCGTACTGACGTCACAGCCCGCTGCAGCCCGCAGCGCAGGAATTGTGTCAAGGGTTAAGGTGCACTAACAAGGTGGTGTATCGTTATCCCTTCGTAGAATATGACTCCTTATATAACGACCAGGAAGTGCTGATGCTGATTTCAGTCTCAATATGACATTTTGCATGATTGCTCCATTTGTTTTTAAGCTGCATTTAAAATGATACACCAGGGTTGAATAGGTTAGAATAGATATCAAATGCCTCATCGGAACTTACACATCACCACATCAACACATCACTTTTTCCCCCCATGCGTCACTTCGTATCCTCGCCCATGAACTCTGAGCCATCTGTGTAAATAAAACAAATGATTGTACAAAAGGATAAAAAAAATAATGGGAACAAATTGAATTGGTTAAAAATATACAATTATGGAAATAATAAAATTCCAGCCTAGTATTTACAATTTTTGTCTCGTTGCATCTTGTTGTTCTGTTGTTCAAAGTGTCGTGCACGCCGCCGTCCCACGGGCCATAAAGAAGGTGCAAAGATCAATGCGACACGAGGAGGAACAAAAAGGGCTGATTGTGGATCGCCGGCGCCGCAGTCCTTTCCAACGGCAGAGCCGCAGATCCGCACCGCCTCGGAACAAGAGGTATGACATCATTATTGAGCATTTCTCCCTTGTTATACACTTCCTTAAAAGTAAATAAACCATTTGCTGTATCGGTGTAGATTTAATAGATAGTCAAAGCAAGTTACATTTATACATCCGGGAGAAACGATTCCTACTTTGAATACATACGTTTTCTCGTTTTTACATTTCTCCATTGCTGCTTTTACTTCTGTAACATTTTTACGCACATTTTCTGCCTCACAGCCGAGGACGCCGCCATGGAGGTCAAGCGCATCAAGAGTATCCTGAAAACCGCTAAAAGTAACTCATCTATCTTTATTCAGCCACTGCCTCACGTTTGACAGCTTACAAACTACGTTGCATGCACCATTCTAAAAATGTTCCCCCCTTTACGCCTGCGTGTCCGTTTACTTCCCTCCTCTTGGCCTCATCCTTCTGGGCGTGCGTTTTTTCTCCCGCAGGAGTGGACGCGCTGAAGCTGGGCGAGAACAGCAGCCGCAGCAGCTCCATCGGCGCCGTACGCTGGACGCTGCCCGAGGAGGACGTCCAGGCACACAGCTCGGCCCCCAGCCGAGCCGCCGGCAACCTCACCAAGCACTCGCAGGTGCCGTTACAAGAACCCCCTCCGAACTCACCGCAGTGAAAATACCCCCCAAAAAAGGCCTGTACAATGAACGTGACCCCCGCGTGGCGTTTGCCTCCCGCAGCAGCATCCGCGCCAGGCCGGCCTTAAGGACCTGCGCAGCCTGCAGGAGTGCGTGCAGTTCATCCGTCACTGGAAGGAGCAAGTGGACCAAGTCTGCAAGGTAGGAGGCGAGGGAGGGAGGGAGGGAGGGAGGGAAGGAGGGGAGGCGGCAGTCAGCGGGCCGAGCGGGTTTCGCGTCGCGGTCACAAGTCTTATTTGTTTGTAGAGTGGCCCTCCTTCTCACACGAACCCAAAGTGGTCGACCCAAAGCCAAACGTTCACCGATCTCCAGTTGAACAGCTTCTCATTCTAACACAAGTCTTACGCTGCTTAGTTCAGGCTGCGGCCTTCTGAGCAAGTGGGTTTCCAAATTTCCAAAACGAGGAACTTTTTTTTTGCGCGAACACCTTGGAAAGCCTGTGCGGGTCGGTCTTGGTTGATCATTGCAGGTCTGTTGAAAGTTCGCCGGCTGGAGATAAAGGATTACAACTGTGCCACGTTTACGCTTTTTAGTGCTTTTGTTGTGACGCACGAGTTTTCCCACGATAAGCGGTGGATAAGCGTTGCCACGGGAAACGATTACATCGCTTCGGAGTGCCGCCCGGGGTCATTTTGCCGGGTGTTGCCCCCGATAGCTCGCTGGTTTACTGACGCGTAGCCTCGATCGCTCTGACCCCGCCCTTTTGGTGTTTTGTCACGCAGCGCGCCGACGACCCGGAGGAGGGCACCAGCGAGCGGGAGCCCCAGAGACCAGACAGCCGCACCGGGCGCAGCCTGGAGGAGAGCCGGAGGCTGATCCTGGAGTGGGCCGACGAGCTCCATCACGTCGACGAGGTCAGTGCACAACCGGGCATATTGGGGCTCAAACCAAAATAAAAGGGCCACAAGCATAAGCAGCATTACACTAACAATATACCACAATATGTCTCACCACACTGTCACGTAGCTCAACTTTTCATTTCAATAATAAACAAAACTAGTGAACACCGTCATTACCTGCTCAGCACTACGCGAGGAGGAGGGAGGGGCGGGGACAGACAGACACAGATGTGAAAGTAAACATATTCTGAAATAACACACCTTCACTTCACCTGCTGTCGTTTCCTCAGTTGCTGAGAGAGAAGCCGCGGGCACCAGAGAGGCAAGAGAAGGAAAAAGAACCCGATGACGACAATGAGAAGACCCAGCAGAGGATCATGGAGTGGGCCAAGGAGCTGCAAAAGGCCTCGGAGGTGAGGAGTCCTCACATGAAAACTGGGACGTCTCTCAGCAACCACCGGCTGCGGCGTAAGCGTGGCGTTTCCTTCCCCCAGAGATGCGGCGTTGAGAGCGACGAGTTGGGGAACGTGCTGCGTCAGCTCGGCCTGAAGAAGAAACGGCTGGTGGACCTGCTGCCTCTGCTGGAGTTCATCACCTGGTCTCTGCTCAAAGACGACGGCGCGGTGAGGAACCACCGAGCCACGCACAGATGAGAACAACAGGAGAGACAGAGAGAGAGAGGGATTATTCGAAGGATAAACTGTTCAATCTGAAACCAGGGTTCTGTTTTGGTATGCGCGCCGAGAACCAATAAAATGAGCTTGTTGATTCAGTTGCCTATACGGGCGCGATCTGCCGCTGCTTTGATAACGCGCCACAATAAATGTCCTCGATAACGGATTTATTGTCAAAGTCACCGCGATCACACGCACGCACGTTCGTAGCAAAGTCCTGGATTGAAGTTCGAAGGAATATTTTTCGGGGTCGGCGCCAGTTGAAACTTTATTCCAGCCATAGTCCAGGCACGATTACGTCACAGGCCTCTAATGCATGGAGTAACAACATGGCGGCCTTTGCCCTGATTGTGAGCTTTTATTTAGTCGCAGTGGCGAACCATCGCACTTTGCATCATCTGTTTATGAAGGCAAACAAAGGGAGCCACATGCTGAGAGGCCACACGGAACATTTGCATGATATTTGAAACTGCGCGGTCGCAGGCCGGCTGTTTTGAATCACTCGTGTCGTTTCCTTTTTTTAGAAAATGGTTCCACAGTTGTGGTTACTGGCGAAGCAAAGGACCTGGACAGCCGGAATCCCGCGATACATCCCCAACTCAGGTACGTGCTCAGTCCTTTTAAACAGATCCTCATCTCAGCTCTCAAAATGACCAATTTTCCCCAAATGAAAATACTTAAAGAATTATAACCAAACTATGCTGGGAATTTACACAAGTGCCCCCAACCTTTTTTTGTTAATAGAGGCCTCATCACAATTTGTGTTTCAAAGAGGTTCTGTTCCTTCTTAGAATTATTTGCAGCGGCCTGAATACCAAAGAAATACCAGATTGTGTTTATTTTAGTGAACTGTCTTTCCTAATCCCCCACACTTTAAATCGACCCTGTGGCCCAATCGCCATCTCTCCGGGTTCATCCGTCGCGACCCCAACGTAACGACGTCCGTGTCTCTGTTTCAGTGTGGAGTTGGATTCGCAGTGCAGCGGGTAAGATCAGCCACGCGTCTCCTCCTGCGCCGCATCTCAGAGACACAGAGCCGACATGTCAATGACCTCTGTGTGTGTGTGTGTGTCTGTGTGTGTGTGTTTCTCCCAACAGCTGACGTGGTTCTGGACCCGATGACTAACCACCCCTGGCTCCAGCTGTCGGAGGACCAGCGCGTGGTCCAGGAGGGGCCCTCGGAGGCGGACCTTCCGCCGGGCCCGCAGCGCTTCGACGGCTGGCCCTGCGCGCTGGGCTGGGAGGGCTACGCCGGCGGGCGCCACTACTGGGAGGTGGACGTCGCCAAAAAGGGCTACTGGCGCGTGGGGCTCGCCGCCGCCGGCTCCGAGCGCCACGGCCGCTTCCCCATGACGCCCGAGCAGGGCTACTGGGTCTTGTGGCGCAGCGCCAACCAATTTTACGCGTGCGCCAAGCCGCCGGCGCCGCTGCCCGTCGGCATGGTGCCTCGGCGCATGGGCATCTACTTGGACCACGAAGAGGGGCAGATCTCCTTCTACAACGCGGAGACAAAGTCCCACATCTACACCTTCACCGGGAACTTCCGGGGGAAGCTGTACCCGCTCTTCGCCCCGCTGGATGGGCGCACGCGGCTGGTCATCCGGAAGATGGACAATGGCGAGGATTAACGACTCTCACGGGACGCGTTTTTTTTTTAGCTGGACAAAGAAACAGCACTAAATCTGCACAAAGGACAACGTGTTAAAGAAAGCAGTGCCATTAATTAGGGGGGAAGCTAATTTAAAGCACGAGGTGTGCGTTTTACATTTGTCTTCCCTAAATATTGTTGTAAATATGTCCTTCTGTTTCTGCTCCTTAACTGAAACACAAAATGTTTGAAATTCAGTAGAACCGTCTGTGAACATTAGTTTAATCGTTAACAACAATGGAACTAAACGTGCTGACAATTTCGTTGATAAATCTGGTCATACTGTTTTAAAATAATCTAAAATATGCAACTATGAAAGATTGTTTTGATCAGACGACGAGCAAATAAATATTTATAAATATTTATTTTTTTAGATGGAATTTTTTGAAAGATCTCTTTCTACATTCTAACATTTCTTATTCATATTTATGTGTAGACATGACATTCTATGCACGCACTTTATAATGCCCTTTCAGATATGAACATAATAAATATTTCAAACCAATAATGTATTTTATTTCGTTGTTGTCCGTTTTATTTATTTTACACATCTTGGAGTATTTGGTCTTTGATGAGAAGGAATGGATCCTCTCTTGCTCACCAAATATGACTCCACACAAAAGAAGTACTATGACCAGTATTGTTGTTTCTATAGCGACGACCACTCAAATTGTCAGCTGACAAGTTAGTGAACAAAAACTAAACTACACGGAGGATTAAAAAATGGTGAGTGAGGTCACGTTGCCAGGTGGCCTAATCTGGTCCTTTGATTTCTTTGTAAGATCCACATGTGTGTTCATCGCTGCGGAAAAGTAGATACAAGGTAGGGTGACCATATCCATAACACCATGAAAAAGCACGGTATTTAGTGAGGCTGTATATCACTTTGGGAGATCAGGATGAGTCCTCACTTCCTTTTATAAAGTGACACTTTAATGCCTTGGAAGCAGTGCCGGCCCGAGCCTCTTAGGGGCATTAAGCAGAATTTGATTTGGGGGCCCCCCTCCCACCACGCAGAGTCACCTGTGCTAGAAGATTATTGGCACAAATGTCACGCTATACTGTTATAGCAAAAATCATAAAAGAATATAGTCAGGTTATAATACAAAACCGAGGGCTGCTTGCAGCACTGAACGACATATGTGGTATATCTGACATATTATGGTAATGAACGTTTCCTGATTCCTGACCATAAAATAAGCTGGCGAGTTGTAGTTTCAGAACTTGAAGCTATAATTTGGCTTCGGAACTTGAAGCGAGAACATGAGCAATTGGACCAATGTGACCAAACCCTTGTGTGTGAGGTCTAGAATGAACCCAGTCATTAAATCTTTGTGCAGTTGGATGAAGAGTTAACGTGGTATGTCCCCTTTTCCCCCCCATTCACTAACCAAAATCACCACGATGGAGACCAGATGCAGCTCTTCCCCGCTCTTTACGGGCACAGCTGCATTTGACATTCGCCATGAACCATCATTCAAAAACAGATTTTCATAAACAGTCTTTTTTTTTTTGTATCTCGTGTTGGAAAAGGCTCAGCTCACAACTCTAACTCAATTCCAAAAGCAAAATATCAGTACTTGTTTGTGAGTTCCAGTTTATACACAATGTAAGGTGAGATAGCCTACAGTAGTTCTTCACTGTTAGTAAAAGAGCATAGAGAACAGCAACAATAACAGGCTTCGCCCTTTGTTGAATGAAATGTCCCCATTTCAATCCAGGCGTAGCCCTCAAAAGTCCCGTCACGCCGGTCTGTGTACTTTTTTTCGGGGGTGGGGTTTTAATGGTAGATAAAGACTGAATTATTGTGTAATGCAGAACACAGAAGGGAAATGAGATGCAAAATTTCATTTTTTTCCTAGCTTGTCTTCCAAATAAAAACAAAACAAACATGAAATGTACCGCACTCACTTCACATTTGGTCGGATGGTCAATAGCAATATTTCACTATTCAATGAAGGCTTAATAACAACATAACATTTGTGTGATATCAAGCAGAAATCTTTATTGAACACACATAGGACTATTGATTAGTTATTAAAATTTATATCAGGAAGAAAATACAGTTAAACGTGATAAGTCATTTTAAATTGAATTGCAAAAAAGAATAATAGGTTTTTATTATTAGTTTTTCACTGGTGCAGTTAAAGTTATAGATAAATCGAGAAAAGAGTCAGCTCAAAAAAGCTAAATCCAAATTAAATCTTGATTGTTTTTTTTTACTAATATGACACAAGGCATAATATTTCATTTCCTGAACAGCCGTAAAACAGTTAAAATACCTTCACTAATTGCAATTAATCATGAATGATAAATAAAAAATGATTTAAGTTTCGTGCTCCTTAAGTTCCCAGACGACGCTGTCTCCCAGCAGCTTTCCGAAATGTGCTTTCAACTGCAACAAAACACACAAACACAAGCTGCTAAAGGAAACACACTTCTAAAAAGTGCACTCATAAAACACAACTCTGAGCTCATCACACACACTTGCACTTATTCAGTTTTAGAAGTTATTTTTGGGTATGAAACAAACTTTTGCTTCTGGAGTTGACCTTTACGTATGTGGTGAGCGACGTACCTCTTCGAACACACTCTTCCTGGTGCCTGCTTGACCGCAGAGGAGAGGCGTGGCGGAGGAGCACATCATGGACAGGGTGATCTCCTTCTCCACTGCAACTGTGAAAACAAAGCGCGAGATGCGTGGAGAGGAAGCCAAAACAAGTCAGTGTTGCTTTAGCCACGAGGAGGCTCGCCGTGTAAAAAAGGAAGCTCCGAACGGCAGCAGACTTAAAAAAAAATACCCCCCACCAAAAAAACAGTATTACATCCATTTCATGGAATGCTCAGGAAACCGTAGCAACAGAGTAGCACAGTTAGCAACCAGTGCGGTCTTTGAGGTGTGAGAGACTCACCCGTGTCACTTGAAGCATCATCTGGGTCACTCTGCTGCCCATTCGCATCGATTCGCACTCGAAAGTCGTACTTAGTCCCCGATTTCAAGCCGTTGAACGTGTAGAAGGTTTTGTTCGTCGCAGCAGAAAAGTCGTGGCCCCAGAAGGTGGAGTTGAGTCTGACGGTGTAATTCACTTTCGCTATGTTTTCAGGGGCGCTCCACTCGAAGGTGAGTTGGTTTTCATCGAGGGACCTGAGTCTGGCGTCAGTGGGCGGCACCAGACCTGTGGACAGGAGGAGGAGGAGGAGGAGGAGGAGGAGGAGGAGAGGGACAGTTGGCAAAGTGTTTCCTGTTAGTAGTCACAGACCTCAAAGTGACAGATTTCCCAAGAAGACAAGACTTTCGCTGCAGGGTCCAAACGGCCTTCACAGGAAACTCTGATGCAAGTCCTGCACGTTTATTACCAGAAAACCCAAATACAGAGAAAAACACAACGAGGGCCAAAGTGACTCACTGGTGAAGTTGGAAGCTTCCACCGGTGGGCTTTTCTGCTGTCCAGCGACGGCGTAGACGGTCACCGTGTACTTGGCCGCCGCTTTCAGTCGGTCGAAGTGCTTCATGGGTGTGGAGACGTTGCATATCGTGTTCAGGAGTTCGCCATCCAGCCGCAGCTCCACAGTGAAAGATAAAGAATCCCCCCCGGTGGAAATCCAGCTGGCATTAAGGGTGTTGTGCGTGGTGGTCAAAACCAGGTTTGTAACCGGTTCGGGAGCTGCACAGGAGTCACAATTAGTCAGATCAGTCAGCTTTGCGGTGAAAGAGCGATGGTTCAACAAAAACCCCAAAAAAGGAGAGAAACCAGAAGCAGAGTTACCGGTGGAGATGACGACAGTCACAGGGTCTCCTTCCAGAGCGTCACCGTCCGTCAGTGCCGTCACGGTGAGGTTCACCCTGGTGCCGGACGGCAGCGGCGTCACCATCACATCCGTTCGCCTCACAGTTTCATTAAACGCCCTGCTGTAGTGTAAGACAAGTAAATAAACCTGAATCCAGAAGTCAAGAGAGTACACTGTGGACCGCATACAGATACATACGGATCACTGCTCGTCGCGGCCTCCACTCTGTAACCCGTGGTCTGTCCATCAGGCTTAGACCACTTTAGCAGCAGTGAGGTGTTGTTGATCGCAGACACCTCCAGGCTGGACACCTTCCCGGGCTCTGAAAGTGGGATGAATAAACAACGTCGTCACCGTCATGGTCAGACGCCTCTTCATAAAAACTGAATTGTATTCCTCTAGCGCATCGCGTTGGGTTGAACTCACTTGTATATTTTGGGATGTTGGACTCGTCGCTCCAGATGCTGTGGTTGACCACCGAGAGGACGGTGAAAGTGTACAATGTCCCGGGGGTCAAATCGCCGACCGTGATGACCTCCGTTTCGCTTCGATTCCTCTCCACGCCATCGACTTCGACGCGATAGAAATCCACGTTTCCAGCCGGTTTGCTCCAGTTCAGGGCGACGGAGGTTTCGGTCACTTGGCCGGCGAGGAGGTTCTCCACTTTGTTGGGTTCTGGGAAGAGATCGGCGATCAGTTCCCCGAAGAAGAAAAACGGTCGACGTAGGCCAAAAAGGAGGCAAACCCACTGGTGTAGAAGGCGGTCTGCTGCGGGTGCTTGTATCTGTCGCACTTAACCGGGAACACCTGGACCGAGTGGCGGGAGCCCGCCGTCAGGTTGGCGAGGCCGAGGCTCAACCGGTCGGTCACGGATTGATTGACCTTGAGCCCTTCGTGGCCCTTGACTTCCACCCAGTAGTGGTCGATGTTGGGCACGTGGAGCCACGTCAGATTGGCACTCCCAGAAGTGAGCTCGGTCACGTCGACTCGGCCGGGGAAACGATCTGCGGTCGGAAACGAGCGGACGGTCGGCCGGTTGGCGAAGAAGCAGAAAGTACAAAGAAGCAACAACAAGGTGTACACCACTAGTTCAATCACGCCATGAATCCCTGCACGTGCTTTGTTTGAATCATTGTGCCAACAGCATTTGGTCACAGTGCATAAGATCTCAAATGACAACTTCCGTTGCACGTATGCACACAGATCAGATGCATGATTTATGATACGTATACCATCAAGTCCTACCTTCATAACATACGAACGAAAGCCGCTCAGAGCAGCTCCTTTCAACCCAGGCCCCGAAGCTCAGCATGGCCACGCACGAGTCCTCCACGTAGTTCGGCACGCGCTCGGCTCCCCGCGGCACCGCAGGCCCGCCGAAGAGCCTCACAGTTGTGTACGTCGCGTTCGGGAATCCGGCAGCGGTCGTCATGTTCGGGCTGGTGAACGGGGTGAAGCTCGTCGCGGTGGTCGTCGTCGGACCGCTGCAGTGGCAGGTGTCCTTCCGGAGGATGGGCCAGCCCGGGTACCAGTTCTGGAAGAGGAGGCGTTCCCCGTCGGCCCAGCGGGACCAGGACACGCTGTTGCCGTCGGAGGCGTTTCTGCGTAGGCCGACCCAGCTGTCGGAGGAGACGTTCTGCGCGATGGTTTCGATGTTTTCGGGGGTCACCGTCGCCAGCTCTTTGAAACAGACCTGACAAGACGTGGAAGTCGTTCATCACCGCAGAAGCAGCTTCTACTAGAAGTGTTTGTTTTCAAATGGTCTGTTCCCAGTGACGATACAAAATGAGTAGAACAAAATACACAGCTTCGGTGGTCTGTATAGAAGTGCTTTCAGCGCTGCGACGCATTTTGAAGCTTTGCTCCACCACATCGACTGACTAAATGCCGCTTTGAACACGTGTGCAAGTTACTGATTAGAAGTCGGGTGAATACTGCGAGTGAACACGTACCTGGCAGTGGTTCCTGGCCTCGTCCCACGTCATGTTCCCAGAGTTATGAACGAAGTAGTCTCGCTGTGCAGCGCTGCAGAGCAACACCAGCGCTGAAACACACCGACGGGACATTTTTTTTTAGGGGGGGGGCATTGATGGACGTTGCGTTAGAGATCGAGGGGACAGCTTTACATTTTTATAAAGTTATTCAGTTTAAATGGGATAGAAATAATCGTTACGTCTGGGAGGTGGGCCGAGAGCATTTCTTGGAATGAAAATTGACATAAAAAATAAAAGGATTGAAATTATAATATGTATTATATATATATATATTTTCCAGCGGCGGCTGTTGGATTTTTTTTCTAACTCAAATTTGTAGCCAATTGTATAGCTATGTATGACTTCAGCTTCACTTTAAAAAAAAAAAAGTTTTGAACAAAACTGCAGTATTCAGCAGCGTGAATTGGCCTCCCTTCAACACTATTCCATCTTTAGAAACTGGATGACATTTTTCCGATAAACATTTGGGAAAATACTCACAGAAACCCCAAATAAACATTCCTGCCTTGAGGCGTAACTCGGCCATGTTAAGAGTCCAGTAGATTCCCAATTCAGGACAGCTGCTGTAAAATAAGTAAATCTAAAATTAACCATAATCACATTTTAATACGAAGTCACACTAACACACCTCTCACTACTCACCAGTGTATCAGAATCAGATGCGACTGCTTCTCTCGTCAGAAGGAAATGATACCGGGAAGAAATAAACCTACCTGTTGTCGCTTCATGTGAACACAAAGTTTGATTAGCACATTTGATTAGCAACACACGACTCCTTTCAACACGGGGGAAAAAAAACGGCCTTGTGTTTGCATCTTCCAAACATGCAAAGTACCAAAATGGAAAAAGTGCAATAAAGTGTGAGCGAGCAAAGATGCAGATACAGAAAACATTTATGTACACAGAATATGAGAGAGTTTAACGATAGGAATTTATTTTTACTTGGATTTGTGTAACAAATTTGCAAGTTGGTACAAAAAGTCATGGAAAACAAGATGACAATAAAACAGATAATTGTTCTACAAAACTAAGTTGCCAAAGTTTTATTTCATTGTTGTCCGTTTAATTTATTTTACACATCTTGGAGCATTTGGTCTTTGATGAGAAGGAATGGATCCTCTCTTGGTCACCAAATATGACTCCACACAAAAGAAGTACCATGACCAGTATTGTTGTTGCTATAGCGACGACCACTCAAATTGTCAGCTGGACAGCATCTTGCATCTGTGGTGGTAAAAATAAATTCAACGATCATGAAAAAAGTTACTTTTTATGAGTGAATGTTATGCGATGACATTTGAAATAATGCACATGTCGATGAGTTCTGTGAAAATGTGATTTTTTTTAAATTGGGACTTCTTTAACAACAGTTCATGCATGCAGTTTACCCGTTTGTCCTGACACCCATTAAGATAAAACCGTGAACCTTAGTTGTATTTTCTTCCGGAATATTTAACGTGATGAAAAACAAGTTTTCATGATGATTTTAAATTGAACTACAAAAGTATAATAGGTTTTTATTATTATAGTTTTGCCAGTAAAAGTTAGATACAGTACAGTATATAAAGAAAAGACCAGTCAGCTCAATATAGCTGTAAATAGATTTAAATTAAATCCATATAAGATACAAGGCATAATGTCATTTCCTGAGCAGCCGTACAGTGCAAAAAAAAAAGATGGAAAACAGTTAAAATACCTTCTCCAATTGCAATTAATCAAAAATGATTTATGAAAAATGATTGTTTTTCCTTTGCTTTAAGTTTCGTGCTCCTTAAGTTCCCAGACGACGCTGTCTCCCAGCAGCTTTCCGAAATGTGCTTTCAACTGCAACGAAACACACAAACACAAGCTGCTTAAGGAAACACACTTCTAAAAAGTGCACTCATAAAACACAACTCTGAGCTCATCACACACACTTGCACTTATTCAGTTTTAGAAGTTATTTTTGGGTATGAAACAAACTTTTGCTTCTGGAGTTGACCTTTACGTATGTGGTGAGCGACGTACCTCTTCGAACACACTCTTCCTGGTGCCTGCTTGACCGCAGAGGAGAGGCGTGGCGGAGGAGCACATCATGGACAGGGTGATCTCCTTCTCCACTGCAACTGTGAAAACAAAGCGCGAGATGCGTGGAGAGGAAGCCAAAACAAGTCAGTGTTGCTTTAGCCACGAGCAGGCTCGCCGTGTAAAAAAGGAAGCTCCGAACGGCAGCAGACTTAAAAAAAAAATACCCCCCACCAAAAAAACAGTATTACATCCATTTCATGGAATGCTCAGGAAACCGTAGCAACAGAGTAGCACAGTTAGCAACCAGTGCGGTCTTTGAGGTGTGAGAGACTCACCCGTGTCACTTGAAGCATCATCTGGGTCACTCTGCTGCCCATTCGCATCGATTCGCACTCGAAAGTCGTACTTAGTCCCCGATTTCAAGCCGTTGAACGTGTAGAAGGTTTTGTTCGTCGCAGCAGAAAAGTCGTGGCCCCAGAAGGTGGAGTTGAGTCTGACGGTGTAATTCACTTTCGCTATGTTTTCAGGGGCGCTCCACTCGAAGGTGAGTTGGTTTTCATCGAGGGACCTGAGTCTGGCGTCAGTGGGCGGCACCAGACCTGTGGACAGGAGGAGGAGGAGGAGGAGGAGGAGGAGGAGGAGAGGGACAGTTGGCAAAGTGTTTCCTGTTAGTAGTCACAGACCTCAAAGTGACAGATTTCCCAAGAAGACAAGACTTTCGCTGCAGGGTCCAAACGGCCTTCACAGGAAACTCTGATGCAAGTCCTGCACGTTTATTACCAGAAAACCCAAATATAGAGAAAAACACAACGAGGGCCAAAGTGACTCACTGGTGAAGTTGGAAGCTTCCACCGGTGGGCTTTTCTGCTGTCCAGCGACGGCGTAGACGGTCACCGTGTACTTGGCCGCCGCTTTCAGTCGGTCGAAGTGCTTCATGGGTGTGGAGACGTTGCATATCATGTTCAGGAGTTCGCCATCCAGCCGCAGCTCCACGGTGAAAGATAAAGAATCCCCCCCGGTGGAAATCCAGCTGGCATTAAGGGTGTTGTGCGTGGTGGTCAAAACCAGGTTTGTAACTGGTTCGGGAGCTGCACAGGAGTCACAATTAGTCAGATCAGTCAGCTTTGCGGTGAAAGAGCGATGGTTCAACAAAAACCCCAAAAAAGGAGAGAAACCAGAAGCAGAGTTACCGGTGGAGATGACGACAGTCACAGGGTCTCCTTCCAGAGCGTCACCGTCCGTCAGTGCCGTCACGGTGAGGTTCACCCTGGTGCCGGACGGCAGCGGCGTCACCATCACATCCGTTTCGCCTCACAGTTTCATTAAACGCCCTGCTGTAGTGTAAGACAAGTAAATAAACCTGAATCCAGAAGTCAAGAGAGTACACTGTGGACCGCATACAGATACATACGGATCACTGCTCGTCGCGGCCTCCACTCTGTAACCCGTGGTCTGTCCATCAGGCTTAGACCACTTTAGCAGCAGTGAGGTGTTGTTGATCGCAGACACCTCCAGGCTGGACACCTTCTCGGGCTCTGAAAGTGGGATGAATAAACAACGTCGTCACCGTCATGGTCAGACGCCTCTTCATAAAAACTGAATTGTATTCCCCTAGCGCAAAGCGTTGGGTTGAACTCACTTGTATATTTTGTAATGTTGGACTCGTCGCTCCAGATGCTGTGGTTGACCACCGAGAGGACGGTGAAAGTGTACAATGTCCCGGGGGTCAAATCGCCGACCGTGATGACCTCCGTTTCGCTTCGATTCCTCTCCACGCCATCGACTTCGACGCGATAGAAATCCACGTTTCCAGCCGGTTTGCTCCAGTTCAGGGCGACGGAGGTTTCGGTCACTTGGCCGGCGAGGAGGTTCTCCACTTTGTTGGGTTCTGGGAAGAGATCGGCGATCAGTTCCCCGAAGAAGAAAAACGGTCGACGTAGGCCAAAAAGGAGGCAAACCCACTGGTGTAGAAGGCGGTCTGCTGCGGGTGCTTGTATCTGTCGCACTTAACCGGGAACACCTGGACCGAGTGGCGGGAGCCCGCCGTCAGGTTGGCGAGGCCGAGGCTCAACCGGTCGGTCACGGATTGATTGACCTTGAGCCCTTCGTGGCCCTTGACTTCCACCCAGTAGTGGTCGATGTTGGGCACGTGGAGCCACGTCAGATTGGCACTCCCAGAAGTGAGCTCGGTCACGTCGACTCGGCCGGGGAAACGATCTGCGGTCGGAAACGAGCGGACGGTCAGCCGGTTGGCGAAGAAGCAGAGGTTTTCACAAAAAGTACACAGAAAAGCAACAATAAAGTGTACATCACACATGCTTTGTTTGAATTATTGTGTCAACAGAATTTGGTCACAGTGCATAAGATCTCAAATCTTAATGTTGTGCAAAGACCGAGAGCTTCTTTTAGGAGGCATTTCGACAAAGCAATGCTACATGTCGAGGTGAACTTTCGTTGAAGTATGCACCAAAGTCCTTTTAAGCAAGTCATGCCACTTGCCGCCATCTTGGCAACGCCTCCGGGCAGCTATTTTCACTCTAACAAGACCAGCCTCCTATCTCAATCAATGCACAGATAGTCAGAACTGCACTTTCACGGCTCATCGGGACATAAAACTACATGTATAGAAACAGCAGAAGAATATGATTAAAATCGCTGAAAAAGTTTGATGACTTTGCCCCAAAATAAAGTTAAAAATGCCTTTTTCCCCCACAGGTTACTGTTACTACACATGCGCAAGGGTTCACAACACCAACCTTAATTTACGTCTCTATCCAGAATGCCGGTGTTACGCCATCGTCTCCGCTGTCGCAAAACCTTAACTGTGCGCATGCGTCAGTGGAACCAGACGATAGGCTTAAATGTTTCCCGGCTTGACTTAAAAAGCAGATGATTGGCTTTCCAGTGGGAGGGGCGGGACATGCGCATACAACCGCCATCTTTGCCGGTACGGGTTTTCCTACGTGTGTTGTATTGACGATTGATGAAGTGGCATGTCTCCTTTTATATAGTCTCTGTATGCACTCAGATCTGATCCATGATAGATTTACAAAAAATAGGTATGATACGTGTCAAGTCCTACCTTCATAACATACAAACGAAAGCCGCTCAGAGCAGCTCCTTTCAACCCAGGCCCCGAAGCTCAGCATGGCCACGCACGAGTCCTCCACATAGTTCACGGTGGGATCCGGCGTCGGCACGCACTCGGCTCCCCCCGCCACCGTGGGTGTGCTGAAGCCCGTCGCAGTTGCGTCCGTCGCGGTCGGGGATCCGGCGAGTCCGCTGAAGCTCGTCACAGTTGCGTCCGTCGGGGATACGGGGGATCCGCTGAAGCTCGTCACTGTTGCGTCCGCCGCGGTCGGGGATTGGGCGAGTCCGCTGAAGCTCGTCACAGTTGCGTCCGTCGGGGATACGGGGGGTCCGCTGAAGCTCGTCACAGTTGCGTCCGTCGGGGATCCGGGGGGTCCGCTGAAGCTCGTCACAGTTGCGTCCGTCGGGGAACCGGCGGGTCCAATGAAGCTCGTCACAGTTGCGTCCGTCGGGGAACCGGCGGGTCCGCTGAAGCTCGTCACAGTTGCGTCCGTCGGGGAACCGGCGGGTCCAATGAAGCTCGTCACAGTTGCGTCCGTCGGGGAACCGGCGGGTCCGCTGAAGCTCGTCACAGTTGAGTCCTTCGGGGATCCGGCGGGTCCGCTGAAGCTCGTCACAGTTGCGTCCGTCGGGGATCCGAGGGGTCCGCTGACGCTCGTCACATTTGCGTTGGGGGATCCGGCGGGTCTGCTGAAGCTCGTCACTCTTGCGTCCGTCGCAGTCGGGGATCCGGCGGGTCCGCTGAAGCTCGTCACAGTTGCGTTTGTCGGGGATCCGGTGGGTTCGCTGAAGCTCGTCACGGTTGAGTCCTTCGGGGATCCGGGGGGTCCGCTGACGCTCGTCACATTTGCGTTGGGGGATCCGTCGGGTCCGCTGAAGCTTGTCACAGTCGAGTCCTTCGGGGAACCGGCGGGTACGCTGAAGCTCGTCACAGTTGCGGCCGTCGGGGAACCGGCGGGTCCGCTGAAGCTCGTCACAGTTGCGTCCGTCGGGGAACCGGCGGGTCCGCTGAAGCTCGTCACTCTTGCGTCCGTCGCGGTCGGGGATCCGGCGGGTCCGCTGAAGCTCGTAACAGTTGCGTCCGTCGGGGAACCGGCGGGTCCGCTGAAGCTCGTCACAGTTGCGTCCGTCGGGGATCCGGGGGTTCCGCTGAAGCTCGTCACAGTTGCGTCCGTCGGGGATCCGGCGAATCCGCTGAAGCTTGTCACAGTTGAGTCCTTCGGGGATCCGGCGGGTCCGCTGAAGCTCGTCACAGTTGCGTCCGTCGGGGATCCGGCGAATCCGCTGAAGCTCGTCACAGTTGCGTCCGTCGGGGAACCGGCGGGTCCGCTGAAGCTCGTCACTCTTGCGTCCGTCGCGGTCGGGGATCCGGCGGGTCCGCTGAAGCTCGTCACATTTGCGTTGGGGGATCTGGCTGGTCCGCTGAAGCTCGTCACTCTTGCGTCCGTCGCAGTCGGGGATCCGGCGGGTCCGCTGAAGCTCGTCACAGTTGCGTCCGTCGGGGATCCGAGGGGTCCGCTGACGCTCGTCACATTTGCGTTGGGGGATCCGGCGGGTCCGCTGAAGCTCGTCACTCTTGCATCCGTCGCAGTCGGGGATCCGGCGGGTCCGCTGAAGCTCGTCACAGTTGCGTTTGTCGGGGATCCGGGGGGTTCGCTGAAGCTCGTCACAGTTGCGTTTGTCGGGGATCCGTCGGGTCCGCTGAAGCTTGTCACGGTTGAGTCCTTCGGGGATCCGGGGGGTCCGCTGACGCTCGTCACATTTGCGTTGGGGGATCCGTCGGGTCCGCTGAAGCTCGTCACAGTTGAGTCCTTCGGGGAACCGGCGGGTACGCTGAAGCTCGTCACAGTTGCGGCCGTCGGGGAACCGGCGGGTCCGCTGAAGCTCGTCACAGTTGCGTCCGTCGGGGAACCGGCGGGTCCGCTGAAGCTCGTCACTCTTGCGTCCGTCGCGGTCGGGGATCCGGCGGGTCCGCTGAAGCTCGTTACAGTTGCGTCCGTCGGGGAACCGGCGGGTCCGCTGAAGCTCGTCACAGTTGCGTCCGTCGGGGATCCGGGGGGTCCGCTGAAGCTCGTCACAGTTGCGTCCGTCGGGGATCCGGCGAATCCGCTGAAGCTTGTCACAGTTGAGTCCTTCGGGGATCCGGCGGGTCCGCTGAAGCTCGTCACAGTTGCGTCCGTCGGGGATCCGGCGAATCCGCTGAAGCTCGTCACAGTTGCGTCCGTCGGGGAACCGGCGGGTCCGCTGAAGCTCGTCACTCTTGCGTCCGTCGCGGTCGGGGATCCGGCGGGTCCGCTGAAGCTCGTAACAGTTGCGTCCGTCGGGGAACCGGCGGGTCCGCTGAAGCTCGTCACAGTTGCGTCCGTCGGGGAACCGGCGGGTCCGCTGAAGCTCGTCACAGTTGCGTCCGTCGGAGATCCGGGGGGTCCGCTGACGCTCGTCACATTTGCGTTGGGGGATCCGTTGGGTCCGCTGAAGCTTGTCACAGTTGAGTCCTTCTGGGATCCGGCGGGTCCGCTGAAGCTCGTCACATTTGCGTTGGGGGATCTGGCGGGTCCGCTGAAGCTCGTCGCTCTTGCGTCCGTCGCGGTCGGGGATCCGGCGGGTCCGCTGAAGCTCGTCACAGTTGCGTCCGTCGGGGATCCGGCGAATCCGCTGAAGCTTGTCACTGTTGCGTCCGTCGAGTTCGGGGTTACGGCGGGTTCGCTGAAGCTTGTCACAATTGCGTCCGTTGCATTCGGGGTTCCAGCAAAGCTTGTCATCGTCGGGCTCGTGAATTGGGTGAAGCCCGTCGTGGTCGTCGTCGGACAGTTGCCGTAGCAGGCGTTTTTCCGTAGGATGGGCCAGCCAGGGTACCAATTCTGGAAGAGGAGGTGTTCCCCGTCGGCCCAGCGGGACCAGGACACGCTGGAGCTGTTGCCGTCGGAGAAGTTTCTGCGTAGGCCGATCCAGCTGTCGGAGGAGACGTTCTGCGTGATGGTTTTGATGTTTTCGTAGGTCACCGTCACTAGCTCTTTGAAACAGACCTGACGAGACATAGGAAGTTGTTTTCAAAGACCTTAAATGGTCCGTTCCCAGTGACGATACAAAATGAGTAGAACAAAATACACAGCTTCGGTGGTCTGTATAGAAGTGCTTTCAGTGCTGCGACGCATTTTGAAGCTTTGCTCCACCACATCGACTGACTAAATGCCGCTTTGAACACGTGTGCCGATTACTGATTAGAAGTCGAGTAAATACTGCGAGTGAACACGTACCTGGCAGTAGCTCCTGGCCTCGTCCCACGTCATGTTCCCAGAGTTATGAACGTAGTAGTCTTGCTGGGCAGCGCTGCAGATCATCACCAGAGCTGAAACACACCGACGGGACATTTTTCTAATAACATTTTAATAAAGTTATTCAGTTTAAATGGGATCTAAATAATTGTTGTTACGTCTGGGAGGTGGGCCGAGAGCATTTCTTTCTGAAAATTTCCTTAACAAATAAAAGGATTGAAAAAAACACTATTCCAGTGGCGGCTGGTGGATTTTTTTTTGGTAAGCCCAGCCTTTCAGTTTCAGTAAACATCCCAGTATTATTCAATGCAAAAAAAGGTATTAAATACGCATTGTTACTTTGCAGTTAAATATTTAACGGTTTGACCTAAGGATTAAAACAATTCAGTTTATCAAAATATATGTATATATAAACAATTTTCAGACTATGATAAACTACCATAACTATTATAAATATATTAAAGGATGAATACATTACAATATAAATATAGTTATATAAAATCTATTAGACAATATGTATATTGTAGCGACTCTCGCCAATGAAGTTCTGGACAACGTGCTCTCCTTAAGATTTTATTTTGAAAACCGGATACTGTCGTCCGTAGCCTACGAGGTGGCACTAGGATGATCGACATAAACCATTGTGAGCCCTTCACTGAACTTCTGAACACCGTCAAGTGCAACTTCGCTCACGGAACATGTGCACGACAGTACGTTACTCCATGTGTATATTGAGATGCACCCATGAACCTAGTTTGTTGGGGAAACACCTGATCAGTGCGTTGAGGAAAGACCAACCAACCCAAAAGCCCCACAAAACGTCACGCTGCGGAGTGTGTTGAGCGAATGTGGAGTGTGTTAAGCGAGGAGACAAGAGACGGAGATGCGTCGAGTCATCTTACGCTCCACTTTATTACTTTAATCCAAACTGAACTAACTGGCGAGCAAACTGCCGCTAACGTACGTAAACCTAAACCTCTGACGTCACAACGACCCTTTAACGGTACAGTCCCGGTGAATGTCTGTCAGGTGTCATTTGTGGGTCACCACAACGCAATGAAATAGTTTGGATGAAATGTACGTGTTTTTATCCTCACCGCAGTCCTGTGTGCGTCGCAGCTGGGTAGCGATTTAAACTTCAAACGCGGAAACGTCATGCGCGAATATACGGCGTTAGCATGTAGCTAACCAGCTAGCTAAGCATCCCGGTGTCGCATCTCTACAGAAGCGTCGTGTGTGCTGCTTCCCTTTCACGCAGGTCCGTTGTCTGATGGTGAGGTCCGGCTGATCTGGGTCCAGACGTTTACCCTCTAGTTTCTCCGCTAAAGTTATTCTGTCAAACGGCTCTTGGAGGAGAGAATGTACCGAGTGCGGGTCTGGTCTTGTTGGAGGGACACTGCTCGCGATTGTCACGTGGCTAAATGGGCGCGCGAAGAGTTGGCCCCAAATCTCAATTTATTTTAGGGCGCTGAAATTATGTCACTCGTTAACTTGGTCCAAAAACAGCTGCGACAACGCAGACAAGCGGAGGACGATGTACAGGAAAATCACGTTTTGTTGAGTGGTTCAATTCCATCATTTTGAAATAAATGTGGTGGACTAAATGGTAAACATGTAGATCATTTTTACCTGAAATTGTTCAGGGGATAAACAACGATAACACAACAAAATAGACAAGCAGAGAGACTCAGAATACAGTGAGTGATGGATGACCCCGTGAAACACCAAGAACATTTAAGGAAGGGAAACGAAAGGACACTGAACTCCCCTTAACATAATAGAAGTTATTTGAATAGCTGATGTTCTTTCCTGTTCTTATACTTTTAGCAATTTGGATGAACAGTTATGTCTTCAAAAATAAAAAATATTCCAGTGACCACAAAATATTTGTGTTTATTATTATATTACGAGTTGAGAAAGCAATGTTGAGGAAATATAGTCTTGCAAACAAAATAGTGCTGTCACTACCAAAACACGGGATATTTATTTTAAAAAAAAAGTATCATATTACATAACTAAAATGTTATGACACGGATTGGTTTAATGGTTCGCTCATCAATCATGAAATCTGGAATCCATGTAATCAGTATTATGCATTCTACAAAAAAATATTGCATTGAGAGATTTTACTGAATTGAAATTTTGTAAAAAGTCATTTTTATTGGTTTAGTGGTTAAAAAAACTTATAACTAACAATAATTAGTTTCAATACTCTTCAGGGAAGGGAAGGAAACAATCTCAACATGTTACGATGATACCTTTTTACTATTTATTACGTTTCGGTAGTGACAATTTTTGTGAGGGGAAAAACATTCCAGCACGGTCTGAAAATACAATATAAAAATGGACTTTTACTACAATTTATATATATAAAACACAAGGTTTTTTGAATAAAACGTACAATATGCAAAGACATCTCTAACCAAACTTTGAACCAATTCGATAGAAAGTCCCACATGTAACTTTAGCTTCACTCGGAGATGGAAAGCAAATTCTGTGTTTAAAAAAAAAAAAAACTGCAGTATTCAGCTGCGTGAATTTGCCTCCCTTCAACACTATTCTATCTTTAAAAAAACTGGATGAATTTTTTACAGATTATACATTTGAGGAAATACTCACAGAAAACCCAAACAAACATTCCTGCCTTGAGGCGTAACTCGGCCATGTTAAGAGTCCAGTAGATTCCCAATTCAGGACAGCTGCTGTAAAATAAGTAAATCTAAAATTAACCATAATCACATTTAAACACAAAGTCACACTAACACGCCTCTCACTACTCACCAGTGTATCAATCAGATGCGACTGCAGCGCTCGTCAGAAGGGAATGATACCGGGAAGAAATAAACCAACCTGTTGCCGCTTCGTGTGAGATCCAAATCAACAGCAGCACATTTGATTAGCAACACACGACTCCTTGCAACACTGAGGGGGAAAAAACGGCCTTGTGTTTGCATCTTCCAAACATGCAAAGTACTAAGAATAAAATTCATGATTAGAAGTGTATCAAAGCATAGGGGTCAAACTCAAGACCCGCGGGCAAAATCCGGCCCCCCAGGGGGGTCCAGTGTGCCCCCCCCCCCCCCGGATGAATTTGCTTTGGTGAGAATTTCCAAAAGACAAAAATTGCATTTCTATAAAAAGTAGCTGCTATTCCTAAAAGTCTACTCGGGGTCGCACTCCCCCAGTGGATTGAAAGGTTGAGTGAAAAACGCAGCCAGCAGCGCCTGCTTGAAAAAGACTGATAACATTTATGTACACAGAATACGAGAGTTTAACGATAGTAATATATTTTTACTTGGATTTGTGTAACAAATTGCAATTTGGTACAAAAAGTTATGGAAAACTAATTGCCAAGGAAAAATATAAAGATAATTAATCTACAAAACTAAGTTCCCAAAGTAATCAAAGATAAAGAAATATATACACACACGCTTTTCTTTTTTACTTGTTTTGGCAGTATAAAGTTATAGGTTTAAAACATATAAGAAGGCTCTCCGGAGCGCAAGAGGATCTTACTACTCATCACTAATAGAGAAAAATAAAAACAACTCCAGGTTTCTCCTCAGCACTGTGGCCAGGCTGACAGAGTCACAGCTCTGTTGAGCCATGTATTCCTCTGGACCTCAGCAGTAAGACTTTATGAACTTCTTCAATGATAAAATTCTGACTATCAAATAGAAAATTGATGGTCTCCTGCCCTCAACTAGTGCCGACCCGTCCTTGGATGTAGGAACCCTGGGTGCAGCAGTGGGCCCTGATGCCTACTTGGATGGCTTCTCTTCCATCACCCTGGATCAACTGACTTCTACAATTTCGAAGTCTAAATCTTCTACTTGTCTCTTGTATCCTATTCCAACTAAGCTGCTTAAGGAAGTTTCTTTAATTAGCACGCCTTTACTGGATATTATGAATCTGTCCTTGTTGACAGGACATGTACCACAGTCCTTCAAGATAGCTGTAATTAAGCCTCTTCTTAAGAAACCTACTCTTGCTCCGGAGGTGTTGGCTAACTACAGACCGATCTCTAATCTTCCCTTCCCTTGGAAATACATTTTTAAAAGCTACAAATACTAAAAAGCTGATAAAAGGGGTGAACCAGCCCGCCCGACAGCAAAACCAAGTTAACAAAAAAAAAAAACACTGCTGCTTTGACAAATATAAAAAGTCGCTGATGAAAATGAAATAAAAAAAAAAGCTCAGTTGCAATCAACCCAATCCAAGGTCCCGATTATCCCGTTCAATACAAAAGCATGAAATAAACACATTTAAACACAAAGTCACACTAACACACCTCTCACTACTCACCAGTGTATCAGAATCAGATGAGACTGCTTCCTCTTGTCAGAAGGAAATGATACCGGGAATAAATAAACCAACCTATTGCCTCTTCGTGCGAAATCCAAGTCAACAGCACATTTGATTAGCAACACACAACTCCTATCAACACGGGGGGAAAAAAACGGCCTTGTGTTTGCATCTTCCAAACATGCAAAAGTACGAAGAATGAAAAGCATGCTTAGAAGTGCATCGAAGCATAGGTGTCAAACTCAAGGCTCAAACAAAAGATGAGTGAAAAAAATATTCGTCTTTTTCAGCGCCCGCTTGAAAACGACGGATAACATTTATGTACACAGAATACAAGATTTTAACAATAGTAATTTATTTTTACTTGGATTTGTATAACAAATTGCAAGTTGGTACAAAAAGTCATGGAAAATGAAATGACAATAAAAAATATAGAAAGATAATTCATCTACAAAACTAAGTTCCCAAAGTAATCAAAGATACAAAGAAAAAAAAACAAATATACTTTTTTTTTAAACTTGTTTTGGCAGTGTAAAAGACAAAATGTTTAAAGGGACGAACACGGTTTGGTCACATTAAACTAAAGCGCTAGACGGGAAGAATTGCATCGTCTGTGGAAATACATTTTTTTTAAAAAAGCTACAAATACTAAAAAGCTGATAAGGGGGTGAACCAGCCCGCCCGACAGAAAAACCAAAACTTTTAACAAAAAAAAAAACACTACCGGTTTGACAAATATGAAAAGTCGGTGATGAAAATAAAATACGAAAAAGCTCAGTTGCAATCAACCCAATCCAAGGTCCCGACCCGATTATCCCGTTCAATACAAAAGCCTAAAATAAACCCGCGGACGAGGCGAGGACGTTTGTTTCTGCTGGTGAACTCGGCGAGCGCGTCACTCGCTGTCGCTCCTCTCTCCTCTGAGCAGCAGCCTCTTCCCGCTGGAGGGCGCCGCCACCTCGTGTTTCACCGTCACCGCCGGCTTGGCCTTGCTGCGACACAGAGCGGGACAAACGCGGCATGTGTCACCAAGGTAGATGTGACGGATAAAAACAAAAGACAAAAAAAAAAGAATTTAAACGGTTTTAAGGACACGATGAGCTCTGTTGCCCTGTGGCAGGGAGGGGTCTGATTTCAACATTGTGCACAATGACCTCTAGTGGCAGGTAATCGCTACAACAGTAGAGATGAAGCTAAAATCCAGGGTGGGTGTGACTTAATTATCCCGTCAAAGAGTAGGAGCCTTAATGTGTCGACCATATGTAAACGAGATATATTCAGGCAGAATGCAGTTCTTTCTTACCCTTCTCTGTCCAGCAGCTCAAGACCATCGTTGATCTTCTTCAACCACTCATAACGCTCGCGACCTCGAACCTGCAGGAGAGATCGAAGCGGAATCATCAAAACGGAAGAAAACACTTTGTAAAGCTACCCGCCGTTATACGGGGAGGCATCTTTACTTACACGCAGGACAAACACATCCTTGTCTTCCTCCTCTGCACTGGAGGCCGACTTGGACTTTTTCTCAGACGTGTTGGGGGTCAGAGCCAGGGGGGCGTTTTCTAAAAAAAATAAAAGTTAGGTTAGAAGAGGTGAAAACTGAGCGCAGAGACGGATACCTCAAGGAACGCGATAAGAACTTGCTTCGTTTAGTTGTTTGTTTAGTGCCGATCTGAGTCTTGGATTTGATTTCCTCAGATTTGCGGTCCCTGCCCGGACACGCACAGACACGCACCTCAAAGCACCTCCGGCCCAAAACGAGTCCCCTGTGAAGGAAACTCAAGATCAACAAACTCTTTCCTCTGCAGCACAAAAAAAAGGGGGCATCCTCACCAAAACATCCACACAAACAACTAGATAACAAATGGCCGTTTTGTAGGATGTGATTGGAAGTTAAGAGGAGCAACACTTACTCTGGCGTCTCGAGGGTGAGGATGGTGAGGATGGGTCTGCGGTTCATGCCCCCCATGCAGGAACTGTTACACATATAGCTCAGCAGGATGGTAGTCATCTCTGAGCCCAACTGAGAAAGGAAGAAAAGAGAAAAAAAAGTTACAGGCAGCTCGCATTATCAAGTACAATCAAGGGGTAAACGGGCAGCTTTAGTTGATATTTGAGTCGAAAAACAAAAATGCAGCCTTCTTTTTAGTGAAACACATTTCTGTACATTGACTTTTAAGGCTGGAATGTGATCGTATACTCACGTAGAACACATATTAGGAATGTATAAAATAACTGCTATAGAAGACAAGCTCCCCCTCGGACAAATCGAGTGGGGCGGCCGCACCTGTGGGAGCTCGTAAGGGACAGTCACACTCTGCCGCTTGGTGTTGGGGTCCTCAAAATATTGAGCCCTCTGGCTGCCCTCCACCCTGATGAGATGGCTGCCATGGTCCGCAACTGAATAGAAAACCGGAAGAAAAAAATAAAGAAAGAAGTCAGCCCGCTCAGATACGTTACGCTCACAATAGAATAGTAAAGACAAACATTCTGATACAACAAGCAACTTTTCACCAAAAATGATTTCCATACCGTCCTCCTTCTGATGATGGGGACACCTGCGGACCACTTCGGCCACATGATCTGACTTCTTGTACACCGCCGTGGCCCTTAGGAGAGCACCCAGAGGAAGCTCTTTGGTGACCAGCACTTCAATGAGGCTCGTCTTCGCCAGCTGGCAGTACAATTTATTAAGGCTCTCCGAATACTGAGTGAAAGCACAGAAGAGAAACATGTTATTATAGTGTCATTGTCAATATCTTAGGATTCAGGGGAGGACTCCAATGCCAAGCACATCCACACACAAAAAAAGCGTGCTATTATTCAGTTTAAATGTCGAACACTTCTATAAAAGTCTATTTACTAAAATAATAGAATTGGCAACAATAACAATGCGGACATTCCATCAAAATAATATGTCCATTTATACCGTTCGTCTTGCTTTTGACCATTTTAACACGCCGAGCGCCGGAGGAGACAAGGCAGGAACATGTCCCGTCATGTCAGAGCTGGGCTGTAAACCAGAGAGCCACTCGCACACAGACGGGGGCACAAGTTGCAGGGGGCGGGAGATTCAGGGCGGACCACCCTAACCTCAGCCAAACCCAGCCAACCGCAGCGCACCGCTGGGCGAGTCACCGTTCAAACTCAAATCGCCATTGGCCCTTCCAACGCGGCAACCGGCTCTACAAGCCGGCTAACAGTCAGAATGAATGAGATTCCGTGTGAATGCCACGATGACATGTAAAAACAAAAAAAAAGAAAACGGATTTTAAAACGTATTACGAGGTAAGATATTAATGCCGTTTTGTCAAAAAGGTTTGTGTTTAACATACAACTTTGAGGTCATTTTGTTGTTGATGAAGCCTTGGACGGGTGAGCGAGTTAACTGTAGTAAAACCACTTCCAGAACCTCTTTGTACGTCAGTTGGCTTTAATGGAGTGAATACATTTACAAGAGTTTATGCAATGTTCCTTTGATCATGTATTGACGGTTTAGTAAAAGGCAAAACGGTAGCAGTAGAAGCCCCCATTTGTAGCTTTTAAGGGGCTCGAAACTCTTCTACCTGTCACTTTTGGTTGCAGAATAATTATTAACAAGTCCTGTTGTATTTGCGTTTACATTCCTTTCAGTTCACAACTTTCACGCCAATTACAGGAGTCTGTTGTGGAAGTTGATGGTCATCGACATGTTGATAACAGATACGATTCACGTCATCTGGCCTATAAATACACCCATTTGAAATCAAATGTACCGTTTCACAAATATTATTCCGTAGCCCGGGTTTACTTGCCGTCGAGGTGACTGATTTGGCCGTGCCTGACTTCTGGAAGCGTAGCTGGAATCCGAACTCCCCCGGGTGGTCGCTGGTCACCGGCACGGTGGAGGCCGGGGGAGTCACGGCGTCCGCAGTGGGGGCCTCGGGGGGGAGCTCGAACAGCCCCTCATCGAACCCCTCCCCCAGCTAATCATGGTTGAAAAAAGAAAAAAAGATTGTTTTCTGCGACAACAATTTCATATTTTTTTAAAACAGCAGGCGACGCTTACCAGCGCGGCCATGTTGCCATCCGACCATGCGGCATCCTGCACTATCGGGAGGTTGAGGAGCGGGGGGGAAACACTGCTAAAAACAGAAAACGTGTTTACGCATTTCTTTGGAGTAAATTGAATTGAGCCGAAATAGTCAAGATAAAATTTTAAAAAATAATTAAAAAAAAACACTCACACATTCCCCCACAGCTCCGCAAAGGAATCTTGGCTGTCGGGCAGCTCCTGGCCCAAAGCCAAGCCATTGAAGCAGTCTTGATTCATCGCTCTTCGCTGATGAGACAAATTGCACGACTGCCCTCGTTATCAAGGTCTCCATCTGACTCAGTGGTGTCCAAGGTCCGGCCCGGGGGCCAGCCACGGCCCACAGTTCGATTTCATGCGGCGCGCATCTTTTAATGTGTTATTAATGCCCCACTAGCACGTTAAATAAAATCAATAAATAATAAAACTTTCAAATGCAATTCCTGCTTTAACAAACAGACATTTTAATGGGGTAATGATATTTATCAACTTCAATGAAGTATTCCATATAGTTCAACAATATCGGTCCAGATATGAACGCCGGCCAGAGTGGCTTAGATTTGGCGGCATTGATGAAGACGGTGATTGTGTATAACTTGCATGCAACTTTTATGGTTAAGAAACGTCAGAATGACGATTGCCCCCCAGATTATCTCACATTATCAAATCTGGCCCCATTTAAAAAATGTTTGCACACCCCTAATTTAACTAGTTTCCTGTTTACATTTCAAGGGCCCTTCAATTCGATGGTTTAGAAATGATTAACATTCAGATATGAGTAGCAATAAAATGATCGATGCCGTTTACTTCCAAAAAAGGAAATCCTCAATTAGAAAGATGGGGGAAAAAAAAAAAAAGTTAGGCCTTGTGGTCCGGGAGCAGCTCGGTGACGTTTATGATAGCGAGTTAATAAATTAAATCAGTACAAATGGATACTACACTTGACGTTAGCAATTCTTAAAATCAGCGCCGCTCAGAACAAAACAAACAGGAAATAACGTTTCCCCCGCAGCGGCTAACGTCAGCTAACGTTGTCTTTAGGTAGGAGCCCCAACACACACACACACACACACAGACACACACACACACACACACACACACGGAGGCCAAGGAGTTGGCAATTGACGTTGCAAAGTCACTCGGCGCATTACACTTCAATGAGTCAAAAGCCAAAACAAGCTGGAAAGGGAATTCACGTCGGCTGCATAACGGGGCTCGGAAAAATAAACATCCCTCGCATGGCTGTCCGTTGAACAGCGAGCTTAGCGTTAGCCTACATTGCTAATTACGTTAGCACTACGTTTCGGAATTCGACGGACTGCCGCTAGCTAAACTGTTGTAAAACTTGTTTTTTTCGATCGGACAATTGGAGTGGCTTTCGGGTGAACTAATACGATGTGCGCGAATACACCGGTGCGTGATACGTACCGCTGTCCCAGAACGATGTGTCAGAGGTGGGTGTAGCGTAGGCGAACTGAAATAGCAGCTAAAATCCAAAATATTTTGAGTTTTACCGGAGCACGTTGCTGTCGGGGAATCCCACAAAGAGCGAGGAGGAGGGTTTAAACCTGGTTGTTGACCAATCACAGAGCGTGCTGGCCTCCAACGTCATTCAGTTCAACATTGCGGAAACGCTTGCGCTGCGTTCAAGGTTCTAGAAATTATAATTTACCAAACTAATGTTTCAAATCAAACGGTTAGTTGCAACGACATTGTGTTTTATCTGAATCGGTATCTACGTCTCAGTCACGGTTGGATAAAGACCCAAAATACATGTTGAAGTTCGAATCCACTCATCTTCATTTACCTCTTCTCTCAATATTAACGCACATGTTGTGCATAAAAAAACGACATGCTTTTTTTTTAGCTTAAAAGCAGCCAAGTGTCAGGATCGGTCTACGGGGTGGAGGTACGGACCGGAAGGAGCGAGACACAAGCGCAGACTTGCAAACGAAAAAGGATTTTAATATCCAAAAAGGGGCAAAGAAAGGATTTCCAAAAGGACAAAAACTCAGAGGAGGGACAGGAACACGAACCACCAACTACCTCAGGCGACGTTAGACAATGACGCGACACTGGACGACAGATTGACAGGACTTAAATACACAAGGGAGGTGCAGGTGATTGGAAACAGGTGGAATCACTCAGACAATCACAAGGGGAGACAGGACAAGGACAAGGCAGGAAGTGAAGTTAGCCAGGGAAACCAGACACATGAAACTTCACAATAAAAGGACCAAACCGAGACACCAAGAGACGTCATGACGTATGGAAATGCAAAACGTAACGCCGCAATATATTTCAATCATATTTAGTGTGTGCCTATTGTTTTTCTAATAACAAAAATATTGCTTCATTTACACTAATGGTCGCTGACTAATCTCTTACATCAAGTGATAATTGGTAAGTAAGAATGCCTGGAAGACACTGCTGTGTCAAAAACTGCTTCAGTTCCACACATGATTTTCGTGGAAACCGTAGGAACTATGTTTTTTCGTATCCCTTCATGGAAACGGCATGAAGGAGACCATGTCTCTAATGTGACGTCAGATTTCTTGGGTGGCTGCAATTAAAGGACATTACTTTCAACCGTGGGTCGACGTTGTAAATATCGGCAATCTTCTCTAAATACCTCCTCTTAGCGCTGCTAGTAAGTTTCTCCCTGTAAGGTCCCTTTTCTTTCGCTGCCTTTTTCTCCATTTTCACTAATTTCCTCGTTATTGTAATTCCGCGATGTCTTACCAGGTCCGTCTCTGTCTCGCTCGCTGGTACGATGCCGCTCCTGGCAAACGATGTTAGATACCGTGGTAGACCAAAATGGCGGACGGGCTCAGACCCCTCCCAAATCGTGACGTATGTTCTCGTTCTCAATTAGTGATAGACACAAAAAACACCCCTGCAACAATGGTTTCCCCCTACCTGTCACCGTAAAACCCCTCTATTTCAACCTCTGTGGAACATCCCGTCGGCTTTCCCCGTGCAACCCGGCAGTTGAATCGGGGCTCGAGACGACGGTGGGTCGGCTCAGTCCGTGACAGCCTTTATCGTTAAAAGTGCTAAGAAAAAACATCCATATAAAGTCTGACGTGCTTAAATTCAATGGGTTATTTCCAAGTATCGATACAATTGATTTATTACATTTTAAAACGATGTCAGGTCGATATATGTCGTCCATAAGGCCAACTTACTGAGCACAAATCGATGTAGTTGGATCGGAGGAATAAAAATCGATACATCGATGTAATGGATGGATACACCCCTATTACTTTCAGATCAAATCTACACTTGAAATCAGAACACATATGTGAATACCATGTATGATATATATGTTGCTCTTGGAAACTCCTAATTAAAATAACTATAATAACATCACTGGTGTAATCCTTTTGGTGTCTTTGGTCCAAAGCACAGAATAACCAAGTAATTACTTTTAACACTTTGCAGCTTTTGCCTAAATCTATGAGTGGTGACACCAGACACTTCTCTTCCGGCAGTTCCACTTTGAAGCAACATCCCGGGAGCTGACAGGGTGCCCATCTTACCGAAGGACGCATGGTTTCGCTTGGTGTTAACACAGGAGGATCAATTTGGTAATTTCACACTTCATTTGTAATCTGCTTTTACATGCTGGAAGACGTGATCTTTCCTCCTGCCTCAGATGCCCATCATCTGCACGGATGAGTACCTCCGGAGCTGCGGAGAAACTCACGCGGGCGTTTGCCGCTGTGGTCACGCTGACCTGCTCACGTCTCGTCCTGAATCGGGCCAGTGTCACGTCCTAAAAAGAGTACTGAAAGTTGATGCGCACCTTTCCCCCGAGGGTGCACAGGCGTCACTGGCTCTGCGGCCGAGTGGCGGTTTGACCTTTGAGTGAGTGTGCCGGTGCCAGCGAGTTCACATTGAGCTCGCTGCAAGGGGCGCGGATACAATGGTGAGATCTGACAGGCGGAGAGAGAAACAAGGGCCAGCATAATGTTGCAGCCGAGTGTTGTGAGCAATTCATTATTTTTATATTTGTGTGTGTGTGTGTGTGTGTGTGTGTGTGTGCTTGTGCTTGTGCTTGGAATCCTTTCCAGAGGTTACCAAGGGATACGGTCCAGAACCACTTCACACACATACAGCAGAGAGCGCCATACATAAGAATTAACACATTTGCTTACTGATTCCAATTTTTTTTTTTTTTAATTAAATTTCAGCTTAATTTTAATGGCTGCTCTTTTTTTGTGTGACATGATTTGGTAATCTGAACATGAGTGTAATCATGTGTAGCTCTTTAATGCATTATATAAGAGCAATGATCTTTGTGTCTGAAGATTAAATAAAATAATAATTCGGTTTTGCCATTTGGTGCGAGTGACACTGACGGAGGTTGACGACATCGTGCGACACCTGACATCCATCACAAGACTTTACTGTAACATGATTTTCAACCAGCTGATCCCAGAAATCACACACACACACACTGTAATAGAAGGCGGGCACATGATGTGTGTCCATGTTGTGGTGTGACTTTTGTTACGGATAAGTAGCTATATTGGTCAAACTGGCTGCCAATTCACCGTTTTGGGGGACAACACAGTTGGCGGTTTGAAGTACTGCGTGGTGTAAGGTTCTACGGTTGTTTATACCACTTTCCCAGTCGGAACAGTTCCATCATTGTTCTTGGTTCCCTATGCAATACTTTTTTGGGAAGCTCATCGTCTGCCCACCCACACACCCCCCGATGGCGCAAACGAACTAGTGAAGTATGCTGCTCAGCCGCTACGCCGCTCTTCTGATGGTGTAAAGTTACTCTACATTTAGTCAGAGTCACACACAGACACATGACTGTGCTCGGGGCCCCTGGCTTCACCCGAGGGGGGTGTCGGGTTCTCTGTCTCAATGTTCGTATGAGGGCAGGAAAAGGCGAAGAGTGGCGCGATGTGGAGGTGTGTCCGCAAAAGGGGGGGGGGGGGGGGGTCTCAGGCCTGAATCCTTCGATTGAGAGAATTGGAGCCGATATTTTTCCGCTGAGCGCCCAGTGCGGCCTTCTCACAACACAACCCAAATACCCCCCCCCCCCCGCCCCTCCTCCCTCCCGCCTAGCACACACGCCACCCCATCCACAAACCTGTACCCTCACCACAACTGCACTGTTAACTCGGGAGGCTCAGCCCAAATTTAGGGTGCACCTGTTTGAGCTTTGTTGTGTGCAACAGCAGAGGGAGGAGGGCGCGGGGGGGGGGGTGCGTGTGACCCCATCGGCATGCGATCTGAAATAGAAACGGATTGGTGGCTCTCGGGAAGAGACAGACAATGGCAAACCTGGGCGTCAAAGACGAGCCCCTCTCCGCTGCGCACGAGAAGTGTCGAGTCACACCTCTCCGGCGGTGGGGTTTGACTTCCGACACTCGGGTCCCTCTGGGGCCCGTCTGAGGTCCCACGTTGGTTGGTAGAAAACGTGCCACCTGATTGGGTGTTCTCTTTATGTTTAACGCTGCAAAGCACATTATTATTTGAAAAGGCCTGCCGGCTCTACGTTGTTCAAACAGGGAGGCCCGATACCAAATTTGGCCCTCAGCAAATCTCTGGCTCATGATCTCGAGATATGAATGTTGATTCTTAACAGGAATTTAACAACGTAATCACAGCTCCCTCTCTCTCTCTCTCTCTCTCTCTCTATTTTTCTCTCTCTCTCTCTCGCTCTCTCTTTTCTTCATCTCTCGGCATAATGCAAACCGGACCTCCCGCTCTGTGAGACTCCCTCCGGCCAATCGTCTTTAAGGTCAGGAAAGCTTCCTGCTTGCGCCTCGACCTCTGTCAGAGGACCTTAGGATCAGCCCACTCCCCTCCCTCTCCCTCCCTCACCCCAAACCCCTCACCCTCTCAGCACGAGCGCAGGAGCGCATGTGGGTGTGCGCCTGTCACGCCGTTGCCAGCTGGACGGACACGGATACGTTTAAAGAAGAGAGGACATCTTGCAGCGCAGGACGCACCAGACTGACCCTCCTTCGGGCTCCTCTTCGGGATTTTACGTTTTGGTCTCTTTTGTTTGTTGGTGTTGTGGTTCAAGTGCTCGAGGTTTTAAATCGGGGCTCGTTGTCCTTTCGGGAGAGTCTCTCGTTTGGCTCCAGGCGCATCTGTCGTCAGCCGTTACCGAAGTGCCTGGAGTTGCCAAAGCCATGCCGGCCGGGTTTCAGCAACTCGGAGGGGAGGTATTTATTCTGATTTCATTTGAGTTTTTTTTTTTTACTATTTCAAATGTTAGCAGGGCGTGTTGTTTAAATCACAAAGGCTGTACGCGTTTCACTGTTTGCGTGCGTGTTTTTGGTGAGGAGATCCGGTTTTTACGCACGGCTTTGTCTGTTTGCAAGAGCAAATCAGCGCTTTACTATATGGCGTAATACGAATAGAACAACTTTTTTATGGGTCAGAGAAAATCGAAACCCAGTGCCGAAAATAATTTACAGCTGATAATAGCAACACCACGGTGGTTATCTTAATTAGATTATATAAAGTGACTGCAAACCTTGTATATGCTAGGCCTACTTAAAAAAAAAACTTACTGGCCAAAATAAACATGTCAAAACAGCCCTCAGAACAACCAAAACAACCAAACGGGAACGTTGTGTGGAGGTACAGTGCAACCACAGGAGAACGTTTTAGTTCCCTAACCTTTTAGGGAACCATACATTAACGTTCCCTGACGTTCCCTAAACATTCTGTGTTAGTGGGGAATGAACGTTTTTTGCTTTGCGGAAAGTACGTCACTATAAATGCTGAAGAGAATCAACACCAGCCGTGATCGGAGTGAGTGCGGCCCTCGTTGACCTTGAGTGGCCAGATCTCTGAGTTTGGAGGTCAGAAGTGAGTCCCGTGAGCTCGTTGCGGGCCGCCAGGTTGGAGTCCTCGCACGAGCAGCCGCTGCGCTGCGAGGCCCCCTGGGCTGGTGGGTCAGTTTAAAGTGTCAAACCTGAGATCCTGGACAGCTCGATCTCTATTTTGGAAACAAGAAGAAAGTCGACTGTAATCAGTAACGCCGTGAAGAGGAGACAAACATGAATCAGTGAAAATCCGAAACGAGCAAAGACACAGTTTGAGTTCTGAGGAGTCAGATTCCTAAATAATGAGTGAACCATGAACAAACTGCTGAGAATGTTCCAGGCAGTTTTAAAGAAATGCATGCACTGTAATGGATAGTGCTTCTGATTTTTTCTTCCTACCCCTTATTTGTTGCAAGGACCCGTGCACACGCCAGCACGCACTGCCTTTTGTTTTGGTTTGTGAATGTCGAGCGGGAGACTCAACAGAGCGAGGTCAAAGTCACAGACGAATGCTCGCAAACACAAATACGAACGCAAAACTCAATGGCGATTTAGAAACACACAGGAAGTCAGGTTCTGTTTTGCCCAATGTGGGGTTTAAAGTCACACCGTGCGGTTCGCCGGGAGGCCTCCACGCTCCCCACAGCGTCCACCGGTGGGTGTGTTTTTTTTCCCAGCAGCTCTTTAAGGGACCACATGTGAGCATCCTACGTGTTTCTGTTGAATACGTCTCAACCAGGACGCTTCTAAAGGCTAATCCGAGGGTTGATTATGTGACTTAATGGCTTTGCTGGACGAGAAGAACTCCAAGAAGCTCTCTAATATTTGCCATTGTTGCCTCAACACTGACTACTGACTTCTACCTATGTTTGTGTGTTTCTCTCTGTGTGTGTGTGTTCGTACTCCAGACGCTGACTGGAACCTTCGTGCTCTCTGTCTTCACTGCGGTCCTGGGATCTCTAGAGTTTGGATACAATATCGGAGTCATCAATGCACCCCAGAAGGTAATAAAAAAGCAACGCAATCTGCAGAACGCGAACGCTCACTACGTTGTTTCTCACGCTGGTGCCACAACATCGCCCTCATATGGTGCAGATGGTGTTTGGACAATAAACTTGGAGAAGAGAGTCCGATCAACGCTTGATATTTAGGAGGGTGGACAGAGGTCTATTGAGCGCCTTCCGCCGTGCTTTTGCACGAACGCGCCGCGTGTGTGTATACAGGCCGAGTCGAGTTCCCTCGCGAGGGAACAAATCTCCGATGCCGCAAACTCATCAGAACACGTCGCCGGACCCGTGTCGTGCTTTTTTTTCCCCTTCTCCTGCGCAGATCATCGAGCAGGAGTACAACGCCACATGGGTGCACCGGTACGGCGAGCCCATCCCCGCGGGGACCCTCACCTCCCTCTGGTCGCTGTCCGTGGCCATCTTCTCCATCGGCGGCATGCTGTCCTCCTCCTGCGTGGGCTTCGTGTCCGAGTGGCTGGGCAGGTAAGGAAGGCCGGACGCCTACGACAGAAGCCCCCGCCGCCGGCGTGACCTCTGAGGTCACACGGATTTAGAGGCAACTTTAGCAAACAGCACACGCAGTCTATCGAGAAATTCACTGTGTAATGTTCATTATTTAAACGCTTTAGCATGTGTTGCAGTCCTTACAGTACCGACAGTGACATCATTTTATCCTCTTATTTTATCAATATAATCTCAAGTCCAAATGTAGCAGCCTTTGACTCTCTGATGTCAAATCAAGACTTAAAGTTAACACAGAGACCCGTGTCTGTGTTTTTGGCTTCCCAGGAGGAAAGCCATGCTCATAAACAACATGTTTGCCTTCGTCGGGGGAAGTCTGATGGGGTTGTCCAAGCTCTGCCGCTCCTTTGAAATGATGATCCTTGGGCGCTTCATCATCGGCGCCTACTGCGGTGAGTCGAGAACGGACACACGGACTTCAGAGATGCAAAAACGATCCGAAAAGAGATACGATCAAACTTGATCGATTCAAAAACACAGGTGTTTTTGAATCTTGAGCCCGTCTGTGTCGGTTCTGACGCCTTCTCGCCTCTGCAGGATTGGCATCGGGCTTGACACCGATGTACGTGGGCGAGATTGCGCCGACGAGCCTGCGGGGGGCGCTGGGCACGCTGCACCAGCTGGCCATAGTCACTGGGATCCTCATCGCACAGGTGTGACCGCCTGCTTTTTTGAGACGCAATGACTCGGCTGAGATGATTTAAAAAAAAACCTCTCTGTGAAAAGCAGCTTTGTCCCCGAGTTGTCCCTCTTCGTTGACCCCGTGTGAAACTTCGTCCTGCGCAGATCCTCGGCCTGGACTCGCTACTTGGCGTCGAGGACCTGTGGCCAATCCTGTTGGGTCTGGCGGTCGTGCCGGCCGTGCTCCAGATGGCGCTTCTGCCGTTCTGCCCCGAGAGCCCCCGCTTCCTCTACATCGTCCGCTGCCAGGAGCACCAAGCCAAGAGGGGTGAGCGTTCGGCAGCAACCACTCCTGTTTTTTATCCTGAGAATGCTCTGATTTAAACGTACGCGCACCTTCTCCCTCCCTTTCAACGCAGGCCTGAGGAGGTTGACGGGCCGTCAGGACGTCAGCGTCATGCTGGCGGAGATGAAGGAGGAGAAGAGGAAGATGGACATGGAGAGGAAGGTTTCCATCCTGGAGCTCTTCCGCTCGCCGCTCTACCGCCAGCCCATCGTCATCTCCATCCTGCTGCAGCTCTCCCAGCAGCTGTCCGGGGTCAACGCGGTGAGTCCAGAGGGAATCGGTGCAGTGTAACGCAGCGGGACGTGTTCTTAAAGGTTTGTCCTGCCTGTGTCCAGATTTTCTACTACTCCACCAGCATCTTCATGAAGGCGGGAGTCCAGAGTCCAGTCTACGCCACCATAGGAGCGGGCGTGGTCAACTGTGCCTTCACCGTGGTCTCGGTGAGAACACACTTTATCTTCCTCGACTTTGGATGCGCGTTTGCAAGATGAAGATGTTTCGTGAAGAGGGATTTGTAGCACGGCGTCGTCGGATCACAATGGACGAGTCTTCATTTCAGTTCAAACTAACTGACTTTACGGACTAAATATGTGGAATTTGTCTCGCTGTGTTTTTCCCCACAGCTCTTCCTGATAGAGAGGATGGGTCGACGGACCCTGCACATGGTGGGACTCGGTGGAATGTGCGTCTGTGCGGTCGTCATGACGACGGCTCTCTGCTTTGTTGGTCAGTTTCCCCCCCCACACACATTAAACACGCAAGCGCCCTCACGCCCCCGTTTCCTCCACGATCCACCTGACCCTCGTTTACCCACCCCACCCGACAGGACAGCGTCCCGTGGATGAGCTACATCAGCATGCTGGCCATCTTCGGCTTCGTGGCGTTCTTCGAGATCGGCCCCGGCCCCATCCCCTGGTTCTTCGTGGCCGAGCTGTTCTCTCAGGGCCCGAGGCCGGCGGCCATGGCCGTGGCCGGCTTCTCCAACTGGACCGCCAACTTCATCATCGGCATGTGCTTCCAATACGTTGCCGTGAGTATTTAGAGGAGGCGGATGTTCCCGCGCTAATTTCCACAGACGTTTGTTTTTTTTAAACCCGGATGTAACCCCCCCGTCCTTCTCCAGGAACTGTGCGGGCCGTACGTCTTCCTGATCTTCGCGGCGCTGCTCCTCTTCTTCCTCATCTTCACGTTCTTCCGGGTGCCGGAGACGCGGGGGAAAACCTTCGACCAGATCGCAGCGACCTTCCACCAGGACCCTGCGGGAGGGATGATGGACATGGACCTGGACCTGGACAAGCCCAGCACCGAGCTGGACTATTTGGGAGAGGGAAGCATCAACTGAAGAGGCTGCTGCCTGGAATGGAGAAGGGACCGAGTGCAACTGGGAATGAACTTTTCCAAAACTTTTATTTCGACACGTTTTTTTGTATGTTCAACTGTTTAAATTCATATAGATTGCGGTGCCGAAGCAGTGTGACAATTTGGGGTGTTCTGGAACTGTCCTTTTTAGGTAAACCACTGCGAATTGAGCCTCGACCGAGGCTTAAACTTATGGATTAATAGTTGACTGCTGTATTCAAGGAACAGAACAGAGGGACAGTGGAGGCATCGGCTGCCCTCGTGGTACGACTTTATTCCACGGCGACGCACCAGATGGCAACACCGAGCGACGGAGCTGGAGAGACTGCACTTTATCTACGAGGACATGGATGCATAACCCCCCCCCCCCCCCACACACACACACACACACACACCATAACTACCATTTAGCTTTAACAAGATCATTGTCTCAGGCAAATATACAAGTCTGGTTGGTTTAAAATTCAAATTAAAAAGGAAAACTTATGTCTTATCATTGTAGGCATCACACAAGTAGACTTTTAGCATCGAGTCAGCCATTGGATGTGTAGAAACTACAGTCAACTACAGGCCGGCTTCATTACCAAATTGGGCTTTTGGTGTTCTGATCTTTAGGTAAAAAGGGCTATAACATGTCACGTAGAAAGAAAACAAAGCTACTTGACAAGTTATATATATATATATATTTGATATTTCGGTACGAGGCGCTTGTTATTTATGCTCTAGCAGAAGCAAAGTACGCAACGTTCTTTTTCTAACTCACAAGCATCACACGTCTATTTCTCTTCCACAGTACATTCTTTAGTGTTGTGTATCTTCTGAAGATTTGTATTGAAGTGTGTAACATTTGAGAATGAAGATGCTGTGGTCACGTTGGGACTGAAATGAGGCAAATACTGTACAATGTTACTGTAAACACTTGAGAGTCCAGTCATGTATTCCTAGTTCTGGAGACTGCATTTATTTAATAATTCAATTAAAAAAAATCTTAAACCGCCAAACACAGAATTTAATACACACCTCGGTCAGTAAGAAAAGAATCTACTTTATCCGGAGATTTGCAAACATGATTTATTAATTTGCAGTTTTACTACCGACATTGCACATAATCCCCTCAAAAAAAAAACATTCCTCAACTGAGGAGATGACGGCAGTCGTACGACTGAGGTGGTAAAAGAACTAAACTGACTCCCATAATGCACCACCAACCTGCTTGTTTTCCCCTCTTCAACCAAATTTTAAAAAGTTAAATAAAAATCAAGGCTGGTTCCTCTATAAACTACTTGACGTGTCCCATCTAGGATATTAAAGAAAATATTGTTTTAGAGGGGGGTGGGGGGGGGGCTAGAATAATCGGGCTACTAAGCGGATTGTCCATTCCGTCCCATTGGTCTTTTAATGATGTACTTTTAAATTTCTAAACACGCGCCCACCTGCGTCCCCTTACTCACCCCTCCCCGACTGTCCGTGTCTCGACGGGACAGGATGAGAGGGGGAGGAGGCCTGAGGAGCGAGGCGGGGCGGGCGGGGGGGGGGGGGTGGAGAAGTGCAGAGGGGAGAGCTGTGCATGCCTTCTGAAACGGGTCCAGTCCTCCAACCCTTTGAACTACAAAAACAAAAAGATACATTCAAAATAAAAAAGAAAAAAGGCAAAACCCTTCTTGTAGGACACCACCTCTCACCAAGGGTCACAAGACAGTCCTCTCAGCGGCGTCACTCCGTTGGTGCTGCGACTGTCGTGTCGGCTGCCTGCGGTGGTGGAAGGGGGCCGTTTTAGTCAAATAGAAACATGAAAACACACAAATCCAAATAACCAAGAAGGGTTTGGCTACGTACCTCTGGGGATTTCTGTGCGTCGGGGGAGGTTTTGGGGGAACCCTTTGGGGATTTTGACGTGGAATTAAGGTCGCCTGGTTTGGAGGTCTGAGGGGGCGTCCCGGGCTCGGATGCAGATTTCTCCACGTCGTTCTGCAAAGCAAGGAAAGTAAAACAATCGCGTTAAGGATGCAGCAAGCACAATAATCAGGAAATGTACGTGGATCGTTTCCAAACGTGATCCGCGTGCATATTCCGGCGATCTCACTCACTTTCGATGTCGAGGACTCAGAGTTCATTTGCCTGCGCCGTCTGGACTGGCGCCGCTGTTGCTTCTGGCCCTCGGGTGCTTCCCCGTTGGTGTGGGGCCCCTCCGAGGCCTCCGTCTGCTTCACATCCCCTTGCTCCTGGCCCTCTGCGGCTGGAAGGGCCCGCTCGCCGTCGGCGGCGGCCGGCTTGCCGTCGGCCTGCTGATGGGCGGCACCGGGAGCCTGCTCGCCGTTCGCCGCCGCCTGCGGGACTTCTGCAGCCTGCGGGCCGTCTGCAGCCGGGTCGAGAGGCGGGCGCGGACGGAAAGGCCTGAATCCCAGGATGGATGAAAAAAGCAGTGAGCTCTGGGATACAGAAAAAGAATGCTTAACAACCGGCGGCGTTGCCCCCGGTGCTCACCTGCTGTACCGCCGCCAGAACCTGTGCTGCGGCGGTCGCTGCGGCTGGTCGCCCTCCGCCGCGCCGTCCTTTGGCTCTCCGGCCTCTCCCTGTTTTAGCAAGGTAAGATTTATTTATTTATTTATTCCCCCCCCCCCCCGTTTCTACATATTTAAGAGCCGTTCCAAAGTGAGCGGCGTCTTTACTTTAAAACTTTCGTCTTGAGCTTACATCTTGTGCGTCCTGCCGGGGTCTCCGTGGCCTCCGACGGCGCTGCTGCTGCTGCTGCTGCAGTCTAACGCCATCATTCTCTCCCGATCCCTCGCCCTCAGCGGCAGACGACTGGCCGTCGGACGGTTTGCCGTCGGCCGGTTTCCCGTCCTCGCCGGGCCTTGGGAAAAATCTGCGACGGAAGCGGCGTTTGTTGGGTGCGTAGCGGCTGCCCTTGACCGGAACGCCACCCGGACCCGTTACGTTGGCTGCTTCGGAGCCCTGTGGGACACCAGAAAGAGGGGGGGGCGAGGGTAGACATGCAAAACTGAAAAGAAAAAAAAATGTCAAATGTTAACGGCGATTAAATGGTTTCCCATTTATTCTCACCTTGGCGGCTTCAATCACATCAAACTCTACAACCTCCCCGTCACCAACGCTGCGAAGGAACTTCCTCGGATTGTTCTTTTTGATTGCGGTCTGAGGAGACATCAGACATATATACATATTCACAAATATCCCCTTGGTGTATGTATATCTAGATTTCCCCCCAAAAATGTAAGAGCTGCAAGATAAAAACAATTGACTCACCTGATGAACAAACACATCTTCTTTGGTATCATTTCTGAGAAAAATAAAAGCGTTTAGCAAAACATGGCTCATGGGAATTTCAATAACTGTAAATTCTAAATAAGTTTTAAAAAGTTCCAGAGGGAAGTACCTGTTTATGAAGCCATATCCATTACGCACATTGAACCACTTCACTGTGCCTTGAACCAAGGTGGCTGAAAAGGTGAGCAGATGATTGACACATCATAACTCCATGTTATCATGCTTACAGCGACAGAAGCCCCGCCTACAACAGGAAACGTCAGCCATGCGTCTCAATCATTGACAGAAAGACTTTGAGACCGGGTCCATGCAGACACCGGTGGGGGGGAAGGTGCCGCCTCACCTGGACCCGAAAAAAAAACACAAAGCCCCTCGTGCCGAGGAAATGCACGAGCCTAATTGGGGCGTGGGGGGTAAACGAGTTGCACCTGCGTGACAGGTACACGTGCGGCCGGTCAGGTCACCCAACAGCCACTTCGGACGCAAATAATTGGGATTTTTTTTTTAAGACTTCAAAGCGCCGAAACACAAACAGGGAGCTGCTAAATTAAGGTGATTAAATATGCCGCCGACCTATTAAAGTGGAAATAATAAAAATAAAAAAAATCATTACTGGTAAAAGTGGACATCTGGTTTCACAGTAGGGAGCTTGAGACAAATCAAACCTAAACGTCCCACACGAAATAGTTTCCACATTGACGTTAGTGGGAACGATAATACAAAACAAACGTCAATTTTGTTTTTAAATTCCAGCTACACCCACCTATGACTTTCCTCTCCGGCTTCTCCGCCTCCACCTGCGCCTCCTCGGGGGCCGCGGGTGGAGCACTCTGCGCCTCGGCGTCGGTCATGCTCGCTGTCGGAATTGCTTCACTTTCACTCTGTGAGTCTCTCCCCCCCCTCCTGCTGCGGTGGGCGAAACTTTTCATCTTCTCCTTCTTCTTCTCGGCCGAGGTTGGGCGGCAGTCGGGGGCCCTTGGAGCCGCGTTGGCGCCCCCTGCCGGATGAGCTTCTGCCGGAGCGGCCGCAGTCAAAAACGATCAAATGATCCAAGGTATAGCAATTAGACCCTTGGGATTGGGATGAATTAGTGCTATAATACGTCATTATATTATGAATATGCGTGCGTTGAAGCCTATTATTGTAGTTTTAACATTTAACACAAGTTATTAGAAGAATAATGGAGTGGGAACACAAAAAACAACTGTTTCTTTCATTTTTTCTCTGCTTTATTAAAAATAGAATTCAGCAACAAGTGACATTTTGACTCGTAATGTTTGTGCTATAGGCTGTGGGTGCTAGATGCTCTTTAAAGATGTTGGGTAATATATAAAACAATGACTGATTTCGTCCTTTAAAGCGAGCAGGTTTCTGTGGCTTTATTTAAATCTGCGTCCCACATTTGTGAGGATGGTTATTCCGTGTTAATCAAAATGTTGTAGTATAGTGTGCATGTAAAGCTGTCAGGTTCCACAAATTGTCCTTTTCTGTTCAGTTGAGGCTTGTTCCAGTCTGATTGCTGCGTTCAATCTTTTTTTATTTTGAAGATCCGAAAAAAGCTCCTTCCACCGTTTGCTTTATCAGCCGAAACGTGTCTAATAGAGAGGTCGAAGGGAAACAAAGGTCTCTGCGCCGACGCCTCCAGGAGTGATTTGGTTCTCCATGGAACCGATCACAATTCCTGTGGCATCATCTCTTTGTGTTGGCAATAAATACGGCACAAACTGTTGGGCTTGGCATTTGCTTGTTTTATTTACCAACATGAGAGCTTTAAAAACAGAAGGGAGGACCAAACACAAAAAGAAGAAGAAACCCTAGAAAACCTCCACTGATCTATGGGTCCAGAGTAATGAACCAGTCTATGCATCTCAGGAACAATGTTCAGTGTGCGTGTTACTTTAGGGGGGAACTAGTAGACTTAATTTAAATTCTGCTGCCAAGTATTACTGGATAATTTTCCTCCATCTTGATTTTTTTTCCTGCTTTTTAGCAGTCAGAGTCCCTGCAGAGATTCTGAACCTTTGTAACTATGTCAATAAACAATCATTTCTGGTTCATGCAGTTTGCTTTATAGAAATGATTGACATTTTACCACACATTGTCCTCCAGAACAGCTTTACAGTGCAGGTAAAATAAACAATCTGTACAGAAAGGTGACAGATAATGCCGTTTTTAGTTTAGGGTCACCTTGTATTCGCACGTGGAACTTTCTCCTTTTGCACTTCTGCAAAAATAATCAGCCATTCTAAAATTAACTTCAATTCCATTTATGTAAAAATCAAAGTCAAGATGTTTATTAAAAAAAACACACGCATGAGAACCAAGAATCAATTTTAAACCATGCCAAAAAAAACATGAAATCAAATTAAAAGTGGAAAAAAAGTCATAGTCCAGCCAAACAACTTTTCTCCGGAGAGAAGTCGATCGCTCGTCCCAAAACGTCCTCTGGGACCCGCGGGTGAAGTACGGTGGCGATGAAGACGAGCTACTTGCCGTGGTGGTAGAACCTCTGGCCGCTCTGGCTGTGTGGGAGGAAGCTGTGTCGAGGAGCACTCTGGGGGGAGGTCTGAAACGGGGCCTGGTGGAGGGAAACGCGGAACCACGATTAGAGCGAACGTCGAGCGGCAGTTTGGAGGAACAATTTTGCAGCCCCGTCAGGCTGCGATGCTCACTACACAACACAGACCTGTTGGAGGAGGCCTGAGAAGATAAACCTCTGAGATGAAGGCATCACCAGAAAGGGTTTGTTGGAAAGTGTGCGTGTGTTTTACGGCTACATGTGTGTTCTTTTTAAAGAGGTTTTGGCCGTCACCTTTGCAGTGGAAATCTGGACTGCCAGCGATGGTGTGGGCAGAAGTCCCGGATTGGAAGGGTGCATGGATGGTGGATGCATGGGCCTCAAGGCTCCCTGTGAGAACATCAATGAGACGGAATTGAAGCTTCACTACGCGTGGACAGTGGAAAGTTTTGAGCCAAAGTTCTTATAATCTTTACACTATGTCCAATAATTAAGAATTAAAACATAAGATTTCTATTTGTAGCATTTTTTAAAAGCGTTTAAAAACACTCCCACCGATACATAATCCAATACTTTTCCATTTAGTGTGTCGCAATACTCTATTTTGTGAGCGATGGTTGATGAAACTTTTGTTTATCAGTAAAATGCTGGAACTTCATTTCTTACTGCATCGGTGAAGCCGGACTGTTGGTTGGCATGTTCCAGCTGTTTCTGAAGGGGTATCCCTGCGCCAGGAATGTACCCTGCATGAGATACACAAGTTACAATAGGCAATCAATCCTTTTACATCAAATACACAACACACCCAATTGGATCATTTTACAATTATTTGCTTTTCATTCTAGACCACGGTTCACGGTTTCTGTCATAAACACTCATTGGCAAATAAACGCAGAAGGACTGACCAGGCTGGGAGGTGAAGGCACTGTGGACGGGGTAGCCGGGCTGCTGGTGGGGGAGGTACTGCATGGTCTGAAATGCAGACGCGCCTGTGGGAGAACAAAAGTCGCTTGACAAAACCTGAGACTGCGTGTACTTCACTACAAAAATGACGTAACGTCAATCTCAATGGGACATGCGATCCACTAAAATGCACTTTACCTCTGATCTGAGAACTGCTTGCAAAACTGACAGGTACCGAGGGTCCAGCAGCGTAGGTGGAGGGATGCTGGGCCTGAGCCACCCCGTAGGCCTCATGGACCCCCTGGCTACCGCTGAACTGCCCGTGCTCCGCTGCGGCCGCGCTGAACCCGGGGGTTTGATAGTGCCGTGTCTAACAGAGTAGGAGGAGGGTCAAAAGGTGTCAGATACGCAGTACAGGGGACAACATTAGGATCTCCTAAAGACCACGGATGGGTAAGACTGAATACATCAGAGAAAAACCACGAAAAAGCCAATACATCACCAGGAATCTAAAGTTAAAAACGTAACCTCGGGAGAAGTATCTGCAGCCAGATAAGACGTTACTCACTGGAATCACAGAAGTTGGGAACAGCTGTTTACTACGCTCTCCTCCAAGTAGCGCACCTGGTCGACTGTGGCTAACTGGATTGCCTTAGAGAGGCAAAGAGAGGGATCAGTGCTCGAAACGGACGAATACAAATAGGGGCTGACAACGTTCCAGATAACCGAGATGAGGTTTGGCGTATTAATAAGTGGCCATTACCTTGAATGCTGAGGAGGTGCTGCCCCGCGTGCATGGGCAGGCTGGGCTGGTAGCTGGCTGATGTCAATGTTGTGATGTCACTAGAAAGAACAAAAATGCAACTGAATACCAAAAAATACAAAAATAAATAGCTGGGTTTAATTTTTTTTTAAATGACATCATACTGTTATGTTATGAAAGTAGAGAAACGCTGCGTCATCCTTACTACCTCTGCTCCTTTCTGCGCCTCTTCTCCTCTTCATGAAGTACCTTCTTGAGTTGCAAGAAAAGTTGGTGCTTCTCTTCTTGGAGTCCTTGAAGTTTTTCCCCCATCTTCATTACCTGAAGTTTAGTTGGGATTGTGAATCACAGCACCAGACAACAATTTGCTGCGCTATTACTTGTTCCAACCCAAGGTAAGAAGGCCGAGCAATGTATTACATTTGACAAACCTGTTCCTTGGTTTCCTCCAAAGACATCCTCTCCTCTATTTCTTTGGTCCGCTTCCTCTCTTCTTCTTCTTTCATCTTCTGCTCCATCATTTTGTCCACCTCTTCCTCCTCTGAAATAGGATATTCACGTTGTTTAGTTGTGGTGGAGACATTCAAATCTCAAAGACATAACATATATCATAATCATAGTATTTCACGGTGAGAAGAGGAAGATGAAGGTTCAGTCCTTGATGTAGAATGAAAATAGGCTTAACAACATGGCGGCCATTCATTTCAGCTTATAGAGAAAGGTAGTGTTTGGCGTCCGTTTTATACACCTGTACCTCTGGTACACACACACACACACACACACACACACACACACACACACACACACACACACACACAGTAACTGCGCACCTTGTCTCTTGCGCTCCCTCTCCCTCATGATGTGCTTGTGGAGGGCTCTGGCCATGGCGTTGGACAGCTTGGGTCTCTCCAACAGGGCGGGCATGGTGACAGGCAGCGGCGGGGCCAGCTGGTGCGGGTCAAGGTTTAGTTCAACATTTGTCAACGGTTACAAGGAACTCGCGGGTTATGGGTGAAAAGGATTTTCTATATACTCGCTGCTCGTAAAAGCAGAAACGTTGGAAACGGCACAAGTGTCACTTGCCGGCTAAAGGCCTATCTTTAGGTTAGCTGCCATTTGGCTAATAGTTAGCATTGTCAGCTTTAGTTGCTGTGAAAGGACAGTATATTTAATTAAATCACCGGCAGCGGCATGATTTTAATGAGAGGGTGAGTGGATCTTAAGCATGCAAATTAGTAGTAAAAGCTTTATTTTTTCCATAAATGACCAAGAGCAAACGTTAACTGCAGTGTGCTAGGCTAACGTTAGCTCCAAAGCCCAACGGTTACCCATTCACTGCTAACGTTAGGCACTATTGTGGCATAGAGACAAAGTGCAAATAAAACTCACTTTTGTTGTATTATGGGTCCTTCTCTAGTAACCAAACCGTCTCGTGGTTTTCAATCTGAGGCGAATTTACTGTATCTGCAGAAAGATTCAAAACTTAACCAAAATATAAACAGACGCAGAGCTTTACAGCCCGGATGTGATGTTTCTCTTCCGGGGCAAAGGGCGATTGGGTTATCTGGGATTTACAGTACCTTCAGTACTCATGTGGAAATCTCACATTTCGCGACAAATTAAACGTTTCGTTATATTGTACATCGATGTGTGGTCATCATGTCAAATATGTTTTAGAGTAGACCTTTGTTTCCACCAGCATGTCTTGACTTGGCTTGTTTAATAAATAAATTGTATAAATAAATACAACCAGGTCCCTGTATCCAAATGAATTCTCTATCACAAGTTGAACCAATGACGTTCTGCACTTAGCTAAAAGAAAACTGCAACAAATGAGTGTGATGTTTCAGGGTAACTTGGAAATCAGCTAGTTGAGAAGAAAAAACGTACCGTCCCTGGGTGGGCTCGAACCACCAACCTTTCGGTTAACAGCCGAACGCGCTAACCAATTGCGCCACAGAGACATGTTGCTCGTGGGGACAAGACGCAAATTTCAACCTGAAGCCATCATGGTGTTCTAACCACCTTATTCAATTCGACACCGCATTGATGCAACGCTCAATGCAATGACCGTAGTAAAACGGGCCGCTCTTGATATTACTCGCTGGTTTGGAACTGGTTTGTTTCTCATTGTGTCTCATTGTTTCTCATCAGCTCTAACCTCTTAAAAGATTCCGAAATCCAATTGTTTACTTCATAAAAAATCAGGATTTACCTCAAATGCATTTCATATTCAATCTTTAACTTGAATTGGTTATGAATTAAGAAACAAGGGCATATAATAACCGTAGCCTTCATACTTTTGTTCCTGGTGGGTGCAACCTTTACTGGTGAAAACTAGCTCGTAAAACACACACTACTTGAGCAGAGACACAATCTGACACGATAAGGCAACTCACGCAAATACCTAAACAAAGGCTTAACTAAATTACAGATCATGGGGAGTTTGGCGTTGCGCTTCAAGAGAAGTTTGAGATTTAGGGCAGTGTATATGCAGTAGCAGTCAAAGGTTTGGACACATTTTCTTGTTCAAATATTCAATAACGACAGGATACTGAGGTTTTAATCACATTTTATCATGTATGGTCATAGGTGGAGAGAGAGCCAGCAATGCAGCTGTATACAGAGTTCAAATCTTTAAGACAAACTTTAAAAAAAAGATGACTGAGCATTACAATACGTTTTAGAAAATAAGCCATCTAAAATTAACAATAACAACATCAACAATCATAGTAGCAGTCAACATAATAGTTTCACCACTGAAAGCAGAGAATGATTTTTAGTCTGAATTCTATTATACGCCTCGCTTAGGTCACACAATTCTCATTCATGTACTTCAGTGAGCAATTGGGGAGTTCTATAGAAACAGCCCACCACTTATTTATTTTTTTTCTAGGAAAAGAACTGCTGCAAAACAGTTATCCTTTTACTCCGCCTGAAACCTGCCTTCGGCTGGAAGATCCTATTGATTTGATAAACTAAACTCTAGGCACACTTCAAACCCCTGCAAGCCAACGGACTAAACAAACAATAATCGATCGGCTCAATAAGAGCAGATTTGAACTCGCATACCTTTCTTCCCTTCAAATAACATAATCCTTTATAGGTTACACAGCAGGAAAATGAACAGGATTATAACTGTGGGCTGATTATATTTTATAGCCCAATCCAAACCTTTTTTTTTTTATTGGTTCTCAGTTTTTTTCAGTAGAGTAGGATGTACAAATACTAGAACTGGAACTGGCCACAAGGGCACTTGACTCGAGGCGCTACTGAAAAAAGAAAAGTGGAGGCAAATACAATTCAGACTGCAGCATAATAAGAACAAAAACAGAAGGGAGAGGGGTAATGTATAGGTGGTGAAAGTGCATCCGACATATCCACTCTGATAACTCTAGGCTGCTTAGCTGGATTTAATATTTAAATGAATGGTGGAGGTCTCAGAAAGGTGGGTAGTGGTTGGAGGGGGATGGCAGTGGGATCAGATTTCCCTTTGGCTGCTCCCGTACACACTCTCATCACTGTAGGCAATGTAGAGGAAAAAGTCCTCTTCGTGGTGTTCCTGAGTCGCAGAGTAAGAAGAAGAGATGTTAGCATGACACAACGAATTGCAGACGGACATACTGCCAATATAAGGGGCATCTCCGCTGACAGCAGGTTGCTGAGGTAGAAAAAAAGACTCTTGCCTGGTACAACAGTCCCATGGTTGCTGAGGTGGGTGGAATGACGTTGTTTACAAAGAAGAAGAGCGCATCCTCCGCTCGCAAGTGGATTCTTTTCCGGATGAGAAAGTAAAACTGTCCCACTGATGAATGACAATTGACAAAAAGTTTAGCTGTTACTGCATTCAGTGGGTTTATACTTGGTCCCGGGAATTTGGCAAGTCATCAACTATTTACCTGTCAGGTCGGAGGGGACGAGATATTTCTTCTTGTCCAGATCTCCTATTCTGGCTTTGGGGGCTTTCTCCACAATGACCTATAGAAAGAAAGGCGAAGAAATATATACATATGAACACTTGCACATATCCGTAGCCATGTAATCTAGCACACAATAGACTGAGCAAAAAGGCTGTGGAGATTAAGTGATAAGTATTTCAATAGTGTGTGACCTTTCTAAGAAAAGGGATCTGACGATATGCAACTTCCTCAGTCAGGTGAGAACTGAAATATTTGTAAACCAAATGATGCTATTAAAAAAAAATTGTATTAACAGCATCTGAAACCTGGGAAACTTTAATTATTCAGATGGAACGACTTTGTTGTAGCAACAGGGGGACTGACCATAGGCTTCTAGTTTATTCTCTAGGGTCTAAAAATAGGACTACTACGTGAATGCTACCTGCCCCGTCAACAGGCAGCATCACGTAATTATAGCACTTACAACGATTACTCAACAACATGCAACAATATACATATACGTACAGCGTCTCATCTTATATCCTCTGTGTCCCAAAGTAGCGACATGAATACATTTGGGGGTTTGGATTTTTACACTATTAGATCCGACACATTAATATGAGCGTTTTTTTAAACAGCTTATTAATGTTATATTAATTGATTAAATAATTGGAAGATAACCGGAGGATGAAATGAATCGTAGCGACGTGTCACTGTGCCAGGTGGCAGCTTTAGTTTCCTTTTCGTGAAAGGACAGATCACGAAAAGTCCACTGCGCATTAAGAGGCCAGCAGGTTGCAATCGGCCGTCTTTTAAAAAACTTAAAAGACTGAGTGGCAGAAAATGCAAATAACGGGACAGTACGAATCAACCTCTTTAAAGGGAGGTTAAAGTAAACAGGTGACTTGTTTGTATACAGGTGCTATTTTAAAAGGTGCGGTGCCGTTCGGCGTTTCAACACACAGCCTAAAAACTACACCCGGATACTTGTAAGACCCGAATCCCCTGCGTACACACCGTGAACGCTGCGCCTTTCATTGCAATAACCCCCACTATATTATCTTTATAACCCGCGTGGGTTATTATACCCGCGTTTTATTACGTCCAAGTAACGTATTTGTACGATATGTCGGGAGGATAACGGGAAGCTATCACTCGACGGCCTTCTCGGGGGCGGCCGAAATTCTTTCTGTCGTTAACCTACGACGTTAGCTCTGTTAGCTAGCTGGTGGACTGTTTACCAACGTGGCGGTCAACTGAAACGCCCGAAAGAATAATCGAGTGTGTGCTACGAGGAAGCCACACGACGGAGGATGTATTTATTGCGCGCAGACGGTGTGTCATTGACAACTTTCGGAACGGCACTGGCGTTGCAACATAGCTCGCGCTACCGAGCTAACGTTAGCTACTTACAGGCACCCTGTCCGGATACTTCTTCCTTATTTTCTCGCCTTCGGACCGCCTTTTCTCAAAAGGGTGCTCTTCTTTGTACTGGAACTTCATCTTCAAAAGAGATGACAGACAACAAGTCGGTCTCTCCGAGGTTGGACGATAGCAATCTGCTGGAGGAACTGCTCAAAATCGCTGTCACACACGACAAAAACAAACGATGCTAACTAGCTTTCTAGCCACAGCTGTTTTCCTAGTGCGACTGCGGCGGAGGGATACAATAACAACATGACGATGCAGAGAGTCTCGTTAGCAATGTGGAGTCCGTCCTACCCCGAACAACGTTATCCTCAAGTTCTGATAGTCTATGTTTACTCATATACAATGTAACGCTTTGACATCTTTTATTTTCAGGTGCTTTCAATCGTATGATGCAATCATTTTTGTGGAACTACTTTTATTTTGATCAAGTGCTGCGCATAAAGACGCAGGGCAGGGCAGTGAAGAGGCAGCTGTCCTTGTCATATGACCGCGGCCCAGCAGTTAGCATAGACAGGAATCTACACAACAAGAGATAATAAAACTGGAATTTGGAGCGAATAGAAAACGGTGGGCTACAAAAAATTGGAGCGCAAAGACTTTCATTAGGTTCCCTGCAAAGTGACTAACATTGAGAATTCGTGTCACTCAGTTATAACTAAATTGTTTAAATAGTTTCGCCATTTCGGCGGTTGCCACAACATCAGGGCAGACTCATAACAGGTGAGACCGCATTGTTGGAGCCTGTAACCCGATTTATGGGAGAATTAAGAAGGGAAATCCCATAACAAGTGTATGTGGATCCTTCTGTGTAAGTTTATTTGATCCAAAACACAGTACAGGCTCAGATATATCAAAGTAAAACGTTTGCCTATGTTCATGTCCTGTCACCCAAAAGTTTCTAAGCAGCACATTGTGCTTGTGACTCCATTTACTATGCACCCGAAATCCCCTCTGTGCTTGATGTACAGCCTGCATACTTCCCAAGAATAAGCTCCTTTCTGTGTGACCAACATCGATTACAATTATCACCTCTGACAAGGACACCACCTTATACTGGGTACTTATATGATCATGGTAGAGTTGAGTCTTTTCAAGTTCACATACAAGCTGAATACATTACTTTTGAATACAGATCTTTCGGATTATGTGCATACTTTAGTGTACAGCATTGAGTTGTACTATGTGGGCGATTGTGGGACTTTAAGACAGGAAGAAGTCATAATGGCAGGTCAATTCTGGACGATGCAGCAACCCATAAAATAAGACACCAATTTAGTTTACTCCCATTTTTTGTCTCTTCCTCGTCTCAGTAGTGCGCCTGAGGCCTTAACATGACATCATCCCTTGTTGCCGACTCCAAAGTAAACCCAACGTCCAACCCTCCAAATCTAAGTTATAGACGTCTCCACGCGTCAGTGGAGAGTAAGACAGTTACCTACCTTCCTGACAGCGACGTAGCCTGTGGTACTGTGGAAAACTACCGCATTACGTTGACTTAGTCTAAAGATCATCTAGACCACCAGCATCGACTTCAAATCAATAAGACAACAAACTTTAGTACAATCCAAAACCACTCAAAAGCACCAAAGGCTTCCACCAGCAAAATAAACACAGCTCGACTATTGATAACCTTGAACCATGAAGGTACTATTTATTACATGTTGTATTTTTGTCTGAGCCAGCTGTACCCAATACAGACAGCTGAGCTGTCAATCAACATACAAGCCGTTCAGCACCGTATATGACACAATAGCTCTTAAACAAGCACGTGAGTTGTCAGTTGTCTTTATCTGAAGGCCGAGGATCATCCGTGCAGCTTCCTTCTGGACGGGAGACAAAAATCCTCCACATGAGGTTTGACGACGAGTAGCTTCCTTTTTTGTCTTTCGTTTGAAAAACCGGCATCGACATTGAATACAGTTTCTCGGAATACTGAGCAGGCCAATGCAGTTTCTTGTCACGCCACACGATGGCAGCAGGCTGTTGGGGAAAAAAAAGAGGGAATCCCCTTGAGCTTTTTCTTTTTTCTTCCACCGACCAGCAAAATGCTGTGCCTCAAAGTCTGCCGGATTGATTGGATTAAAACAAAAAAAGAACAAGCTAGATGATAACGGTCCGATACTGACAAGTGTTTTATTAGTAACACAGACCTGGAGACAGAGCCAACGAGAAGCCGCTGAGAGCCTTGACAACAAGACATTGTTCAGAAGGCATTTAGAGTCCAATAGTTGAACCCATACAGTAAGCGGAGCGGGTGAGAACTGAAAGCAAAAAGGCTGCAAATTTGAATCAAAATACAAAACCAACTGCAACAAAAAAATATATATATATAGAAAGGGGGAAAAAAAAACAAGTGCAATTCCTATTTGCTGAAATCAAGATGGCGTCAGATGGCAAAGGGCGGGAAAAAGTTGTGGTTTGAAGAAGTCATGTGTCACATATCATAATAGAGGAACCATTAGATATGGAAAGGCGGCACGGCAGTCCACATATTGGTACAAGCCGATTCCCCCAAGTCTTTTTCACACAGTTCCACGAGGGGCTTTGTGGAAAGAGCGACGGTTATGGCTGAAAAACTAAAACAAACAAAAAGATCTCAGGCTGCTCGGCTATTTGTCCAGAAAATGCCTGTGGAGGGTATGTTGCAAGCAAAAGTCTGTCGGTTACATTAAAGTTGATCCATCCTTGTTGAGGGGAAATAAACCTCGGGAGTCGATTACCGTCGAGGGCGTGAGGTTGATCTAAAAAGGGGCGGCTTCCTATTTTCCCCTGCTCAGTCGCACTGAGAGGCTGAGACAGTAAATAGATCAATTGTCTGCTTAGGTGCAATGTCCGAGGATGATGGAGAAATGATGTAGAATTGTCTTCGTTGCTTCGCTGATCTTCCGCTCCCCGTCCCGATTTTCAAAAAAGTTTAACATGCTCGGCAAGAACACTCCCGACTCTCGTACACAAGCTCGCCTCCGTTTGCACAGTCAGTATCAGGAGCAATAAGGCAGAGAGGCTCGGTTTTGTTTTGAGAAAAAAAAAAATAAAGAATCGAGAAGAAAAAAAAAAAAAAACTAGAGAAAAGAAGCAAGCTGCCCCTCCCACCCTCAGTAGTTTGTGGGCTCCGGTGACCCGGTACTTTTCGTCTTGTGTCAGGCGGTCGCCCCAACCCCCGTCTCCTCAGGACGCGTCCCAGAGGCTCACAAGAGGGCTGGTGGGTCGCCTGTGCGGGAAGGGAGGGCAGGATGGAAGCCGGCAGAGAGGACGAGGCTGGTCAACAAGCCCCGCCCCCTCGCGATTTCAGCCAATCACCATAGACGATGCTGGTGGAGGTTTCGGCAGAGGACGGAGCGAACGTCAGCAGTGAACCTGGGGAGAGGAGAGGAAGGCCTTTGAGTGCAATGACATGCAACACTTTAAAAAAAAAAAAGGGGGACGACTCATCATTTGGGAAGCGCAATTTGCCTTCTTTCTGAGACCTCTGCTTTGAGTACATTGCCTTGTTTGGAGTAAGTTCCATACACAAACTGAGGTTGGGTGCTTTTAATTCATTGCAGGGGTTAATCAATGCACCTACCACTCCCTCTCAGACGATAGCGACAGGTCGACAGGTCGGGTGGATAAGCAACAGCTAACTATCGGTTACCCTCGGAAAGAAAGCCAATTGTTGGGTTTTGCAGTTGAAGTCATTAATCAGACCATTCAAATGAGATTTTCAAAGGAGTATTAAACAACATGTGTCAACAGCTTCACTGAAATATCTCCATCGTAACATCAATAAGCTGTTCACAATCCACTTCACCAAGTTGCAGCTGTTAGCTCACCTTCTGAAATACACAAAGGTCCTTTTGAACACACATTTGTACACCAGCGTTTAAGTGGTTGCATTGTCCGTTTGCTTTCACGCCGACGCCATTATAAATCTTACCTTAGTGCATCCAGCATAGGCAGCAAGTTAAGAAGTGCTGTGTCACTAGGGTCGCTGAACCAGGACTTGATTGGTATTGCATTGTCTGGAGAGCAATAAAAAAAAAAAAAAGTGAAATGTCAGTGAAACGGACATGCCTACGGTTTCATGCTGCTCTGCTGAAGAGGACACCGAGTGTTGGTGGAACTGCAGATTAAGTGAGCGGCCGCTACATTACAACACAAGCCTTGTTCTAAATATGAACTGCTCAGCTGCCACGCCGATAAACCCGAAGCGCCGGTTGACTTTGTACGACGTTGGAGAATTCAAGCCGCTGAATGAACTCTAATCCAAATAGGTGTGCGATAGAGCTTTGAGTCTTACCTGGATGACTACGATAAGCACCAGGCGAGTTGTCCAGGATGACAATACTGGAAAGGTCATCGTGTACTACGGACAGGTCTTTAATATAACTACCTAGATCCAATGTACAATGCTGCGGAAATACAATAACACACCACAAAAGACACAATCGGTTATGAGAGGAAATGAAAAGACACAAGCAGCATCATTCCATTAAGAATTCATCATAGAGCAGCACCTGTCTGTAGTATCTGCGCTTCAGGATGTTCCTATTGTTGTCCAGCTTATCGGCCACTGCCGAGCCGTAGATCTCCATGCTGGCTGTGAAAACCACCAGCTCGTACCACTGGCTTACCTGTGGAAACACACGCGGCACAGAGCGCCCAATGGTTTCGTTTTGAACCTCGCAGTCGTACGTCACGCGGGATGTTAAATCAAAAGAGGTTTTTTTTTTGACACCACACAGGTGATGGACAGGTGACTTAGGACATGAGGTTTCAAAAGCACATAAAAAAAAAAAAAATAAAAAAAAACACAAACTGACCACCGGCGGACACTCACCACTTCTAAAAAGAAGTCAACGTGCGGCCTTTTATGTACGAAGAACCTGACTGGGTGCTTGTCGATGACTACCTGCATGTGGGTGGAGGGAGAATGGGAGGGAAGAAGGGAGAGAGGGAGGGTTTAGGCGCCGTTGCATACGTTTTCCAACATGTGCACGCGTTGGCCGAGCGCTCGTACTTTGAGGATGAAGTCCGGCGGCGTGCCAGGCCTCACTGTGGGTCGGAGGACGCCGTCGTGGTGAGAGTGGATCAGCGTCTCGTCGAGGTCCAGAACCAGAATCTTCCTCTTTACTGCATCTGGGAGTTCATCACAAAAATAGAGGCTGACACTTGAGGACAGATATTAAAAAAATATATATCTGCTTGTCGTCCAAAAACAGGCAGCGTTCTTTGGGAGGAAGCGGGTACTTTCTAGGAGCTGTGGCTCCCCATCTCTGTGAATCCTCTCTTTGCTGACGTCAGGTGCTCGAAAGCAATGAGACAGCGTTTCCAACGAATGACCTACTCCTACATACGCTGCCGTAGTTTCCCAATGAACCGAAAATATTTGTACACTCCTCAATAAGTGGACTGGCTGAACCTCTGTGTGCAGAAGTAGCGCCCATTTAAAGCCCCTTCACTTGAAACCGGAGCCGCATCGCCAGCTGAGGTCACTGTATTGACGGTGGAGAGTGAAACTGAATTGCAATCCTTCCTCCACGTCCGGAGTGTCAGAGGGCTTCTGAATGAGGTCTCAGCCAGCAGGAAGGGGGGAGTTCATTCAAAGCGTGCACACAGGAGTCTTACTTCAACATTTGTATTTCCTCTCCGCTAAAAAGGCCCACTTTGTCACCACCGTCAGAGAAGGAAGCCGAATTTATTTCCTGTTTTTTCGGTCGGCCCTGACAGCGCGTGTTGGGCGGATCCCGACGTTCAGCTGCTCGCATTGAACTCACCGTTTCACTCAAGCGCCCTTCTGGGACAACAGCCGCTTACATCGCGGTGGTTTTACCGCCTGGAGCCAAAACTAGACGGACGAGTCTTTTCATTCAAGCACTCTGGTTTAAAAAAAGGTCACGAGGAACGTTATCTACTTTGTGCAGCAGTGGTTTTACATCGTTGGTGCGGGTGAAGGCCACCTCGGTGAACGCTCCCATTGGCCCAGAGCAGCTTGACCTGTGGCTACTAGCAACAAGTGTCCAACTCCTTCGGCACACACACGCGCACACACACGCACGCACACCTGTCTGAGTTTTCTTCGATTAAGAACATCAGTCCAGAAATGCCGGTGATGTTCATGGACTCTGAGAACGAGGAGTTTGTTGTCGTAATGTTGCAGGCAACATTTGTTCTCTGCCCAATCCCTTCTTCCTCAACAGACTGGTTTGACCAAATTTCAAAAACACGTTGTGATTGTGTCTCACTCAACCCCAATAGAAAATCAAAACCGTGTCTGGGTGGAAGCAGCATTTGTTTTTCCAACAATAATGGGCTGGCCGAGTCGTCACACCGCGCCATGTACTCACTGAGTCTGTTCCTGGAGATGGGCGACAGCGGCAAAGTGTCGTATCGCACCGTCTGATACTGGATGATCTGTAAAAGCACAAGACAAATCAAACAGTCAGTCAAACGTTTACAGATCCCTGTTAAAACAACAACGCATATACAATATGGTATGCCGTGCGGCAATGTAATTGCAGGTGAAAGGTGGGAGCTGGTTGATAACAAGTGCACGGAAGCTTCCGGCTTTCAGTTCCCTCGTGCACACTTGCCATCACGTTGTGTAATCTCACACAAAGATTAGTATTAGTGTGTTTAGGAAACTGTTCAGGGCAGAAAGGAAAACTATTTTACAACATCTAAATGACTTCCATCCATAACCCAATTCTATAGAATTAAAGAAGCCTCACGATTGCGAATTCTCTCGTGGAAGGTCTTAAAAGTCTTTGCATCCCAGAACATCAATTTTATGCCTACAGACGGGGGAGACGGGGGGGCAACACCATGTTGAAATACCAAAATAAACTGTTGTGTCCACCCCATGGCTCCTCCTCTGCGACTCCCTTACGCTGCGCTGGTCAGGACGGCTGCACGGAGGGCCCTCTTCGGCCCCAGGGCGATGCACTTTTCCTTCAAGGGGGCTATATTTAGCCCCCCCCCCCCTCCCTCCAGCTGTCAGTGGGTGTCAGTCGAGCACGGGGGCGCGCACAGAAAAAGGGAGACTTGCTGGGTGACTTTGGCCCGCTCCGACCGCTGCCTGGCAGACTCGGCTCTGGGGGAAGCCTTTTTTTCCCTGCGGAGCGCCGCGGGGAGCTCGCCCTCGCCCTCAGCTCAGCCCGCTGCACCTCTGAGAGAGTCCGTCTGGACCCCAGGGCTGCAAACCCACACTCAATCATTGGGCCCGAGACTGGGGTCGAAAACTCACGTTGTCAAATGCCGTATTTTCGTGATGAATAATTTTGTACCTGAGCACAAGTCGTTTAAAAACTGCTCGTTCTGTCCGATCGTACAAAAACCCAAAAGATATGAAGTTAACAAAAAGACGTTGAGAAGCTGAAACCTGGAGGTTGGTGCATTTTTCCCCCCCCTAAAAGCGTACATGTATGATTCGGGTCCTACTGATTATCAGAGTTTTCCCGTCGCTCAGCCAATTGCTTCTGTACCGACTCTGAACCCGGCTTCACTGTTCACCTCGAGCAGGAGATAAGCATCCGAGGAGGCAGGGAGACGATTACCACGTCCTAATATTCATAATCCTATGGAGCTTTTATTGATCCAAGTGTGCGGATCAGGTCACTGAATGGATCGTGCCAACAGAAACACCTGAAGTCCGACCTTACTCACAGAAAACATTCAACAAGGATAGAATGCTATTTATAAAAAAAGGAGTTACCCGAGTTATAACAAATGGGAATTCAATGTATAAATCTCTTATGTCGTCACCTCAAAACATTCTCACGAAAGCACCTAGAATCCCCAAATGATTCAACGTCACTGGACGGTGACGTGGTTCCAGGCCGTCGCATATTGTAAACAACGGTGCTAAATTGTGAGCGAGAAAGGGGAGGGGAGGGAGAACAGTGCGCCGTCTGTGCCGAGCTAATCCCGCTCACCTCAGCCACAACACGGCCCGAACAACTCGCTCTCTCTCTCTCTCTCTCTCTCTGGGCCCGTTGACGACCAGCAAAGTGTCGCTGCCTCACAATAAACTGCAGACAAAAACGGCCAACGATTACCGCACAAAGAGGGCATTCCCTCCGAGCTTTGTGGGCTTGAAAACTGGAGCTGGAGTCCAAGTCCGCTCACATTTCACCATGGACGCAACCCACTCAACTGCAACTGTGTGTGTGTGTGTGTGTGTGTGTGTGTGTGTGTGTCTGAGCATCAGGGAGGCCGCTTCTGACACCGTAAACGCCGCGTTCATTGTGGAGCAGTTGGTGAGCAATTTAAGGTGACCGGCAGACTCATCTGGCTGCTGCTCCTCCTCCAATTTGGCGTTCGAGGGTGGGATGTTTGCACTGATTGAATGAGCCATTCCAACAACAGTTTCACCGGATTCCCCACACAAGACACCTGTACAAATGCTGTACGATTTTACACCTTTTCTTGGTTTCATTTCAGTGTGTTTGGGTTTTGACACTGGGTGATTACTCACCCTGTTAAAAAAAAATAACTGGTTTATCAGAAATAAGTTTTCTTGCAGGAGCACCTTTTGGTGCGCTTAATCTACTTGTGCAGGTTTCCTCTCAGGAGGTTCCTCGCCATCTTTCTGCTGAATGAAATCCCAATACATTTAACGCTGGGGTTATCGAGTGGGGGCTTGTGCTACTCCAGTCAGCGGGATTCGCTCACACTTTCGGAAATAACAGATTTTTGACAAATAAAATCAGGATGGATAAACATCATTACAGCACAGGTGAGACACACAAGTGGTCAAGCTCTCAGAGAGCCCACCTGAGGCTCCCTCAGGGCGGATGTGATCTGGAAAGAAAGAACGATTAGGCACAGGAGAATCGCAGCAACTTAAAAAGATGCCCGCTCACACACGCACGGACACACACACACACACACTCGTTCAAAGCCCTTCTCACCGTTCGTAGGTGCTTCCTGAGGATGTACATGATGAAGCCCCATATCCTCGACGTTACGCCGAGAAAAGTGCGGATGCCAAGTAAACATTGCCGGGTCTTCAGCATGTTGACGAGCACGCAAAGACCCCACGGTAGCCCAACTTCGATCCTCAGTTGACAGCGAGCTTGCACCCTTAGTTGTCGGCTCAATTACCGGGGCAACTCGGTCGCTAGTGGTAGACAGAACCCGTCTTTAGCCACAACCGCCAAACTAGCGATTCAAATTAACAAGAGGCCAAGCAAACGTGTGAGTACCTCGCTCTGCACACTTGTGGCACGATTATCATTCAATACAAAGCATCCGCCTCGCAACTGTGAAAGACAAACGAGGACGTGGCCAAAGGGGGAAAGCCGCTGCACGACGGCTGCTGCCGCTGTATGGACCTTAGCACGCAGCTCGTTGACAAGCTAGCTCGGGAGCTAGCTGTGTGCCGGCTAACGTTAGCTTGTAGCCACCAAGCTACCGCTAGCTCGACAGGGTGACCACCTTGAAACTAGGATAAAAATATCCGCAAAAAAGATGTGGGCTCGCTTGTTGACCAAGCACCGGTTCCACGCGACTTCACTCTGCCCGGCGTCTGAAGGGAGTCAGCTTTACAAAAGTTCCAGAAAGTCTAACCGGGCCGGTTAAAATCAGTTTGTAGTCCAGTAGAAATCCGGAATGAAACTGCGAGCCGCCATCGCCGCCTTTCCGTCACTTCCGGGAGGAATCCTGTGGTTGCGCGCTGCACGTCCACGTGGAAAGAAAATAAACAGCCGTGGACGTGCAATTGTCTAAAAAATAACCTTTTTTTATTGTCAGTATTAGTATGTTTTGTAATGTTTATGTGTTTTTGATGCAGTTGAACGTGGACATGATGTCATGCTAGCGGGTTTACTTATCTTAACAAATAGCCCATAAACCTACTTATGTCACTGTGAAGTCGTAAAGCAATCCAACATGATAAAGGCCCTGTACATTGGTAAATACATTTTATAACCGCAGTATCTAGTACGGTTACACGTGGTCCTGCACACTGCCAATTAATGCAAAGGTCAAAGAGTTCACTTAACACTGGATTAATCACTTTTAAGTAACTGGTAAACAATCCCATCTGACACAGGTATGCAAATCACACTATTGATTTTCACATTACTGAAAATTGTTTCATTAAATTATTATAACAACATTTACTGACAACAGCATAACAACATTACTAACAACATTTATATCTATTCATTATGGAATTAAGTGTCATCACTTACAATAAGATCATATAAATAAATATTGCTTTCAATCAAGGGTCTAAATTGATCCATGAGTCCTTATGTTGACATTTGTTTAAGACTCTGAAAAGGGAAAAAGCATCCTGTAAATATAAAATAACTTTAGTAATAAAAGACAGTAACAGACATTAACAGAACTTCAGTAACAGAATTTCAATTACATTGTGACCCGGCATATTTATTTTGGGAAATAATGCAACTAATCCTTGTGTAAAGATAATGTTGCTGTAGCCTGGATCTGAGATTCCACATCCAAATGTAGATTATGTTTTAGGAAGAATCAGTTTTTTATTCAAAAGTTAATAACACACAAACATTATCCAACCACATTGTTCCTTATTAAAAAGCAAGGCACTCAATAATATAAAAAAACGACACATTAGGATAAATCTCATTTAATATAAATAAAGATTACTCAGATATTTTACATTATGTTATATCTTCCCCACTGAAAACGACTCAGTGTCTTGAACAGCGAGGAGGAAAGGCAACTTGGATCTTCTGTGCTTCTGGTAGGTTTGGTTCCAGAAGCCTACACGTCAAGATCATCATCCGGGTCCTCCTGGTCATAGTCATCGTTGGCATCAGGCTCATACAGAATTCGTCCTGAACCTGGGCTTGAGTGGAGCAGAGCAGTTTTCCTGTGAGAGAAAAAGAGGACAGCGTTTACCAAGGTGGTTCAAAAATTGAAGAGATAAATAGAACACAATCAGTGAAAAAGGAAAGAAATGCAGTTGAAAAATCTGACAGTTGTCTGAAAGTTAGTTACTTCTCTTTGCTGAAGACAAAAGGAAGTGCAAGTTTCTCTTTAGCCTCACGCTCTTTATTTGATAGTCGAAGATTGAAGGTCAAGTGTGCTGTGGGGTCCATCTATAGAAACAGAAAAAAAGCACATTTGTTTTTAGTCCTGCCATGTCTGAGTCCCATCTTCATTCTATTGGTCCATTCATGGTGTAATGGTGTTAATAAGCATGTCGTATATTGTACCTCCTGTTCCTCAGGGTCAGCCTGTTTGGGTCCAAGTTGGCTATGCTTGCTCTGCACTACTACTGTTAGATCATTGTTTATGGTGAAAATATCCTCCTACGGACGAGGAACAGAATAATCAACCATTTTTAACCATGACGAAAGACAAGCTAGTCATCGTGAAGGAAACACTGCTTACGTCTTGCACGACTTTCCCCGATTTCGAGCGCTTTGTTATCTTTGCCACAGCGTCGCCTCCCTTCATCCCAGGTGCTACCGTGATGACTGAGGAGGCCAAGTGGCATACACTTCCCACAGTACCCCTCTGATGCATATCCCCATGAAGGAGAGCAATAAGAGCTCTCACAGCTCCCCCTAATGAAAACACGGAAGAATCAAAAACAAGGAACAGAGTGAAAACGGCATAGTGCCAAAGTTATACTTTGTTCTAATATAAGGCTGCAGTATTTCACAAAAGTATGGTGAGCTTCTTTTGGTAAATATTTTATATTCCTTAATTTCTCTTAATTGAAATTCAAAGAAAACGTTAAAATGACGTGCACGGCCTGGATGTAATACCCTCCTTCATCCATTGATTCAGTCCCACGACCAAAAACACATGCATTAAGAACGTCATGGCGATGAGCTGTCACCTTTTCGAAGTTGATGAAGAGTCGCGCAGACAGCGGGAGGACTGAGGTGTCTCAAAATCCATGACAGAGAGTCGATCACTAGGGTGGCTGGTTTGGGGTGGGACGTTTGCCTGACCAGACGTGTGAGTTCCTCCAGACAGAACTGGTGGACTGTAAAAGCCGGTTGATCCGTCCAGCCGAGGGGGTCTGAATAAGCATTGTGAAAGTGTAGCCTGAAGTGACAAAAAAAAGGTGATAAGCAGTTGGATAAGTTATTGCCAGGTTTAACAAGACGGCTAAATAGCAAAGGTTGCAGCATACAATTTTTCAAATCATTTATGAATCTTGACTTCTACTAATAATATACTAGAAAAAAACAACAGGAATTCATTTTCAATGAATGAAAATGAAGAAAAGCAACAAACCCTCAGACTGCAAACAATTGAACCTTGCATTTTGCTTGATACAAGACTATAAATGATTAAGCCGATTCAGCAGAAATAGTACTTACCTTTGAACAGGTGATCCTTTCAATTCATCTTTCAGCTCTTCCTCACTGACCTCAAAGCCAAGGACATGGACAGCTTCCTCCCTTTAGTCATATCGTAAGGTGATGGTAGTTTTTATAAAACTAAATGTATTTAGGAAATACACAATAACCACACATGTTTTTAAACTACTTTTACCTGTTCAATGCAGCATTGATGAAGCTCTTCAGCAGGTGTCTACCAGAATAACTAGCAGAATCTAACGATGCAAGTATAAATCACATGGCTTCACTGTATGCTCCAATTCGCATCAGTCATTGTTTTGCAATTTAGATTGAAATGATACGACATTCAAAGCGTTTACCTCGAATGATGAGAAACCCTCCAGCATCAGAACCTTGCAATAGTTCGGTCAACATTGTACTAACGTTACATTAACCGCAGACCATCTAGCGTTGAGGTACAATGTAAAGGTCCAGCTAGCTTCAGCTAGTTAGCATGCCTCTGATTGACTAGCTACTTAAACGTCAATACCATGGTGAAATAAAACTAAACGCCGCGAAATTTAACGCATGAACTCACGTAGCTTATATTTCACGGGTAATAAAGCTGTGTCTATCTGAAAGCAAGTGTAACTTGGTTCGCAAACATCGCTCGTACGAGTGTGCCGTTTCAAAAAAACTCGTATGCCACAGTTCCCCTCAGCGTACTGTTGACCATACATGGGAAATGTAGTTCACCGACACTCACGGCGGTGTCACTGGCTCCACGGTAAACTACGTTACCCGGCATTCCCTACGGGCTACACTGCGCTGGCAGCCTCAAGAGGTTTCTGCCGCGCACGGAGAAGACCGTGCGGAGTAAAGTCAAAACTCCAGTCGTTTTGTGTGGCTACAGCGAAGATACGAAAAAAAAAACTTCATCGGAGAAGTTCTCATTATGGACCTACATTGATTCAAATCCAAGGATTGCTTTTTTTACGGTTCTTCTCCACTTTGATACGGAAGGTTATATAAATGTAGGGACGAAGAAAAGAGCGCTTTAAGTGCAGCTCGTTGAGCGACAGAGGAATTAGTATTTTGTCCGGCTAATAACGTTAGTATAGCGACAGTTCTCAGGCGGTTTGCTTGTGGTGCGTTAACGTTTGCTGTTGTAACGGATCCCCAGCGAGGGAATTCCTCAACTTCGACCCACAAGTGTGGTATTTTTGTTATTATTATTTATTTTTTAGGAAGAGTCTTTTCGGGCTTCCGCGCCCTTGGCTTGTTGCTGCGAAAGTTCCCCGGCGGTAAGGTGCAGCCACGCCGGGGGAAGCACAGCGCGACGGCCGCTACTCCCCGGCTAGCTCGCCTGCTGCTTCTGTTCCCTCGGATCGGGGCCTGGTCGGTGAGGCGACAATGCTTGACATAATGTCTGAGCACCAAGGTATGTTTCACCACCACCAGCTGTGAGCTATTTAACGAAACGTTCCCGTGGGATGTGGGTCTTTTTACAGTTGAAATCGGTTGTATTGTGCGGCCATTAAGATGGCTATCCTAATGTAAGTTATGTCTGCCGTTGATGTTACGTTTGGTTGCGTATGCTGTATTAATAACATACCAACTTATGCTTGGTCGACAAAATGCCCTCAAAAGTTGTGATAAAGTGAATAGTATTTTTTTTTTCCACGATCGATGTTGTTGCCTTAACGCTAATGTAAACGTATGCATTGCATAGTTATGTTAGCTCGCTAGTTAGTTAACGCGCCGATCTATCTAGCTTAACGTCAATAGCGAATGGCTGGACAGACAACAACACCCGACCCCTCACACGAAACACTCTTGACCTCAGTCAGTTTGTAGGCAAATGTTATCACCTGTCATTCACGAAAAACATGTTTTTTTTCGCGTTTTGCTGGAACCGATCAAACGTTGCACACTGCTAACACCGAGCTAACATTGCTAATAAGCCTCCCACTTCCATTTCAAAAAAAGACAGCGCGATTAGCTAGCTGCTCGAATGGATGGTCGTTAGCATAAGTTAAGTCTCGTCGAAATGACCAATTAGCAACATTGAGTTCAAAGGCACCTCGTTCGATAGGTTGTGCTTTAAGAAACGGACTAGTCGTTACCCTGATTGCATTTATCTCTGCAAACGGCATAGCGTGCGTTTAGCTTCTCCTCCCAAGTGTCAGCTAACGTTAGCAGGTAGCATCCAGACAATGCAACATGACTAGTTTTTAAAGCTTTGCAGCCAACAAACTGAGTTTCGTTAACAACCCTTTCGCCAAAGCGGCTCTTTAGTTTTTGCGTGAACATCGAATCGACGAACAAGCATTCGCGCCTAATGCTGAAATGCCCAGACTTCGCGTGAAGTTCAGATGGTGATCAAGTGACACCGGTTGCGGTTGTTTGCAGACGGTCAACCAGCGTTGACGATCCGATGACTTGCTCGCTATTTTTTTCTGCTGCAATGGTCATCAATGAACTCACCTCTCACGTCCAACACAACGTTAGTTAACAAACGCTGTCCTTGAATATGCCTAACATGTTTGTCATCGCTAATAACCCATATTAAGTTCTTGATCTTTCTGGGAGCTAATGCTAGCGTTAGCCCACATGCGTCTCATCACTCCCCTGGGCAACCGAGTGCTTGGTTATTCTGTGCATGAGCTGTTTGTTTTTTTGCAAAAAGGATGAGTGCAGCAAGCAAGAACTGGTTCACCTGTGACCAACAGAGTTGTTTTTCTTTCTCTCCATTAGATTCACTGTTATCGTGCAAAACGGAACCACTGGTGAGTACCTTGCGCTTTGATTGGTGTGTACAGTAGCTTTTTGCATGTATGTATGTGTGCTTCCCGTAGTTAACTAAAGACATGTCCTTTCTGTAGCCCCCGGAGCGGAAAAAGAGGACCGTTGAGGACTTCAACAAGTTCTGCAGCTTTGTCCTGGCGTATGCAGGTTACATCCCCAGTCCCAAAGAGGTGAGCCGCTCTGACTGTCACCGTAGATATTAGAAGTCGCTGTTATTGCCTGCGCTCTGAAGAAACACTAAAATGCTTTTTTCTTGTTGCCTCGCAGGAAAGTTCCTGGTCCCCAACATCATCCAGCTCCGCGCACAGTTCAGGGTTGTCAGCGGATGGAGGAGGAGGAGGAGGAGGAGGAGGAGCAGGAGGCGGCGGCGGCAGTAGCTCCACCGGCAACACCTGGGCAGACGGAAGCTCCGACATCCACACCATCCACACGTTTGTTCGCAAAGCTCGGGCGAACAAGGGCAAAAGTATTCGCCGCTATACACTCGGATAGCACTCTGCTGGACAAGATGCGCCTCAAAGATTCCCTTTACGAGAGCCAGGCGAGCGCCAAGGCGGAGCGCAAGAAGGACAAAAAGCTGAAAAGGCTGTCGCTGGGCTCCGGCGTGACGGCCGACAGCGGCAGCAGCGAGGGCGAGAAAAGGGCCCGCATCAAGCGCAGCAAAAACTCCAAACAGCCGAAGCCCAAGAAGCTCAAAAGCGCCACGGCTCAAAGCGAGACGGACTCTGAGGCGCAGCGCGCGACGCACACGGAGGTACGAGCCGCGGGGGAGGAGCCGACGGAACACGGCGGCTCCGCCCCGAGCCTCGAGAAGCTGCAGCCCGACGAGTCCATCAGGGAAGCCGAGATGAGCTCCAGCGAGGGGGAGACCTGGATCGCGGACGAAGACATCATGGTGGAGTCAGGTACATCGCATGCCTTTTTTTTTTTGTTGTTGTCCTTTTTTGAAATGACAAATGTGATCGCTTCTATTGATCACATGTTTAATTGTCCAGTTCTCAAGATGGTTGGCTTCTTTCCGTTTTTACCAGCTGTAATGGCTCATCACTCTTTTCTCTTCGTCAACACAGGGGACGATTCGTGGGACTTGATCACCTGTTACTGTGGGAAGCCATTTGCGGGACGGCCCATGATCGAGTGCAACCAGTGCGGCATATGGGTGCACTTGTCGTGCGCAAAGATCAAGAAGTCAAACGTCCCTGACATCTTTTACTGCCACAAGTGCAGGGACTTGAGGCGGTCTGGACACAAAAAAGACCCTTAGACCCAAAGAGGATGGGAAGGACTAGGAACAACACCCTCTCCACCCCCTTTTTGCTATCTTCTTGACACTTGTTTTCTTTGATGCCTACAGCCAGAACAGCCTAAAATATCACGTGGACGGCAACTGTATTGTCAGTTTGTAGGATTTCTTTTGACAATCACAACCATTCTTATTTATCCCTCACGCTTTCCTTTTCTTCGTTTTTTTTTTTTTTCTTCAGTCCTGTGAAGAACTGGACAGAAGGCAACAATAACAACGGAGACTCATTTGTTTGTTACTAATTGATTGTTTCATTAATTGGCTTCATTGTTGTGTACTGTGCCGGTCGTGTGCACATAAACTGTCTCATTTGATCTCATTCCCCCCCTTTAGGTGCATTTTGAGTTGTAAAGTACTTCTTGAGAATATTAACAAATTGGTGAAAATGGCCCCTGAAATACTTAAGAAGTACAGTATTCCTTTTGATAGCCATTTCCTTTCAACTTCCAATCAATGCAAGTTTTAAACATGGGCAAAATTGATCGGGTAAGAGGTGGAGAATATAACCCCTCTTATTTGTCTGTCATGACGTCGGATGATGAGCTCATTTTATTTTTGATCGTATTCTGGCGATTTACTTTGGAGTTTGCATTTTTGTTTTGGTCGTCAGTGATTGATCACTGAACTTTAAAATGTAGAGATTTCACTCCCCTTAGAAAAAAAAGTGGTCTTTAAATTCATAGAATCTGTTAACAGTTATTCATTTTTTTTGTTAGTATCTTCAAATGTACCTAAATTTGCTACGTTTCAAATTGCACACGGACAAGTCTCGCAGCAGTGCACTTTTTTAAAATACAAACCCAAATACCGTCCCACCGCAAACACGGGGGTATTTGGGACACGACGGGCTACGGCTGATTTAAACCTGTACTTGGCATGTAGCTGTGTACATTCATGATTGAGCGCTTAATGTTTCTTCCTGTCTGGCTTGTTAATCAATGATAGCCACTTGCCATGAACAACTTTTACATCTGAGTGCTACATTTCGATGTTTTTGTTTTCATGTGCGGTTTGAGTTTTTCTTTCCCCCTTTTTCTGTTTTCATGTAACTGTTTATTTCTTAGCTTTCTGAGGAGCGGGATTTGGGATGCGCCCGCGTCAGAGAATGGACATAAGATTGTCTCACATCGAGAACAAAGTTGTAGTGTACAGAAAATAAGTTGACGCCGCGTAGGTCGTGGCGTTTGTTTATGTTGTTTGGTTTTACCATGTGCTTTTTTTTTCCTTCTTTTTGTTGGTGGGAGAGGCTTGTTCTCCAGTAGCAGTTGCACTCTCTCTAAAACTTCAATTCTGTGTACATATCCTGTTCTTTGACAACTGTACATATGTGAAAGTGAAGAGAGAAAATACCCAAGCAAAATCCTATATTTTCTGCAGTCTGATATTGTTTCTTTAATTGTAGCTTGAAAAATAAAAGTCTTTGGGAACATAACAATGGTATTTTCAATCATTTGTATTGAAAGAAGACCGATATTTTAAAAGGGCTGTTTTGCCTCATTTATTTAGATTTTTCGCACACAGCAGTGTTTGTAATGTTTGCACATTCTACCACTAGAGGGAGCAGGTCAACAGGCTTGTCAATTAATATGGAACATATATGGAATATGGAAAATATGGAACATAAAATACAAAGTTCAGATGTGGTTTGGCACTGAGGAAACCTTCTCAAATAATGAAGTCAAGCATTATTCCCTGTATTCTTCTGAGTAAATGTCCGGTTTATTCTGGAACAAAAACATACAAATAATCAATGTCTTAACAACTTATTCACGGTATAAATCCCTGAAACATTAATTAAAAGCGATCTAATGTCACAGATAAGAGAAAGTCATGCAAATAACCTGAAATATTAGTGATCCAAGAATTACGAAGGGAAACTTTCATTAAAGTCTGCTGTTGAAAAGGTCAAATCTGATGAACGGTTTTCTCTTGTAACTCACTTCTCGGTTTTGGAGACTGGACATTTGGAAGCCGCTGATGGAGTCCAGGGGAGCAACCTTCCTCCTGTTGACACAGCGGTCACTTAATTCAAACTGGAAAGTTACACTTTTCAGAATATGCATTCAAGTCTGTATCGCACATCTAAAAACTACACTTTTAAAAGACCAATAAAATCAATTCCAATTTAGAAATCTTTACACGTGAATCACCGCACATCAAATGAAGTTCTGACTTTAGATGACTGATGAAATGCAATTCATTTAAATGACTTATGACACAAACTACCTTTTATAAAGCTTTTTGTGTGGGTGAGTACAAAGGTTCTTCAAACAAAGTCACACCCATTTGAAGGACAGGTTCCTTTCTCCTCACCTCTTTTCATTGGCTCTGCGGTGGAACTGGTTCTGACTCCGCCTTTTACTTTGGGGAGAAACGTGCTCCGGTGGGGCGAGGAAGGCCTCAGAATGAGGCGAACGCCCGTCCGTCTCCCCGGCGTCGCCCACAGACAGGTCTCCCTGGTCCGAGCCGTCGCGCGGGTGGAGGAACATCCCCTGGTCCGGCCAGTTCACCTCCTGCCGACAACAATTGACATATGAACAGACGTCCGGGGTCACGGGGTCGCGGGTATACATGGGTCGTCCAAAGGAGACCAAGATGTATGAATGGAAAAGGTTTACTTTTTTGACTCTGAGTCCGCCTGGCAGTACGGCAGAAGACGTCTCCTCCAGCAACATGTAAAGAGCCAGGAAAGGCAGCAGACGTGCGCAGCAAAGCATCTGCACGGACAAACACAACCAGAGTCACAAACGACGAACACGCCAGCAGTTCAACTTAAAAAAGGAACAAGGAGCTCACCTTAAATGTTCAGTCCGGTCCTCAAAGCTGAGTGTGGATGCAGGTCGGTGTCTTATGAGCTCTTGACCAGTGGGGCAGGGTATTTGTAGCCGTGCATCCATGGGTGGGTTTATATTATGGGACTGGCATCATAGGCTGTTTAGGCTAAACGTGTGTCCAGTGTGTGTGTGTGTGGCTTCAGACATGCCAATTACATCTCCCGCCTTGCCGCCTGGCATTGTCATCATTAGTGTCAAAACCTCTAAGGTCTCTCTTAGGAGATTTTAAGCGCTGACAAGATGCCTCGACACACGTACGTTCGTAAACGTATACCACGCCCTCCTCCATTTTCCTTAGGGCCGGTTTAAGGGAAGATGGGAGTGAGATAAGGTCATTGTTGAGGATGTAAATGTCTTTACAAAGCTGCCTTGGCCTCATATCTGCTTTTAAACCTGATGTGTTTGTGTTGGTATCCTCTCTTAAGAGTGATAGTGTCCTAAGAATTGACCACTTACCAACAACCACTAAAGACACAAAACCGAGAAGCGCTGATTAAAAAGCAATAAAACCATTAACAGGCACTAGTCAAATACCCGTGCATTGATTCAATGTGTTTGGGTTTGAGAGGGAAGCCCAGAGACAGCGAGATCAGAGATAGTGGGGCCCATCGGGACCCCCGGCGTGTGCGGTAATCTGGGAAACTTGACCCGCCTCGCCTGACTTCCCGGGCCGATCGCCACCCCATCAGGACCACACACATCTCTCTCCACCCGCCCGCTGCCTCCGTCTCCACAAAACAAAACAGAGAGGAGACAGTGAAGCAGGGGCGGATGGAGAGATTGCCAGGCCGTGGGGCATGGGCGGGTTAGGAGGGAGGGGGGGTCCGCTCGGAGCTATGCTCATTCGGACACGTTTTCACTTTTCCTCTTTTACCGCCCTGTCCTAATTATTTCTATTCTGGGACAGAGCTAGTGCTGATGGATCAGGCGCGTGTAAGCATACCAGGGCAAGGCAGGCGTCATGTCAGCAGGGGCCGAGGCCAGATAGGCTGCACTGATTACTTCCATTATCAGGGGCAAGCCTCATTAGTAGCCTTTGGCTGGGTGTGTGACTGTGTGTGTTGCATTATCACAATACAGGAACAAATGTCCTCCTGATGATATAAACTGAAGGGTTAGCCTTTGAAATGGGGACATCGGGATCCGGTTTGGTTAGAGTTGAGTTAATTGGCTGGCAGGACCAGTTTGTTTACTCCAATTGAGGTATATAGTGAGCTATGTTTAACATTTGAATTTCTGCATAAAATATATATAAAGCATAATTGAATACACTCTTGACATTAGTTAAGGGTACATTTGCCTTTTTGGGAGCTAGGATTATTTGCATTAATGCAGAATGTTAGTTGAGAGGATTGAAACCACTCTACAGTGTCTCTATTGTGAATATGAAACAATCTTAGCTCAGCATATTGCAAGTCATCGCCACAAAATCTACCAGCACCTTTTGGACTTATCAATGTCAAAGAGCAAAGCGAACAAAGGAGCAGTAGTGGTTTTATGAGACGCTATATGTGTGGAGATGTGACTTTTATTTGATCAGCTAAGATAACCGGCTGGTAGCTGGTGTACAAATATAAGAGACCTATTGATTTAGTTGAAATTGAACAAGCATCAGAAACTGTTCGTTTAAATGCACCTGACTAAAGTTTCTTAAATCATCATATACCATATATATTTTAAATTCAAATATACACACATTTTGAGAAAGTGTAAAAGTCCTCAAGAATGGTTTAGTAACATGAAAGTGTGGTTTCTATCCCTGTGCGTGTCTATGGAAACGTTGTGCGTGTGTGTGTGTGTGTGTGTGTGTGTGTGTGTGTGTGTTTATTCTCATACCCCGCCCCAGTCCACTGGCCTATAAGTATCAGGCATTGCAGCAAGTGCCAAATATAGACGGAACAAAGACTGCCCCCCTCCACAAACGTGAAACCGTAGAAAAATCAACATGGGTGAAAAACAACGGAAATAAAATGGCAGAAAATGTCATGGCCGGCGGTGATACATTGCTGTGAGACAGCATGTGGTACTAAAATAATTTAAACAAGATTCTTTTCGATCAGTTTGAAACCGGAATTTGCCTAAATATATTGGCTTGGGTGTCAAATACAAAAGTATACTGCAATAAACTAAATGTATTCTAAACTTATAACACAAAATAGGCCATTGTTAAATCTATTTAAAACATGAATAATGGAAGCCCAATATTTAGTGTTCTTTGTGTCTCCCAACAACCTCTGAGAAAAAATGTCTAGCTAACGCTAGGTATTTAAGCTAGTGTGCTGTTAGCGTACAATTTTGACTTTCTTCCTTTAATTTAGTAAAAGTTAGGTTGTAAGTTATACATTGTGTTTTAGGGTATTTTATGTAGTTGTCTGTTACATTTAAAATGCAGGCTAAAGTTGCTGAAAAGGCTGCGGGAAGGCATGTCATCGTTAGCTAAACATTTTCTGTTGGTTTATTACCTATGTTAACTAAGTCTGAAATTACCAGCTAAGTAACCAGTTTAAAATGTAACACACTGATTTGACTCAGTGTTAATATATATTTGTCATGGCAGCTTTTAATTAAGTTGTATTCACATTATATAGTTTCAAAGTTAGCTCGGTTTATTCACTTTTGATGCTGTTTAGTTTGAAATGTGGAGAAAGCGTGGCGTGTAATTCCTTCTTTTTCTTGCTAAAATCATTTTACTCACCCGTAGCTAATTTTGCTTCAGTGCAGATTTTTCGGGGGATTAGTTCCTAGCGAATATGTTAAAAAATAATTTATTTGTTATGTTGGTCAGTAGTGGTACAAAGGTGACTAATTAGCGTTACGTCACTGTTTCGACGTCGCTTTCACTGACAGCGCGGACATGTCATCACTGACGCGTTGGCGCGCCCTGGCGGTTGTTGTCATGACTACAACCCGGGAATCCCATCTCGCTCCCGAAAGCCGTTAAAGCGTATCACCCTGAACCCCGCGTTACACACGCCTCCACTTGCGTGTGACAGCAGGCGGGAAAAACCGCGTGTGAAATATCGACGCGCCATATTTCCAATTTCCAATGAGCGGAACGCGGAAGCCAATTTGTAAAGGTCGAGCAGGGGGGAGGAGGACGTAGCGTGTGTTTGTGTGTGTGTTTGTGTGTGTGTGTGTGTGTGTGTGTGTGTGTGTGTGTGTGTGTGTGTGTGTGTGTGTGTGTGTGTGTGTGTGTGTGTGTGTGTGTGTGTGTGTGTGTGTGTGTGTGTGTGTGGGTGTGTGGGAGGGACGAGCGCGGCAACAACACGGCTGCGATTAACCGGTTGGGAAAAAGCGTTCCCTCGCCTCAGCAAGCGGACCATTTCTCCCTCCCATTCCCCCTCTCCTCCGTCTGCCTTCGTTCAACTGAGGAGGAATCTTCCGCCGCAGAGGTGAGAGACTCCCGCGTCAAATGTCGACGCGTTTTGAGTCGAGTTTTGAGCAGAACGGACGCGTTTGCGGAGAGAACAGATAATTGGTCCAGTCAGAGCAACAGGGCCGAGTCGCTCGCATGAGGAAATGTTTTAATTAGACAACATGCCGCGCTGGTTCATTAACGAGTTTAGCGTCGAGCCTGCACTCGGTGGTTTTAACGAAGGGGGGGGGGGGGGTTGCTTTTTAGTCTCCACTCCAGCACAGACTGGCGTTATGGACTTTGCGCATGTGGGTTGGCGGTGTAATTGCCCCAATATAATAATAATAATAATAACAATGCTCCCGTACAGCATCCGCCTGTCATTGAGTCGGATTTAATTAGCTGCCATTTTCAATCCTGGCAAAACATCCTCATCAAGTGCAAAAGCCTCTCAACACCCCGTCTTTTTCCAAAGTTGTAGGGCGTGGCGAATGAATCCATAGCTTTAGCCAGATATCTGCATTTCTCAATGATGGTTGAGGTTGCGGATGCTCTGACTGAGCTGAATTGGAGCTCCAGCATAGGGCTATTTTTCCTTTTCCCTGTACAAACCCCTCCCCCTTTTTCTCCCCCTCTCTGGCCCCTCTTCCTTGCTGCAGTTTCCTGCACAGATCCTGGGAGTGGACGGGAAAGTGCGACCTGCTTTCACTCTCCGTCTCCAGAACCTTTCCACCCGGCTACTCGACCATGTCTGCTCCTGGTAAGCGGCTTTGTGTGACAGATCGGAAAAGGAAGAACAGTGACCACGACTCCTTTTCCGTCTTTCACTTGATTATGAATCAGACAAAGAAAAGAATCAGGAGTTCATATTGTGAATCAAAACGCTTCCTCGTGGTCAAACTTTCCTGTATTTTCGGTGAAACGGATTTGACCCGTGAATCATGAAGTTTCCACTTGGCATTCCGGTTCCTGTGAGTCATGGTGAAGTGAATAGTCACCTCCTTCATTCCTTTCATTAAGAAAACTCTAACTCAACACAGGTTGTGAAATTATAAAAGAAATTCAGAGAATGTTTGCATTGGACTGCAGGTGAAAGCCCTTCGGGTTTTTCCTGTTGGTACCTGCGGGCGTTTAGGAAGTGAAGGCAGGCTGGTCCGTCTGTGGAACGCTCTGGTTTTAATTTGCTTACAGTTTTGTCAAGCGGGAAAAGGAATGTGAAAAGAGGCGGTCGCAACAAGCCCAAAAAAGTTTACCCGCCTTTGCAATTTGTCTTCAGAGGCTTCATAGAAAGTCTTGTTGCCTTTTAATCTGTCTGGGATTCACCATGCCCACGACCGCAAGCGAGAAAGATCTGTGAAACACTCCTGCCGCACCGGCAAAAACCAGTTTGGTCAGTTCAGTAACCAGTTTATGCGTCTACACACTAACAAGGGGGCACGTGCAGAGGGACGGGAGAAATAAAAACCCAGTAAACGACCCACTTCTGGAGACGGAAAACCGACATCTTCAGAAGGCATGTTGGTTTTAACAAATCCAGAACGCATTCAGTTAACTTTTTGCAGGACAAAGAACTCTTTTGCAGTTTTGTCAGGCAAATGTATAAAAATAACACTCAAGACATGAGCTGAATCCAGAGTGACGTGATCACTTTGTCCAGGAGAAGAATATGTGTTTCACTGTGAGCACATCAGGTTCCACTTTACTACATCGTCTTGCGCTCCACCGCTGCGCCCACTTCCTTTTTATGTTTCCGTTAAAGCTCTTTTCCCGTATCAGACTTTTGGTTGACCATCTGTTCAACGGTGCGAAAATGTAGTGAACGCTGTAAATGACTGTAAAATAACTTACTGATTAGTCTAGTGTGCTCTGGTCCGATAACAGTCCGAAGTTGTTGAATTCGTGCCCAAATAAAGACCGTTATCAAGCAATGGTTTTAAAAAAAAAGCTCTTCACACAGCCTTTTTTTATCATCAAACATGACTTAAAAACCAGACCAGACCACCAAGGCTGTGTGTCGTGTAGTACCGGCTCCATATTGACTCCTTTTGTACGTGCTTCAAATCTCTTCTGTGGCTCGGCTAATAAGCAGCTTATTGGCTCCGCTGTCCCAGCAGGGGGGGGGGGGCAGCTGCTATCAGCCATAAACAGATCACGACTCCTTCCATCCAGCGCTGCGGTGCAATGACCTAATGTTTCTCATCCTTGTTATTATTACTACTATCATTATTCCATTGGAATAGTCAGAACTTAGCTTTTTCTATGTTTGTTTGGGTTCCGTTTCTTTTATGTGTAGCATTTCACTTGTTGTTTCTGGTTTCCGAGATTGATCGCCACGATTCAAATTCAGTCAAATGCAGGGACGGAGCTGTACACGGCCAGTTTTACACTGAGGTCATTGTTTCTTCTCCCCCTCCACCCCCCCCCACACACACCAGTTTACCCAGGCAACGCGCCCTACCCGATGGCTCAGCCCGGCGGCCACCCCGGAGCCCCTTACCCGGGACCTGCGGGCGGGTACGGAGACCCCGGCCAAGCCCCGCCGGCCGGCTTCAACATGGGCTACAACGCGGGCCCGCCCCCTGTCATGTATCAGCCGGGACCCGCCGGCCCGGAGTACGGCGCCCCTCTTCACGGAGGGATCTCGCCGGCCCCGGTCGGGGCTCAAGCCGTGGTGCCGGTCGGGGTCCCGCCGGGGCTCGAGTACCTCACACAGGTGAGAAGGAGAGAGATCGCAGAATGATCCCCCACAGCACGCGAGCGTTTCGGATACGCGTCCTATCCTAAAATGGATTATTCAAACGCCACTCCTTCACCCGCTGGAATGCGGTCACTCGCCGTTCCCTCGCGTCCGGGCGTGCTGATAACGACGGCGCGACCCAATAGCAAGAAGTGATAAGGCGCTATACTTGATGACATGTGGCCCCCTAATGAGCTACTGGGATTAGGCGTGTACTGGTCCCGAGGGATCACTCGCCAACCATCCCACATGCTCAATGGAAACATAAGGACATAAAGCCATGAAATGTAAAGTTTAAAGAGTCTACAATGTAACACATATTACGTATGTACCAAATGGCTTTACAGCGTTTGCCTTTGACCTTTTATTGAAATACTGCTGAAACAATACCGTAGAAGGCTCCCATCGTTTTGCAGTGATACGCTGTTAACTCTTCCTCTTGTGGTTTCAGATCGACCAGATCCTGATCCATCAAAAAGTGGAACTCCTCGAGGGTAAAGGCCGCGTCGCATTCGAGGCACATCTACGCCGCTTAAACGACAAGTAGCCTTCACCGGCGGCACCGCTGTAAATCACGCGCTTATCGACCCGTTTGTGTTATTTCACCGCGCAGCGTTCATCGGGTTTGAGACCAACAACCAGTACGAGATAAAGAACAGCCTCGGGCAAAAGATCTACAAGGCCAAGGAGAAGAACGACTGCTGCACCAGGAACTGCTGCGGCTCGCTGCGCAGCTTCGACATGAAGATCAAGGACAACGCGGACCGCGAGGTCATCCGTCTCATACGGCCTTTCCGCTGCGTCTCCTGCTGGTGTCCCTGCTGCCTGCAAGAGGTGTGTGTGTGTGTGTGTGTTTCAAAATCACTTTTAATAGCCTCATAATAGATTGATTGACCACACAAGGAGCAATATTGTGACTGTGCACTGTGATAGGGCGTTTTCTATTTGTTTTCCATTATTAGTCTTGTTAATATTTAACCGTATTGATAATCGGTGGAGTTCGTTATGGAGAATAATTAACTCTTAACTTGTTAAAGGAGTTGATTCATGTTTCCATTTTCTCCCACACCCTTTAAAGACCTCGTCCTTTGTCTTGTTTTTGGTCGGTCACTGACAGGCCTCCCACCACCTCAACAGTTTTATCTGTGGTTCCTGCAGCATTTTAAAAAGTTATTTTCTAGAAACGGTGTCCCAGATACTGTGGAGGAAAAGTAAAACAAGAATTATTTTCCGCTGAACAAAATAGTCCTTATGCAAACTGACGATGCTGCAACACGGTTCTGGCTTCGGCAATGCTGGCGTTGTTGTCGAGAAGGACATTTGAATATCTGGAAAAGTAGACTCAAAACAACTAATATGTCCGGGGAGCGCTACAACTACGCGGTGCTGAGTTTCCACTCCGTCCAAGCGTCAAAGCAGCCAATGGCATCGATGCGACGCGTTCGGTTCTATAAGCACAAACATCTGCTGCGTCTCTGCTCGCGTTCAGCGGCTTCAGTCTTTCCTCCCGTCTCCTTGTGTTACTGTCTTTGTGCGCCGGCCCACTCAGTCCCGGAGTTTGTGAAGACTATGAATGGCTCTTTGTCCGTCCGAGTGGACTCCTGGAACCCCCCCCCCCCCTTCCTTCTCTTGTCACCCCTCTGTCTCTGATTACGGCTCCTTTCCCCTGTTCCATCGCGTCGTTTGCAATCTGGCTCCAGTAGGTTTTCCCGTTGGCCCGACGCCACGCCGCCGCCGCTCGCTCACACACTGCGCTGCTGTCCGCTGGCCGCGCAGGAGCCATGTGACACTTATTACCTTTTTGTTGGCACAATGGCGCCGTCAGAGTTTCAATTATCCTCCGCTAGTCCCGTGATGTTATTTGTTTATTTTAAAGCTTTCACCGGTAAAGGCATGAGGGCAGAAAGCTTTCCAGCCCTGTGGCACTTTAGGGTGTTTGTGTGTAATCATTCTGCGTGTGACCCACAGATGGAGGTCCAGTCACCGCCGGGCACCACCATAGGCTACGTCAAACAGGACTGGCACCCTTGCCTGCCAAACTTCTCCATCCAGGGACCCGACAAGGAGACGCTGCTGAAACTGGAGGGGCCTTGCTTCGCCTGCAACTGCTGCGGAGACGTCAACTTTGAGGTGAGGTTCCCGGCGATCCCAGTTTGGCCATTTCCGGTGACGCGTCGACACCTAACGGACATCGTTGTTCTTGACACTCTGCAGCTGAAGAGCAAAGACGGCGACAAGCCCATTGGTCGCATCAGCAAGCAGTGGAGCGGCCTTTTGAAGGAGGTCTTCACGGACACGGACAACTTTGGCATCCAGTTCCCGATGGATTTGGACGTGAAGATAAAAGCTGTCCTCATGGGAGCCTGCTTCCTCATAGTAAGACCACGCCCCCTTTGTGCACCGTAAATGCGGCCTCAAGTCTTCTAAGGCGATGAATTAATTTCCTTTTTTTTTTTTTGCCACTTTGCAGGATTTCATGTTCTTCGAGAAGGTCGGGGAGGCCAACCAGCGCAGCACGGTGTTTTCATAAGAAGGAGGAGACCACTACAACGTGGGAGCAAGTTCCAGTTCTGCATTCTGTGTTCATGTACTTTGTTATTCCATCTTCTTTTTCTTTGATTACTTCCTTCACCAGAATTCAGCCTAAATGGTGCTAATGCCAGGATTATCTTACACACACGGGCCAAATTGAACTTAGGAGCTCTTTGATTCCAGATGCCTGCCATAGATTGTATTTTTTCAAATCCATCCAAACTCAGTAAATGAGACCGACTGCCTCACGTTCCTGACACTCCACAGTCTGTAGTTTGTCTTTTTGATGTGGGTGAATTTTACCTCCATCTTTCATTCCTGCCAAAGAAAGTCAGTCGTATTTATATTTATTGCCGTGTGCTTTTAGCCGTGCTGATTGTCGGCGTGGTAACCATTCAGCCTTTTGAACATCTGCATAGTAGTATGCTGACATCAGCAAATATCCCAAGGCACAAAACGCCCCTCGTAGAAATGTAAGTTGGCTGATCTTATAAATTAAAAAAAACAAACATTAAAGCATTATTTAGATCTTGTAGGATAAATGGTAGTTGTGTCAGGGGGTTCTCACCAAAGTGCTCTTTTTTTTTTTTACCGGTCAGCTACCTCTCTCCTTCTCGGGACCATCTGTCTTCACCTGTACATGTTATCTAACAATACTGTAGTACAGGCTACAGTGCAAAATGCTCTCAATCTGCACCTGTGCTTTGGTGGTTACCATGGAAACTGGTGTCACTGACTTAACTGACCTCCAGATGCCGCTGCCTTTGACGCGGGGGAGAGATGGTGTGAAACTCAAAAGCAGAAGCGAAGGTTGCTCCCCGCCGGTCAGTGATGTTAGGAAACACGTTGACTTTCTGTAATTCAGTGACCTGAATGTGAACTAGTGAAATAAGGTCTGCTTCGAGCTCTCTCTGCTTTGTGCTGCTGTGAGGCTCGGTTGCTACTAGTGGTGTCGGCAACTCCCTGTGTCTTTCTAGATTGTGTACGCGGCCATTAACCTCCGTGCGGCCTGACCTCGGGAGACACTACGGCCAAATGTTGTACAGCACATTCATTTGATCATCCACTCTTTTATCTTTAAATCAGTTGTATCTGCTGCAAGTACCTATCACAGGTCATTTAAAAATACCCTGTACTTCATAAATAAATGTGTATAAATCCAGAGTTCTGTGGTGTTGTTTCTACGTGTCGGGAAGGTCCTCAGAAACCTAAAGCCGAAGTGTGGAACGTCTGTCTGTTTTTTTTAACAAAATCAGCCAAAGTCCAGTTCAACTGACCCTCGGCTCTTTAGTTACTGGGTAACTTCCTCAACGCAACATCCACTTTATTGGTGTCATTAGCAGCTTCCTTTTCTGTATGTAAAGACGTCACCTGTGCCCAACCTCAGATGTGACAAAAGGAGAAAACAAAGCCCCACCTTCCTTTCACGCAACATTTAAGATGAAACTGCTCCATCGTCTGGCAAGGAGTGGGAAAGGCTGCACATGTCTGTGCATGTCTGCATGTCCGACGCCTGCAGGTCTCAGACATCCAGGTTCTCACCAAACAAAAGTCACAAATGTCTGGTTTATACAGAACACGCGTTCCTTCTGCAGTGTTTCTATTAATGTTCCGGCTCCGCATCATGAAGACTGGATCATCACGTTTATTCATTAAACAATCATTTCTCCATTATTTACAAACATATTAAGATAAAAAATAAAAACATTTGCAGGATGCACAAAATGTGCTCAACAGCATCTCAGCAAAAAGGAATGTTTTTCAAAATGTCCTTTTATATTTATACAGCTTTTTTTCTACTCCAATGAACCGGAACTCCCATCTGTTCCCATAGTTACGACAGACTGGCCTCTGCTCAAGTCAACCGCTTTTGAAAGAACAACCCGCCCCAAAAAATAAACCCCTCAGACTCGTCTCTCGGAACTAACGGAGAGCCTGTCGCCCGGGGCGGCCCTGTCCTCCTGCGCCCATCGGATCAGGTGGCTGCTGGCCAGCTGCAGGTTCCACTGGTACCTGGAGAGCATCTTCACGCAGTCGTCTCTGGAGCAGAGGCTCAGCAGGTACAGCTGCTCCAACTGAAAGGACAAGCACCAAAAAGCGTGAGGTACGCAACGGACAGAGAGAGACGGCGGATTGTAGATTACTAGCAACTCTGACCTTGAGTTGTTGTTCAGCTCGCACGGGGTTCCAGTCGCTGCGCTGAAGCGCGGCGTGGACCTCCTCGATGGTCACGCCGTGGACCGCCTCCATGACCTGGGAACAACGCTGCGACTTAGCTCGCCGTGTCTAAAAATTGAGTCTTTAAGCCAACAACAGTCTGCCCTGCTACCTGCGCGGTGAGCGATTCTCTCGTGTTCTGCGCGCCGGCCTTCTCCCGCTCCCTGACCCGCTCCCTGGCGTCCGCGTACTCGTCCAGCTGAGGGGTCGAGCGCGCCAGCTGCGCCATCCTCGCCAGGTTGGAGCCCCCGTTGCCGTGGTGAGGTGGGTAGCGCAATTGAGGCGGCGCCGGCGGCAGGATCGGCTGCCCGGGCCGCGGCGCGCCCGGGGCCAGCTGTCCCGGCGGCTGGCCCGGCGGCCTCCTGAAGGGTTTTATGTTCAGGCGTTTCAGGTTGGGGGGCGGCGGCCGAGGCGGCGGGTTGATGCTGGCCTCGCTGAACCGCCGGGGGTCCTTCTGCAGCGCCGCGTTGCGGAGCGCCATCAGCTCGGGGGCCACGAGTCTGCCGTGCTGGTCCACTCGGAAAGGCCCCGAGGGCGCCTGAGCGCCGGGCCGCTGCGCTCCCAGAACGGACTCCAGGCTCTGAGACAGACCTGCAGAGAGCGGGGCGGCCCTTTTTTTTTAAACGCTGCCCGTGTGGGTTTCAACGTGACGCAGTGACGGTGCGCGACACGCTACATACCCTCCATCCTCTTCAGATTCGAGCCCTCCCTGGCCGACTTTCGGCTGCTGCGCGGATCAGAACAGTAGACGTATTAGTTCGGCGCCTCCGCTCTATAAAACTATATTTTCCGCCTGGTGCTACTTCGGCAGTAAAAACGCGGGCGCTTCAACAGCAATAGAAAGTGACACCCAACCTGCCCCGTTTTAAAAGCCACGGCAAATTAAAATGATGAGTTTTAAAAAAACACAGCCGTTGCGTGACTGCTTTACTGCTTCAAATTTACATCAGTCAGTAAATTTTACATCCTGAGTCATTTCACTGCCATGCCAGTTTTGCTTATTCTTATCCGAAGCAGCAAACGGAGCGGGGAGGGAGGGAGGCGGGGGGGGGGGGAGGAGGGGAGGAGGCGTCACTGACTCGTCCAGGTGATCCGGCGCCCCCCAGCAGCGCTCGGCCTTGATGTCCCCGTGGCCCGCGTGGTGCAGGCTGCCGTTCAGCGGGGGCGAGATGTACGGGACGGGCCCCGGGCCGCCGGCGGCGGCGGTGGGGGGGGCGGGGGCGGCCGACACGGCGGCGAGGCCGGCGGGAAACCAGCCGACTGCCAGCGTGTGCTGGTTCTGGCCTCGCCACTCGCTCAGCTCATGACTGCACGGAGAGGGAGAGAGAGGGAGGAAGGAAAGGTCAGCCGAAACGAGACAAGTTAAAACCTTTTTCTTAAACCAAAAATAGGACAAAAACAGTCAGGATACAGAAGTCATTGTATTCAAGGACTTATTATGTATTATTTTCTTACACGGGTGTGTTTGTAAATTTCGTAGGCAGGTTTCAAAGCCCGACTCATCTGAACGACATGTGGAGGCCAATTGACAGGGAAAGGAAAAGGAAGTAGCTACTTAAAGCCGAATGGATGCAGGTGTATTTGACAAACAAACAAAGCCAACTTGCGTGAGACGTGACGGTGCTGGAACGCGGTTTCGAGAGGCCTATTTAAAGCCGCCTCATCCGAACAAAGGCTCATTGTTCCGGTCGAAGTGTTTTCTTTCTAAGTCTCTTTCGTCGCACCCTCCGCTCCCTCACCCACCCACCCGTGGTCTATGACGGTCACGGCCTCGTTGGCCGCGAGGGCGAGTTTCCTGGGTTCGGAGAAGTCTCTGGCTGCGAACACCTCCATTGGTTTAGCCTGCGAGAAAAAAAACACGACAAAGATTCACCCAGACGTCCTGCGTTTGAAGTGACATCATTGACACCAGTGGATCCTCCTCTGATTTCATCCCCCCCGGGCATCACACCTCTGTCACCATTTTGATGAGCTGCAGGAAGCTGGGTCTGTCGGCGGGGTTGCAGGCCCAGCACTTCCTCATGACGCCGTACAGCTCCTTGGGGCAATCCGGCGGTCTCTCCAAGCGCTCGCCCTCCCTCTCCACGCGCCACAGGATCTGCATCCGAGGAAGCCGAGACGTTGAGTCGCCCGAGCGAGAAAAACAGCAACCGGCATTAGGGCGTCGGCGTGTGCGTGGTGTGCGTGTCTACCTGTCTGCCTGAAAGGCCGAACCAGGGCTCTTCACAGTAGGTGAACATCTCCCACATGGTGACGCCGAACATCCACACGTCCGAGGAGTGGGAGAAGGTGCCGACGCGAAGACTCTCCGGAGCGCACCTGCGAGAAAAACACGTAACCAGAGGGAACCGCGAAGAGACCGCCCCCCCCCCCCCCCCCCCCCCCCGCGCGCCCCCGTCGGTCCTCACCACGCAAACGGGATCCTCCTGTGCGCCGACATCACGTAGTGATCCGTCTCTTTGCTCAGGCCCCGCATCAGGCCGAAGTCCCCGATCTTCACCGTCTCCCTGGACGCCAGCAGGACGTTCCTCGCCGCCAGGTCCCTGTGGATGAACCGGCGCGTCTCCAGGTAGTCCATGCCCGCCGCGATCTGCGACGCGAAGGACCACAGCCGCAGCAGCGGGTAGTCGTACTGCCGCGAGCGCAGCACGTCGTACAGCGCGCCGGACACCGCCAACTCCGTCACCTGGGAGGAGTGGGGGAAAAAATAGGTTGGCTTTTCAAAAGATCGAGTCGGGGTCCACGTTTTAAACACCCGAGCGCCGCACCATCTTGAGGGGCTGCGTGAGCACCACGCCGTAGAGTCGGATGATGTTGGGGTGGTCCAGCGACTGCATGGTGGTCACCTCTTGGAGGAAGTCGGTCAGCGTGTCCTCCTGCCTGGACATGCTGCTCCTCAGCGACTTCACGGCTACAGGCAACTGAGGGCGATGACAAGAGGAAGGCACAAAAAGACCACGTCACATCCTAGAAAAGCGGTGGCTGCTAAAGGGGATTTGTGGAGCGAGTTTCCGGGGATGGCTGTATCTCCTTTTAGCTCCTCTTTGGTCTCCACCGTCTCCCAAGGGGAGAGCTGTGGTGTAAGTATCCATTCATCGAGAAATGCCCACAGACACGGCGACAAAAACTCCTGTAAAAACCCGCCCCGCCTTACCACTCTGCCGGTGGGCGTGTGCCACTCGCCCCTCTTCACCACCCCGAAGGAGCCGGAGCCCAGCTTCTCTCCCAAAATCAGCTCGCTGTCCTGGATGAGACACGGGAGAGTGCGGCTGACGGCCTCCTGAGCCTGAGCCTGAGCCGGGCCGCGCTGCTCCCCTCCCTCTGGACCTCGGCCGCCGCCCGGCTGCCAATTCAATGTTAAAAGAAAAAGTTACGACGGGTAAGATCGGAACGATACGGGAGCAACTTCGATGCGCTTTCATGTGTGGAAACCTTGGGAAGCCATTGCCGGGTTCGGGAACTTGTCTTGTAGCGTTTCAGAGCATCCCATAATCTTCTTTGTGCTGGCAGAATAAAAATAAAAAAACAGGATAAATCTGTCTCATAAAGTTGATACATTTGTTTACATTCTCGTTATTTAACAACATTTCTGACATGGTTTGTGGTATTCGTTGTAACCTCATAAAAGTGCTGATATTTATATTCAATTGACAATCGATAATAAAAACAGTAAATTAATTGACAACAGACGTCACCTTGAGGATGATTTTCCCGACGTTCTGTGATTTTATAGACTCAACAAATAACAATAACGTTTCGTTTAAAATATCAAGAGAGGGATTGATGAAGTAATAAACTATCTGCTGCTGTTCTGCTTCACATTAGAGTTGAAAAGATGCAGCTGGACTGGAAAGGAAGGAGGAGAGTGAAGCTTCCGTTGGTCCACCTGATTGACTCGCTCTGCTCTGTGGTCTTTACTCTCTTTAAAATACCCGATAATCCTCCAATTCTTGCAGCTCTAATACATAAAAAACACACAGAGATACGCGAAAGCAACATATCTAATAAAAGAAATATTCTAAATAGCATTGCTTTGATGAAATAAGCACCAAAACAAAGTGAATAAATGAGTGTGATGGACGCGTAGAAGAAAAAAGCAGCGATCGCTGTGCACGTTTTTTACGCTGCGGATTAAACACGCCGTGATGAGATTGTTCTTAGACAAACCTTTTGTTTTTCAGAAAAGAAAACAACAAGCCTTTTGTACCAGAAGCAATTCAAACCGCAGCTCCTTGTCCTGAACCACAGATCACAGACACGGAGCCGGGATCGATCAAAGAAGGCGGTCTGGCTCACCGGGTTTGCTGATCCCGACTTGCTCCAGGTCGGACTCCTTGACGTAGTTGAAGTGCTCGATGCGGGTGATGTTGAGGCCATCTCTGACGCGCAGGTAGAACTTCTCCAGCTGGACCTCAACCAGGAGATGGTACAGCCACTGAGTGTCCTGGTCCATCAGCATCACCCGGCCGACCTGCCTGCTGCGGGGTGAAAGGTCACGCGGCGGTCATTAGGCCTTTTGTGCATTTAATGCACTTGAAAAATTCCTTCCATTGAATCTCGTTAAAAACAGAAATGTGGCACTGAATGGTGTTTTCCAGTACGGGAACCCGAAAAGACACAATTAGGAACCAGCGCTTTATTTGGGTCATCCTCGTCTCAATAAACAGCCCTTTTTAAATGGTGGCTAATTTGGAGTCTGGTCCGGTTACCATGGAGACCTAACAAAAAGCCCTCGCTGTGGATTGTTCCAGTTTAAGCTGTGTGCCGCTGTTGTAAAGTAGTTTGTTGTCATTTGTAGGCGGAAAATCACACAAGGAAGTGGAATATTTGATGAGACGCAAATGAAACAGGTTATACAAAAAAAAAACAGACACGAAAGATCCGTGTAAGCATGAAGAAGTGGATCCAGTGTCGGCGGGAATAACTGCTTTGGGATTCTATTAGAGCGTCAAGAGTGTCAGAAACAAAGAGAGCTAGAAACACTAGCTGGCGCTTTAGCAGCACCAGTCGGACAGGATCCTGTTGAACAAATGCTGATGTAACTGCTGGGGGTTTTTCTTGCTGTGCGTTGACAGCAGTATGACGCCTCCTGAGTGGCCAAACGGAGCTCGATTTCCCATCCTTGAACCCGTGTCTCTGTGTCACAGGCGCAGTAATCGGGATGATTCGCTTTGCTTCACTTCCTCATTGCTTAAATGTATTTAAAGTTATTACTCAAGGGTTGCATAGTCATCCGCTCATCAGCACGGCGGGTGTGAGTCAGCGGAGACCTCCCACATTCCCCCTTGGGCCACCCTGGAAAAACAATTGACATCCACGCCAGCACACAACCAGCAGAGCAACATTGCCGGCAATCAGTTAAGGCCTCGATGCCTCGATCACCCGACGAGTACACAAGGGCGCCAGCCCGGGCTTGCGTTCATTTTGAAGGGACAACGCCCAATTATCTTGCACCCACTGTGGTTGAGCGTGAGGCAAATTGTCAACGGGTCCCACTCAAATTCAAAAAAAAAGAGAAGAGGATGCACATTGGGGCAACAAAGAGACCTCTGTGGTCGCTCTCTTTGTGTACGCAATGATCAATAGTTAAGCTGCCCAGATACCGGGCAATCCTCTCTGCCTAAAGGCATCTGTTAAGTGTACAGCTTCCTGTGGCTGAACACTGGCTTTGTTTTATTTTGTATTATTAACTTCAAAATCAACACCTCATCCTTTTTAAATAATACACTTATATAATACAATTATTCTGGTCTGTCACCAAATAATTGTTTACCATGCCTTTAATAAGTGACATCTGGATGCTGTGTGCCTTTTTGTGTCATTGTATGTTAAATTATTGCATTTTCATCAGTGATGGATTTCCATGTTGTAGCTGGAGGATTTGATTGATGAAGGTAGATTAATCCCCAATAATGCCACATATTGTATTAAACTGCCAGATCAATGTAGGTGAACGAAGTAAAAAAGTAGCATAAATCACTCTGAAATGTAGCAGAAAAAAGCAGCAACTTTACTGAGACGTTTTTGAAACCGGATAGGCTCACAAACATGTTCATTACCTAAACGCATTTCGCTTTTCCCTTAAATATCTACACAAACAACCCGATGTAACCTCTTAAACTTACCGTTAATCAAAAATAATTCCGAAGTGCTCTCCGCTCACCGACGGCTACACTTCGTAATGGAACCCGCCCCGAAACAAGTGCTCCATGTTGGCACCGAAACCTCCGGCGAAGCAGACGCGGCTTTTCTCTCCCTCCCTCCCACAAATCACAGCTCTTATTCGGAAGCCACCGTCCAATTAATCCACCAACCCGACATAGATTAGGGTTGTTGCGTATTTAAAAAACAACAACAACACGTTTACGTGTTTGTGTGAGGGCGCGTTCAGGCGCTGTGTGTTACCTGCGTGCGTCCCACTTCCTTCTCCGCCTCCTCGCCAGCTAATTTCTCCCCTGAACACACCTTCTATTTCCTGGCCTTTTTTTCGGCACAGCGCAGGACTTTAATGTGAAAGTAAACCTGCACAGGTAATAAGGTGAACGGCAGGTCAGCGATGTGTCGTAACCACGTGGCGATGTAAGTTTAGCCGGAAAGGGAAATCAAACACACCTATTGGAGTTATCCGCGGTGTTAATGTTGGATGCAACAACCCTGCATTAAACGCTGACTTTCACTCCTTTAAGTGTATAGTCTGGTGTTTTTTGTTTGTTATAAACTTTTGTCATAGTTTCTTACATATTTTCTATGATTTTTGCACACACAACACGAATCAACCCACTTACAATGGCACTTACAATCTGTAAAAAAAAAAGCTTTAACATAAAGTGACCTTTGACCTGCACAAGGTGCACTCACATGTCTATTTTCTCTTCCAGCTGCCGTTGCCGAGCCAGTTTGAGGGGATTTTTCGGCCTCACGCGTGGCTCTTTAATTGAATAGAAACCAGACAGCGCTGTGGACGACCTGCCTGCACTTTGCCCTTTGTGGTACAGTATCTACCCCCCTACGTCGCTCCTCCCTGCCCGCCTTCCCTGAAGGAACACACAAAGGATTCAAAGGCAGCTTTACAGCTCTTTCATTCACTTACAGCTGAACTAGATGAAGAATTCAGATGACAGCTTGCTTAGTGCAGGTTGAGAGTGATCTATTGCAGGAATAACAATGAATAGGGGGTGAATAGGAAAATGAGCTGGAACCAACCCAACAGGTATTTTAGCCAGAAACTGGTTATTTCAAGGATTTTCTGACTTCAAGTTGTATTGTGTGTGTGTGTGTGTGCGCGCGTGTGCGTGTGTGGGCCAAGTGTTAACGCTCCTTCTGCCGCCATCTCTGAGGCTGAAGTTACACAATGAAACAAAACTCCAATGTAGATCCAATAGTTTCAAAAGACGGCCAAGATGTCAGAAAATAATTATAGGTACAATTTAGATTATCCTGACTACCCTACGGATGTACAATAATAAATAAAGATGTACACAACCTGTACGTGCATGCAATTAATGTAGTGTATTTGCAAAACTGATTGCACACTACATTAAGTATAAGCTTTTATACATTTTGTGTACAAATTATTTACAACATATATTAATCATGCATTGTTTAAAACATAGATTTTCTTCAACCTGATTTTCCCTAAAAAGTAATCACATTCTTAATAGTCATGTTGTTAGAAATTGGTTTGTAAATTAGTTGAAAAAAAACCCCCAAATACAACCATGAGCCGTCATAACAAAATATGTTATTTTCTCAATAGTCAATATTCTAACATATTTTGGTAATAAATGTTTCCTAATTTCTGACTCAATACAGACAGAGGAAACAGCGCCCTCTGCTGTATAAAAACCGACACGTGTCGCCTGTAGAAACGTCATCATATGGCGACATTTTTATTGGAAATTGGAAATAAAGCCTCATATTTGTTTATTATATTCGAGTATGTGAGTTTCTACATGAACGAAGCTAATTTTACTAGGAAGCTTTATCTTAAAATACTAGTTTTCTATAATCTATAGATTAAAAAACCCGGAAGTCAACCCTTCGTTTTGTAAACACATGGCTTGCAGTCGTGTCTAACGCTCAATTATGCCAAAACTCTTTGACATAAACTTTCCTGGTGAATGTAAGACTCTTCCCGAGGGCTTTTGGTCGGCTGTAGACGTGTGGATAAAGAAACCTCACGTCGTCAACAAGCGTCTCTGCGGAACTAAGGAGACGGAGAGTAAAGATGTGGGCGAAGAGGCTCTGCTCTTCCTGCTGGATGATCCTGAACTCCACCGCGAGGTGCTCTCCTTCATCACCAACGAGGTCCCACCGGCTCAGGGTCACGAAAAGGAAAGCCCTTGGTCTTCTAGTGTCAGGACAGTCATTCCTAAAGTTAACAGTTACGGGACCAACCTGCACAAAGAGGTCGTACTCAAAGGTAAACCTGCGGATGCGTGAAACGCTCCGTCCGACTCGCTTATGAGAAACTATCTGAATATGTCTTTGTTCATTTTTTTTTAAGACTTTGAAAGACAACTCGTCACCTTTCTTCCATTTGAAGAGGATTCAGAGGGACGGGTGTCCCTGAAGAGGGGCAACATTTATCAGTTCCAGCTCCTCCACCACGACTGTGAGCGATGGTGAGTGGCCGAACGAGCACGATCCATCAAACTACGGTGGCCTGCGGGGGATTCTTTCTTTTTTTTTTTGGTGCCTAGAATTTGTTAATTAAAAATGAGACATTTCTGATTTCGGTGACTCCGCCTTCCTCCCTCAGGGCCCTGGAGCTGCACGCCTTGGCTCCGGACGAGTGGTCCTCCGACGGCGCGGTCTACCCGAAGCTGCCCTGGCTGTCCGCCGACCTGCTGCCCAAGCTGGTGCGCTGGGCCGCCGAGTGCAAGGCCAGCGAGTTCAAGAGCACCTTGTCCCTGCTGCCGGTGGAGAAGTACAGCGTCGTGTACCAGCAGCTGAAGGAGAAGTACAAGGCCATGGTGAAGGTAAAAGGGGGGCTCAGTGGAAACGCGGCGCTTTTGATACATCCAAAACTGTTTTAATTGTTGTTTCTCTTTCCACGCTCCCAAGGTTTGGCCCGAGGTCACAGATCCGGAGAAATTCGTCTATGAGGATGTTGCCATCGCTACATATCTTCTTGTGAGTTAAAAAAAAAAAAAGTTATATCTTTTTATAGCAGACTAAAAGCCCTCGCGCCTCTTTATGTGTCTCCTCTGTCGCTGTGCCGCAGGTGCTGTGGGCCGAGGAGCGGGCGGAGAAAGGTCTGACCCGCAGGCAGTCCTTTGTGGACCTGGGATGTGGAAACGGGCTCCTGGTTCACATACTGGCCGGTGAAGGGGTGAGCGGGGGAGCTGGGTGAATGTGGCCTGTGTGCGGTAAGAAGGTCATTGTACAGACTGGAAGTTGGCTATAAGGGCTTATTTATACGCGTCGGAATCTAAAACTGAACCCAGGACAGTCAGAAGCCGGCTCCTGGTGTCACATTATATACGGGTAGTCTTCATAGTTTAGAAAAGGGAAAATAATCGATAATTAAAATGGCTACAGATGCATTTTCTTTCAGCTATTTAATTAATTGAATCCTTCTCGGAGCGGATGTGGAAGCTGACTGGCTGTGCTTAAGTCAGCTTAATCATCGGCGTGGTGGAGGCCACGTGAGGGGTCAACCAGGGGGGGGGGCATCATTGACATCACACACACACACACACACACACACACCGGTTAGCCGCTGACCTGCGTGCCTTCCCGCGTTGCAGCATCCCGGCAGGGGCATCGACGTTCGGAAGAGGAGGATCTGGGACACGTACGGCCCCCAGACTCTGCTGGAGGTGAGCGCGAGCGGGGCGGACGCGTCGCCGCCATATTCGGGTTTTTTTAATTGGTGTTATTATCTTTTCACATGAAAGTGAGAATCCACGCAGGCGTCTAATCGGCCGGCGTCGCCCCCTCACTGCAGCTGCTGCTTTGTGGAGGGAAGGCGGGTTCCACTTTTTAACGGAGACAACTTTGGAGACAACTTTTTGAACAATTAATGCACAACATTGAAATGAGTAGTGTGGCAGAGGAAATGGGACATGGAGTTTTAAATAGACGGACCAAAATACATGTTTACTTCACTTAATTGTTAACCTTTCAACAGCGCCAGTACTAAAGTATAGAATATGGGCCAGAGGAATGTTTTTATTGGTAACCATGCAACTATCAACTATCAAAATTAGTTTATTGACAGAATCCATTCTCATCCACTTTTAATACTTTTTTTTACTTTTAGGACAAAAGAAGCATTGGATTGTCACCTCTGTGAATATGGAACGTTTTCATGTAAATTCTCCACTGGCGTCGTGTTATTCTGATCAAGAAAGCTCAGAGACGAGATCCCCTTCCGCACATTTCCCCTCTGACAGCTGTGCCGAGATTTATTGAAAGTTTGAGGAAAAGAAAGTGTTTTTTTGGGACAATTCCCATTAACGGGCTGGCGATGAAATCACGGCCGCGTGCATCCCCACAGCTCTGAAGAGCTCTTGTGTGTGTGTGTGTGTGTGTGTTTGTGTGTGGTTTTTTTTGGGTCTTTGCTATTTCAGGAAAAGGCAATTACTCCCAGCGAGCGCTTCTTATTCCCGGGCGCAGACTGGCTGATTGGGAACCACTCGGACGAGCTCACACCGTGGATTCCTGTTATAGCTGCCAGGCGAGTCATCAACAGACACAACCTCACTCAGCCGCTCAAGTGCCAGCTGATCTTTCTAATTTGGAATCATATTGCGGGCGGGAGGAGGGGGGGGGGGCGCGTGAATGTGGGTGCTTGCGTGAGTTCTGCCCTCGAAGGCGACCACCTGGTGGCGATGTTGATCCTGGGTCTCGTGCTAATCTAGTGCTCTGCTAACCCTCTGCTAATGGGTTCCTGTTTCCTGTCTTTTTAGTAACGATTCAGCATTGTGAAACAAAAAGATTATTAAGTTGATTTAATCCGCCACGCGTGATCCTTGTTTCCTTCCTGAGAATCTTCCTGCTCTCCCCGCAGGTCCTCTTACTCCTGCCGGTTCTTCGTCCTGCCGTGCTGTTTCTTCGACTTCTACGCAAAGTACCAGAGACGCCAGTGCAAGAAGTCTCAGTACAAAGAATACATCGACTTCATCGCGGAGGTGAGCCGAGTCAGTGGCTTCCACACCGAGGAGGACTGCCTGAGGATACCGTCCACCAAGCGGGTCAGAGCTCGCTCTTTTTCTTTTTTTTTTTTTTTTTTTAATCCCCAGCCACTTGTTAAAAAAAAAAAAGCAAAAAACTCTGGCTCCGAGACCCACAATGCAACTTGATCTGTCAAACTCTACAGCCCCGGGGTGATGACGCTCCTTTATCACTGCGTGAACAACAGAGTACATTACCCCTTTGAAGAGGTTATTTATTGTACCTCATTCTTTCGATGTTGTAGGTGAGACTCTTGACTTCTGGTCAGCAAAAGGATCATAAAATGCACAACTTAAATAAATCCAATCCTTGTTGTCCCCTAAGGGACGTGTCTTTCACAGCTAGCGGCCGATAATGGCTCCACTACACATGGACACTAAATAACTTGACGCGTATTTAGCTGTGTTTTGCCCATTTGAAACGCACACTTGTGATCGTCATTTTGCGGTTTAACTCGTGGCTCTTTAACCCCCCCCTCCCGCCCCCCCCAGGTGTGTCTGGTGGGGAAGTCGAGAAGCTACCGGCCGTCCGACGACGCCGAGGCGGAGCGGCGGAGGGCTCGTTACATTCAGGGCCGCCGGGCAGCCGGCCCCGTCGTCCCCGGCGGCGGTTGCCACGGAAACAAAGAGGCCGACGGGGACCCCGTCGGCAGGTGGGGGGCGGGCTTCCAGCCCAGGGAGAGGGTCGAGGCGGTTCGAAACTGCGCCGCTCTCCCGCGGGACTTTGTCGACGGCGTGGTGCTGCAGGTGGCCAACGCTCTGCTGGGATTGGCTGACGACGGCCGCGGGACGACGCCCACCGGCTGGAATCAAGGAGGTAAACCCCGAGCCGCACAACACAAATAAATTACTCTTTGTTTTGCTAGATGTCCATTAGACTATTGCGATTGTACCTTCTTGTATCCGCTGTGGTGCTTACGTTAGCTTTAGCAGGAGTTTATAGCTTAACGGATACGTATTAAATACATCGAGGCACAAATCCAGCAGTCGCTAACTCGCCATTACCTTCTTTTTAGTTCTTGCTAATCAGAAAAGGATTTTTGTTATGTCATTATTCTTTTCATTTCACCATAGAGGAGACGAAAGGCTGCTTCCGAGTAGTTTGACGGATTGGGAGCCAGATTTCTCAGAAGAAAACAACTTTAATTATAAGAAGAAAACTTTAAACGTAAAAACGAAGAAAAAAATGTATTCCTAACAAACCATCTCTTGTGTCTGAAGGGCAGCGTGAATCACTCCTCACAATTTATCACCAGCCCCCCCCCCCCCCCCCCCCCACCATCTCTCCTCGACACCAGCCCCCCGCCCTCTGCATCAGTCACCGGTGCCTGCGTGACTCACACACACACACACACACACACACACAGCGCCGCCTCTTTGAACTTGCGTATCTCGCTCCCTGCCAGCCGCACACGCACACTGCATCACACAGCACACGCATGTACACACCGCCCACGTGTCCCGTTGGTCGACGCCTCTGCGTCCGCGCAGACACACACGCGCGCGCGCAGACACACAAGTGACACGAGGAGATGAGGACTACCAACATTAACGGATGTCACTGAGTACGAGGGAGAGCGAATGAGGCGAGTCTGTGACCTGATGAATAATGCACCAGGCGTCTATGATTTATGCATGGAGATGCATTTGTGTTGAGGTATTCCCACAAGTTATCTGCTGTTGGAACAAAAGGGGGTGAATCCAGAGCTCAGCCGACCTACACGGGAGAGACGGCTCTGAGGTTTTAAACACTGTGAGGATTGTCGATTTTTAAAATGTCACATGAATCGGGTTGTGTTTCTCCGTGGTGAAAAACGGATCCTTGAACACAACGCCAGCAGTTATTGAAACCGCAGTGATTGTCGCGCTTTCTTTTTTAGGTGTTTTTTAGGTGTGTGTGTGTGTGTGTGTCTTTGGTTCAGAATGAAACCTGAGTATCAAACTCCTTCTCCTTTGGTCTGATTCTCCTCTCGCTGGCGTTTCAAAAAGGCAAACGGATGAGTCGAGTTATTAATTCATGCGTGCCGTTCTGCTGACTGGACTCAGGGTGGTTATGTAACCGTTCTAAGAACGAAAGTCGGTACGTAGCTCGCATTAAACTCTGCATCACTGCACCTGGAAGTGTTTTTTTTTTTCCTCCTAAAGTCAAGTTGAAATAAGTCCCCATCCGAACGAGCGCTCTTTGTAATGTTCCTTTTATCTGCCCTGAACGGTTAACAGCCTGCATGGAAGAGGGAGTGGGTGTGAGCTGGTACAGTATGTTATTAACAACGCACTTTTTGACAATTTTGCCAGACTCATCATCGTCATCATTATCTTCCTCCACGGCTGAATTGAACTCCCCTCACACATAATATCATACCTCGTTCATGATGTAAGAGCCACGGCAGTCGGTCAATTAATCGGTTTGTCTGTCAACATTTTATAAACGAATGTTAAACACGAGCGGCGTTTAGTTGGTCCAGCAGTAATTGGCGCGTGATTCTGTCATGGAAATAGCAAAGCCTGCGCAATGTTACGCCGGGCATCAGATTAAACGTTATGTTCCTGTTCTCGCGTTTATTCCCAGCCAGCTGATTTGTGATTACGGTTATTATGAGCGATGTAATTATGAGCAAAAAGATGTGGCAGAAAGAGCCTCTTTTTTTCCCCTCCAACCCTTTAACTTATCTTGACCCCCTTTAGATAATTCTGACTTGAAAATTTACACTCAAAATATTAACTATTCTCCCCCACTCAGCAATCTCAGAGCCAATTTGTCTGCACTCGGCCTGATTCTGAGTCGCCTCGAGCGGCGAGGACGATCCTCGACAACGAGCAATCAATCGCTCGCCGCGGCGGCGCTCTGCACGCCGGACGTTCGGGCCTTAAAAGTAGAAAGCCCAGACTGCCATTAATAATCCTCTCGGTTGGTCTCGGTCCAAGTAGAGTCGCCTCTGTCAATACTGCCCCTCCCCCCATTAATCCCCATTAACATGGTGGGCAGTAAAGGGCAGCTCTAAATGCTGTATTGATGTTGTATTAAGGGCCTGCAGGTCCCAGGCGTCTTTGGCTGCGTGAGCCTCTGGGAAGGTGGGGAGAGTTTTCTGCTGCATCTGGGAGGACTGAAAAGTTTGAACGTTTCCCCAGTGTGTTTATCACATGTTCAATAATCTTTAAGCCACGAAGGTTGCATTGTGATTTCTCCGGATTTACATCAAATACCGTTGTGAAAAGGCGCAAAGGAGCATTGGAAATCCTGCAGTGCGTCGCGCTCCAATATGTCAGAGAAAAGGCGGGGGGAGGGGGAGGCCCTGTCATTTGTTCAAACCAAAGGTCAGTCCTGATTGAATTCTTTTCTGAGGGTAAAAGGTCAACTCCAGAAATACAGAAAAATGTCCCGCAGCGGCGCCCAAAGCGTTGGTGCTGCTCCGCACGCGGCCCCGGCGGAGGGCGTTCCGCCTCTCGCCTTTCTAGCCTCCTGGTTTCATTTTCGGCGCACGCCTCAAGCGGCGCGTTGAATGTATTGATGAATGTGGCATCGAAATCTGTTCATTGCTCTTTTCGTCCATTTCTGGCCCCGCCCCCCTCCCTTCTGAAGGCAGCCTCTCCGTGAGCGAGGTCGCTGGGCTGTTGGTGCAGGAGACCCTGCAGCTGCTGAAGAAGGAGTGTGGAGGCCTCCAGACGCTGCTCAAGAACAACCACCAGGTCTTCCGAGGTAGCTGCGTTCGCCTGCTCGTTGAGTGAACATTCGGAGGAAGCGCTTTTACTGTGAAGGGGTGTGGAACGTTTCCTGTCGTTTCCCTCTCTTTCAGTGGAAGGAGGGCGGGTGTACATACGAGACTGGCGGGACAGGAAGGCCTCCGGGGCGGACGCCAGGAGGAGGCCCGCCGCCCGCGGGGCGCTGAAGACCCGCCGCTGCTGGTTCTTCGACCACCACCCACAGCGCTGCCCCCTGCAGGCCGAAGACTGTGCTTTCGCCCACGGGCCGGACGACCTGCGGCCCTCCACCCGGCCGCTGAAGAAGATGAGGAAGGAACATTTACTGAATCCCTAAATTTTGAAATGAGCAATTCTTTCGTGTCCTTTCTTCTCTTTCCTGACGAACTTTCCCCTCTGCCGCAGTCAAACTTTGAAAAAACTGCCCCATGCGCTTCCCTGGGACACTTAGTCCACCTGAGCCAGGTGCTCCGAGGTTCACTGACAGGGCGGCGGGTAAAGGCCGGAGGGGAGGGGGGGGCATTTGAACACAGTAAATGTTACCGGTATGAATAATTTGTTGGCAGGATACTGGGGGTGAGCTGCTGCGTCTCTAACACAGTGCCATCAGCCTTTGGCTCAAATGTCAAAAAAACAGCAAAGCCCCCCCCCACCCCTTCACCCCCCCACTACCCCTCCTTCCCAGGGACTTCAGCGGGGCGATGGGAAGCACCAGGACGGATGATTTATTCTGCGAACATACGAATATGACGGATGTGAAGTGACAACCTGTAGCCGTGTTGTTAGCGTCGTTTCATTTCTTTTATTTATTTTTTATCACGCACCTGTCTCACAGGTATGGTTTGAAATGTGCCGTTTTTACTGACGTTACACGATGAGACGTTTTTGCCCTTTTTGTAGCCACCGCTGGAGCATAAAGGGTCAGTTCACCCAAATGACGAGAAACAACGTGTCAATCCTCGTTTCCCGTCAAGGACCATTCGGCCGGTCAAAGGGAACCGAGAGGGAATGTCTGCATCAACGAAATGTTTCATCTCGGATTTAGAAATCTACAACAACAACAATATAATAATAACAAAATGGAGTATTTAGACTCCGGTCTTGGAATTTTAACTTGACGTTGACTAATTTTCTTTATGATTAAATAAGGACCAATAAAGGAAATGATCTCAATCGTCATGTAAGTTTGTATATTGGTGTCTTGTATATTTCACGTGAACCTTTTTGACAGCATTTGTCCGCCTGCACGACCCGCTCCCTCCCACACGTTGCTGCAGGGGAGCGTGACGTCTTTGGGAGCTGAGTTGTTCACTTGACGCCCCCCATTCCCCCTCCACACACACACACACACACACACACTCACACGCACACACACACACACTCACACACACACACGCGCTCTTGCCATGACCTTTCTGACCCCGGCCTCTTGCGACCACCGTTCAATAAGCCGTCGTTATGAATCTGTTTAAGTCCGCCTCGCCCACTGCCTTGGAGATGCTTCCTTCCTTCCCTCCTTCCCTCCCTTCACTTCACTGGAGGTCTGTTGCTCCGCCAGAAAAATGCACCATCGTGGCAAAAAAACCACTGCACCAAACACGAAAACACTTTGCAAAGACAGCCTGGGTTCGGTGAACACGTCACGCTGCCGTTCAAACGTTATTGTGAGACATAAGATCTTAACGTGTATTTGGAGGCCGTCAACCGCAAAGCCACTAGAATGTTGGTAAAACAATGACTGTATGAAACCACGACGCCCCCATAAAATGTCACAATTTAATCACATTTTTGTCCAAACATCTTTTGTCAAATTTTAACATTTCTCCCGGAACAAAAGTCGTCCTGCAGAAACAGCGCGGCCTCCTTTGTCGCTCAGTGAATGAGCTTCTGGCTGCATTGAAATCACAACACAACGGACGGCCTTCAAAATACACAATCGTGCACAGAACAAAGCGGAGGTTTGTTCTTGCGAGTATCCAAAGGCAAAAACAACCAACATATACACACATAGGAAGGGAAAACATAGGAAAATATCTGTTCAGGGGCTGCGGCACCGCGGCGATGAACATACGTGTGCGGTGCATCACTGCCACGCTGACAGCTGCTGCTGCCGTGACTCATTCGGCCCGAATGCCGCTGCCTCGTCCTGTCGTCTTGTTTGTGTGTGTGTTTTCTGGGGAGAAGGGTTTGTGTTAAAGACACTTATTACTGTAACTACGGAAGAACATCCGTGCAACCCCTGATTTGACTGAATGTGTGGAGAAAATGATAAGATTGGAAGTAAAAGGAATTAAATGGAGAAACTGTTGAATCAATGTATAATGATGGTTAGCCTTTTATTCCTAATTCTACATGTAAGCTGTTTGTAATTATTTATTTCACTGCTTCACCATTTCCTTGATACACATTTGCTGAAAGAATGTTGAACAAAATTTGTTTGTGTGATTGAAAGTGAATTAAACACTTAAAAACACCCATAAGTCTGCTTCAATTGCCAACATGCCTCTCCAAAACATTTATCTGCCTGACATATTCTAACTTTTTATACCTATAAACCTACCGCACACAGGGACCACCTGCCCATCAGCAACACACTGTCGTCATGGCTACAGGAGCGATGCTGTCAGCAGCGCCTGGATTCAAACCTCCAATCAGAGGTCCGTCTCTCTCCTCATTTTAGTTGTTTCCGTCGAAGCAGTCGCTCATTTTCTGGGTTCCCCGCCCTGATTTTGGTAGATTCACAAACTCTGTTGTTGCAGCCTCTTGACTTTTGATTGAGAGTGATTGGGAACTTCCTGTAATGCTTGAGTGGATGTTCAAAAGCACCTCTCCACAGGGAGACGCACAGGTTTGTGCCGTTTGTTTGTGCGTTGTGGACGTGCTGGCAGCTTCGTTTGTTGTTTTTTATTTCAGCCAGCCCTCCTTCATACTTTTTTCTTGTTATCAAAAAGGCGTATGATTATGAAAGAGGTATTTTATGGTTATTTTTATTAGTAACCTTTTATTCAGTAATCTACAGTAATGATTTCTGCTCACAGACATCCTCCAAGTCAAACAAAGGTTTTTTGCGGACCGTGCATCCACAACACAAACATTATTGCATCATTGACCGAGGACAGATTTCATCTTAATGTCTCCATGGAAACCACAACTTTATAATCAGAGCATCACCGACGACGTTTTACTGACCTGCGGCAGATTTCACTCCCTTTGTTCCGCATGAAAAACTTGTCTGAACCTTTGGTTCTATTTTTACACACACAGTAATAAATAAATCAGCACAGTTAGGGAGTTTTTCTAAAATGACACAATTAGCTTAACTGTTCTCCGATTGAATATTATTCTTAAAAGTCTTTATATAATCAACATACACTATGAAGAGTCTATATAACCTTCCTTGAATAATTGCATCAGCAGCCTTTCTGGGATGCACACAAGCACATGTTTTATGACGAGTCATTACATGACGCCGTCAGCTGATCACGCGGGGAACGTTTAAGGTCCCCCGAGTTAAAGAACTCGCCTTCCCACATTTGTCAAAAGGAAATTGTGCTTCGGGCCGAGGCGAGAGCAGCTCCGCAGCTTCGCATCGGCGATGTGAAAGATGTGGGTTACCACAGAGGCAGAAACCTGGAGAGGGCGTCGTTACCATGGGCGACAGGCCGAGGTGACCCAGATGGCACCAACGCAGCTGAGCCCAAAGGCCGGCGTGCTTTGACAGGCGCAACAGACGTTGTGGCGTTGTGTGGCCTGAGCGACGCCGTCCTCCACGGAGCAAGTAAGGAAAAAGTTGTGGTCGCACAAACTGGGGGTCCAGTTTGTGTTCACAGGTCAGCCATAAGCCAAAAGTCGCACACTTTAAAGCACAAGGAGCAAAAGCGTTAGCCTATTGGGCTAAAATGCTAATGCTATGCAGCAATCCTTGCTTACCAACGGACGCATTTGAATGCTGAGTTGAAAAGTGGCTCGCGAGGCGGGAAAGTGTGCCCCCCCCACGCCCTAAATAATAGCTAGCTTGGCTAGGCCCAATGCGCCAAAATTAGCCTATAGCTACGCTTCTAAAGCCCAATACTTTAATCTGTAAACAGAGTGCATTTAGAGTAGCTTCCTGAGATTAAACACGGCCCCGGCCTCAGCCCTAATGAGAGCCACTAAATATTTAACGCATCATTAAACAAAGCCACACACGGCAGACGCGCTCGTTATTTAAACCGGGACGGCACGTCCGCCATCACAACGTGCTCTTTCTTCCATCTGTGTTTTTTAAGCTCCTTCTTTGCCTATAAAGGCTCTCCGCCTCCCCAGAGGGGGGTAAGAGTGGGCGACCGTGGCCCGTGCTAATGCGACGCTACCTCCGGAGTTTAAAAGGAAATAGATAATAATAAATAAAATAGCTGTAGCTAATCTTATCTGCGGTACTCCATCAGTGCCTCCATACACAGTTTTGAAAATGCTCTTTTTTTGAAAATCTTTCAGGCGCCTTTTTGTTCTTTTCACAGTAAAATCTCCTCACGTTTTGGTTCGACGAGCTGATCTTCCCAAGAAAACACAAACATGGCGATTTTTGAAGCGTGATGGCAAGAAGCAACCAGCTATAAATGAACTACAGTAATATGACAGCAACAGATGACGTTAATCTCTCACGGCATCCACCAAACGCTTCAAATTGACCAGAGGCTTTTTTATTGACACATTTGATATCTATTGAAACTTCAAGCACCAGAAAGTGCTCAAATGAAAAGCTTCTGTGAACAGACGTGAAGCACGCTTTCTTTTTTGCTGTCCGAGCCTGTCGTGACGTGGCGTGAAATCCTCATAAATATCCCACGACCGTGGGCATCTGCTGTGTCAGGGAGCCTAAGGTGAGCGCGAGAAACAGGCCGAGAAAGTAGTGAGTCAATGTGTATTTATCACTGAGGAGGCCTGCAGGGAAGGGGGAGATTAGAGATCCTGTTTTATTACTCAATAGAGATGGAGGAAATGTTAAAAACTCAGTAATATAAAATCCACTCCTGGATACACAGGAAATCAGTCATATCAATTTTCTTATCGTCGTTTGATAAATGAGAAGTAGAAAGGGATGAATGTTTTTGTTAAAAAATCTCTCATTACATTTGATCTGAGATTTCTCGGAGGTTCAGGAAAAGTATTAGCAAAGCATTTTTCTACACACCAACACAACTCTCCCAAAGCCAGCCGTGTTATCTGACATTCAGCAGGAAATAGTGGCCGACTCGTCCGTTTCTCTCTGGATGAATCATCCAACAGCAGCGATGCACATTCATCCATCTAATAAAATGCCCACCATGAAATCCATCAGCGTCATAATGTAATGGTACAATGTGTAGCGTAATTACAGAGGGTCATTTACATGCAGCCTTTTGATATAGATAACAGTGATGGGAACTTTGATGGCAGAGTGATGGACCATTTACCCGATGCAGGACGGGAGCTCCAGCCATCAAACGGTATGTGTGTGTGTACGTGTGTGTGTGTGTACGTGTGTACGTGCGTGCGTGCGTTTAATGTTTTTGAACTGAGTTTCTCGATAAACATGGAATTTAAGTTCATAAAATATTCACATTTAATTGGACATAACTGTTTCCCTTGCGGTGAAAGCCAATATTTCCGACCCTCTCAATGCAGGGATTACAATTTATACAAGCTTTTTAATAAAATAATGTAAAATTTTACCCTCACGAAGGCTTTGTCGGTGAAGGAAATCCAAATATACTATTTGAATGATTTAAATCCATCTTATTAAAAAATAACTTGCCAGGACTTGGAGTCTGAGAGACAAACTGTTTGCAGCACATTTCACTCAATTATTTAACAGAAGGCTGAATCTACGTCCCAGCACCATCCACAATATTCCATCTTCTTCATCAGCACCAGTTCGCTTATTTTTTATTTTTTTTTGATCATCAATCGATCGAACCACGGACCTTTGATCACGTGATCCCTAATGCTGCGCCTGCAAAATGTCCTTCGCCGGTGGGCCTGCACGTTTCATGAGGGCTCTTTTCACACTCTGCTGGAGCTGGCCCGGTCGCTCTGCCGGCTGCAGCCCCCCCCTGGCTGGCTTCAAAGCGCCCCTGTTGCCTAATGATAATGGATGCAGTGTTGTCTGCTCAACGTGCTTTAGTGGCTCACTGTCAACCTGCACTGCAGACTTGCAGGTTGCAGGCTCCCACGCGGTCACGGACCCTCTGCAAGAACCATGCGTTTGTGGCCCCCGGTGCCCGAAATCTCAAGGATGCACCCTGAATCCGGCACAAATACGGTAACCAGCAGCATGTGCAGGGGCATCGCCCAGCGGGGTTATTAATAAATCACTAAAGGAGTCCTTTCAGATGTGGCTTGACTCGGGTCTGTTCCCCCGCCGGGTCAAAGCGACCTTGCACGCCTCTCCCACGTCCAGGTCCTCCGAGGTCTCCAGATAAAAGAGGGCTTGTTGTGAACAAAGCCCGGGGCGGTTGACAGAGCTCCGGCCACCTGCGGAGATAAAACAACGAGCCATCTGAGAGGACTGGGAGAGAACGAGCGGCATCCGTGAACCCGGCGTGAGCCATCGAAGGCCCGTCAAAACACTCCTCCAGTCGCACAGATTCCATGAAAGGAGTATAATTGGCTGATAACAGAGGCTTCGCCATCTCCCCCCGGGTGGCCGCGGTGAATTATATTTACATCCCCATGGCAGGGAGCATGTGTTGCCAGAGATGGTGCGATAACGTCCCAGACTCAGGCGTTGCTATGGGAACGTGACTCATCGCAGGTCCGGCCTGCTTCACCTGTGGCAGCTGCACAGCACTCGGGGAAAAGCTATTTCGTGCTCCCTTTTGTTTGCCGACCAGGAGCGCATCGCATCATATCAGGTGTCAGCGACACACAGGTGCTGAGAAAAGGCTTCTGTAGCCAGTTGTTTCTTTTTTAGCCTCTTCTTTTTTTCTTTTTCTCTCCACAGGCGTTGCTCTCTATTTAGGAGTCGACTAAGCGAGAAGGCCGTGATTGGATCAAAAATCAGTCTATCAATCGCCCACGTCAGACCGTCATTGTATCCATCAGTGCAATTTGCATGATTTTGTGATGGCATGGCAATCGTGTGAGAGCAGTTGGATTTAATGGAGGCTCTAACGCACTGTAATGTTTCACTTTTGTGCATGTGTGCAGCAAGTTGTCAACACAATGTCACTAAATAAGCCTCTAAAATGCCTTTCTTTCCGACACACGGCCCCTCACGACCTTCACATGTCGCCATGACGAGCTAAACTTAAGTTTATTAGAATGTTTTATTGCATTTTCCCTGACAAAGAAACAAAGTGAATATAAATATAGCAACTTATAATAACTAACAACCTGAACTTGTGAACTACGAGTTCAGGTTTTTTGCGCTTAACCAGCGCAAAAAACAGTTAGCATTTTGAAATATGAGCTTGTACAGCCTGAAGTTGCTAAGACATTTATAAATAGAGATAGTTTTTTAAATGTAATAACTTGTAGCAACATTCGTCAACAAGAAGAGTCCCTGGTAGTAGGTTGCAATGTCATATCTGTTTCAACAGTCTTACTGTGCAATATGACACAAACAAACAAACACTCACACACACACACACACACACTCATAAACAAAGCATCATGTGTGAGGCCAGTTTTGTTTCCGTGTGGTGCTTCAGGCATGTTGTCAAACACTGAGAAGTGAGGAGGAGGCCCATCTGTCACACCAATACCAGCCCTGTAAACAGAATCCTGAGCTGTCCTTCACGACCGGCGCACATCTTCTTTTTATTTTTTCCCTCACTGCACTTGGAAATGTGGATCTGTAGAAATGTGTCATTTTAAAGCCCCACTAACCATAAGATAAACTATGGATCTGTTGTTACTGGATCCCTCGAGCGGTCCAGCCCGTTTTAAAATGACTTCTGATCCCGTTTCTGACATTCATATTATCTACATCCTTAAAATGGCACAATATGAACTGGAATCGGGAAAACTGTCCCAAGTAATCGGATCAACTAAATTGTGAGAATCTGAAAAGTCAACGGCTGCACAATATTTGAGTTTGCTGATGTATAGTGCTATAACTATATTCCCCATGAATATAAAGAGGGCACACGTTAGCAGAGCCATTTGTATGCACACCCGAAGGCAACTGGGCAGAGAGACATATCAGTGGTTTTGCATGTTTTATTACGATGAGATTTTAAATTGATATGCTACCTGGGCAGCTAATGGATAATTCATTTCAATATCAAAAAATCCACTTACAGAAATATGAAACTAGAAAAAAATCCATCCCATCTACAGAAAAGTTATGTCATTCCAGCACATTGTGTGGCTGCGAGATGTCTGCGCTTTTCAATATAATTATTATTGTACCGCAAACCCATGCATTGACCTTATCTATCAGCACATCAGTTGTTTTGCCAATTATTTACGTCTTTTGTTGCAGCTACCACCGAACGAACTCGTTCTTACTGAAGACGTCCAGGAAAATGGCCTGTGTTCACAGGCCACAATTACTCATCTTTACCTCCACTTTGACTAAATGAAATGCTTTGTTGCCCAATTTTACCACCTGCCAATAATAATAAATGTATACATACGTAATAGTTAGAGCTATACCAAGTTGAAAAATGGCTAGCTTTGAGTTAGTCAATCAATCTAAAATGAATGGAATATTATTGGGGGAAAAAGGTTGACGCCAACCACAAATAACACACAATAAGTACAAAAAGGAGCTCAGTGGTGCGAGTCTTGCTCTCCCTGCAAGAACACGACATTCATTGTGAATCATCACAAATCACACGAGTAGTTCCACAAGAAGACATCAGATGGCCCATTGTGTCCAACCAAAGGTCTCAAACCAAACAGATGTTTGTATGACAGAAAGCAGAGACGATTAGATTGCTTCTGCTTTTCCTTTTCACCATTTTCTGACCAAATAACACAGTTTGAGACGACAGACCGTCCTGCGAATGGGGTATGAAACAACCTGGGCCAGAGGTGTAAATTCACCTCCCGTCCCCCCACTTCCAGCACCCCTGCTCGGACCCCACCCATCTCAGAGGCTCGATTCGGTCCACAGACAGACAACAGTGCAAACACTTAGCGAAGCACCCCAAACCGAGTTTGACAGTAGCAGTGTGTCGAGGACCAAAACGTACCACAATGACACACACACACACACACTCACACACACACACACACACAGACTCAGCATGTGAAAACATTACCGCGACAGTATTACCATACTGTCGCAGCTGGTAGTAATAATCTCAATTCCCGCCATGTGGGGCATTTTATGGTTGCCTAAAGGACATTTGTTCCAAATTGCATCTTTATTGCGCATGTCCAGCTCATCTTATCTTCAAAGGGTCTCCTTCTTTACTCTTTCTGACTCATAGTCAGTTGCATTTTGGGGTATTTTGCTGGAGATTAGCTTCCTCGAGGCCTTTCAAAGGAAAACCTAATGCTGCAGCGGCTGATTACTCAACTCCTCTTAAAGCAATCTCATTTGTTTTTTTTCCGAAGTTTAGTGCTTTGCTCGGAAAACCTCGGTTAGGTAATACACCGGCGCTGAGAGTTATATTGGAGGTGACACCCAATCAGTCCTATAAATAGCTCAGCACCCCCCCGCCCCCCTCCTGGGAGCTCGGCTGTAGCATCGGATCACTCGTTTGTAGGGGGGCCGACATCACCCACTGCTGCTTTGCATCTCTAACTTTCTGACTTTCTGACAAAACACCCACTCGCTGGGACACGGTTTGGGAGACGGACTCTCGTGGTTGATTATGAGGCTCCTGAAAGGAAGGTTGTTGCCTCAGGGTTTCCCCTTAAATATATTTAACTCTGACTCATTCAATAATTTACAAGCAGGTAAGCCCGGAGTAAAGTGAACACTCTTTCATATCAATAAAACAATGCACTTAATTGGGGGAGGGGGGGTACTCCGGAACGACGCTGCAGGCCTCGTAACAAGTGGGCGTATGAAGGCAATGAAAATGAGAGACAGATATGGCCAACCGCTGCCGGCTGCGTCTGACCCCAGTGAGTCACTGTCTACACGGGCTTCTCCAGAACCGGGCATGACTCAGTGACGAGCACAAACACTTCCCAAGTGCACTTCTGTTGCCGGCTGTTGCACGTTGCACCTGTTTGACTTTTAATGCTCAAGTGTTGAACTCAAATTTTATTTCGTACTCTTTTCCAACCAATTGTTAGACTGTTGAATATCTCGATGGGATTTGATACTGAACAACTGGCTCAACTGCCTGCAGGAGATTTCAAAAGATATATGTGCGATACAGACCTTTTCTCATATGAAAAGATGATTGGCTGTGATGTCGATTGATGAGTTGCTTGCTTAAAGGGGGGGCCTGAGGGGGGGAATTGATCTGCAGGTGAGCATCTGGTTTCATCAGTAGGCCCACTACCAACTACCAAAACATAACCACATCACCACGTCTCGCAGATCCAACTGTGACTTTAGCTCAGAATGTACCATCTGTTCCGTTTCGGACCCGCGCCGCGATCGTCCACAGTGGACCTGCAGACGCCACGGGGGCTATCAATTATTCATTTCAGGAAAAGGAACCTATTTGCACCCGTGCCTCTCCGGAGCGCGCGTGCACCTGGTGCCATTTGGTTGGTCACGGCAGACGCGTCCCCAATCATCCCGCAGCTGCATTCCTGCGCGCCCCTTTGCCTCCAGATCCACGTTGATGCCGATCGAGGCGGAAGGCTCGAGAAACCCGCGCGTGAACTACTCACGAGGGGGGGGGGGGGGAGGGGGTTATTGATTTGTATTTGCGCGAAGACATCGAACAACTGGCGGAACACAGAGCACAGAAGTTCTCCGAGATAGAGCGGAGACGGTGTGAGTCCGGGTGTTCTGTCACAAGGACGCGCTCTTCCCACGTTTCCGGATCTCCACGTGATTGAGTAAAAAAAAAAAAGGGGGTACGTATCAGTCATTTCGGGAGGCATGCAGGTCCTCCCCAGTCCCACCGCCGCATCCGTCCGATGAGCTTCACTACGCCAAGCTCTCCGCCTCCGCCGGTCGGGCGTTAATGGAAACTCCTCGACGCGGGCGAGGAGCGGCATGGTGGCGGCACCTCGTTTCAGCACGCTGGACAGCGCTCCTGGAAGAAGTTGGAGCGGGACGCGGGCGGGTTTAACCGAGGAGTATTCGACGGAGAGATGAGCGCCTGGTGTGACCATGGCTGATCTGACGCGGGCGTCACCCACAACAGGGAGCGGGTAACCCCCCCACACCACCCCCCGCGGGCGGGCGGACTCTCCGGAGTGAGACATGGACTTTGCTGAGACCCTCTTCGCTTTGTTCATCATCGCGGTGGCGCTCGTCTCGCTGTCGTCCAACTTGCTGGTGCTGCTATGCTTCGTCCACAGCACCGAGATACGCCGACAGGTGCCCGGCGTGTTCACCCTGAACCTGTCCTTCTGCAACATCCTCATCACCGTCCTCAACATGCCGGCCACCCTGGTGGGGATCATCAGGGAGCAGCAGCCGTTCGCCGATTGCGTTTGCCACACGGTGAGCTTCCTGGAGACCTTCCTGACCGCGAACACCATGCTGAGCATGGCGGCTCTGAGCATCGACCGGTGGATCGCGGTGGTGTTCCCGCTCAGTTACTCCTCTAAGATGCGCTACAAGGACGCGCTGATCATGGTGTGCTACTCCTGGCTGCACTCCTTCACCTTCTCCCTGACGGCGCTGCTCTTCTCCTGGGTCAACTACAACCACGCGTACGCGTCGTGCACCGTGCAGCCGCGCGAGGAAGGCGGCGGCGGCGACCGGATTAAGTTCGCGATCTTCACCGTCGTTTTCCACGCCACCAGTTTCGTCCTGTCGTTGCTCATTTTGTGCTTCACCTACTTGAAGGTGTTGAAAGTCGCCCGGTTCCACTGCAAGAGGATTGACGTTATCACCATGCAGACTCTTTTCCTGCTGGTCGACATTCACCCGAGGTAGTTTCACGAATCTTTTTTTTTTAAACATTTTTTATTAACACGCATGCTTGTTTTTTAAATGCATTCTCTAACTTTTTCACAAAGGCCATTTAAATGTATAATTCAGTCTGAAAGTGTTTTGCGGTTTTCAGCGTCAAACAAAGATGTTTATCGGAGCAAAAAAGGCGAAAGCAGAGAGCCACAAAGAAGATCAGCATCTTCATCGGCTCGTTCATCATCTGCTATGCTCCTTATGTGATCACAAGGTAAGTCGAACCAATAGTTCTCTGCAAAACTCCTGTGCAACTATACATAGGCTGCTATATCTCTCCATGCAGGCGAGAAGCAGATTGGTGGTCTGCATCATCCTGTAAAAATACTGAACCCCCCCCCCAACAATACAATGTAGGACAACAAATACAAGATGTAGTGGCTCCTGGAGAAAGATGGAAATAAAGATCCATCCGTTCAACATTTTTTAAAGTTTCATATCATAACATCAGTTAGTGATGGTTCAGGTGTAATATACCTGTAGTAACTTTATGCTTTTATTGTATTTTTTTCTTCATATCAATAGCAGAGCATGAAGTACTCTGGTTTGAATTTACTTCGCTTCAAAATGCCTGAAATAAAAAAGAACTACTGTACATATTATCATTAATTATGCTCATTGAAATTAAATGGCATCTGAGCTTTGCCTTTATTATTTGCAAGTTTTAAGCTTTCCACATAATCCCCCTTTGAAACTTCCAGACAATTTGTAAAAAAAATCAAAAGAAGGCCAAAACTCATTTCAACACTAAATCATGCTCTTTGAAGATTTGTCCTTCTAAACCCCCCCTCCACAGATCCGCTCCCCCTCTCCCCCCGCATGACGTAGACTAAGGTTACGTCTTGAAAAAAATAAAAAACGCCCCTCACTAATGTGTGCGTTGTCTAGTCATGCTTCCGCTGCCGCCCTCCCAGGTTGGCCGAGCTCATCCCCTCCGTGGAAATCAACCGCCACTGGGGAATCATCAGCAAGTGCCTGACGTACAGCAAGGCGGCGTCCGACCCCTTCGCCTACTCCCTCCTACGTCAGCAGTACAAGAAGGTCCTGGTCACCGTCGTCAACCGGCTGCTCCGCCGCGACCTGTACCCGTCGTCCGGCCACAACAGCTCCCTGGACACCGACAACGACTACTGCCTCCAGAGGATCAGCTAGTGGCGGACGCGGCGGGTCCAATGCTGCCGGCTCTCGGGAGAAGGTGGGCTGTGGAATATATATTTTAAACAAAGGGATGGGGAGAGAGAAGCAGAAAGGACAGGATATTGTCAGGCAGGGAGACGAGAGCAGAGATAGGGACAGCTTGTGGGTGTTGGGAGGGGGGGGGGGGGGCAAGGAAAGCAGAGCACGAGAAAGGCAGATTGTGGGCGGAGGAGAAATGAGAAGAAGGTGATGACGGTAGGAGGAGACGAGGCACGGAGGGGGGGGTAGGGGGGGGGGGACACACGCGGCCCAGACGAATCCATTTCGCCGCAATAAGTCACGGGGTTCAGTTCGACGCGAGGGCGAAAGGCCACACGTGGACGCGGGCTCCCTCTTTCTCCTCCGGAAGTGGCCTTTTGTACTCTAGCAGGCGCTCTGCGATGCAAGGGCCGAGGGTTTGAAGAAGAGGAGGAGGAGGGACATGGTCCGGCTTCTGGATGAAGCCGGACCTGGATGGTGTGGACGCTCCACGGCTGCACTGTTGTCGCTGCACAGACCGCTTTGCAGCGGCATGCCAGTCACTCAACACCGACGCACTTTGCCTCATTCTCTCAGATCCAGGTTCCAGGAGCCGCGATATAAAAGGGTGGTGAAATTCTGTGTTTGTTGTCAACAAGCGAGGAACAGCAACACCAACGATGTGTTTCACCACCTCTCGATATTTATACACCCTTTTGTTTTCAGATTTGTTTATCTCGTTGTTGCATTTTCGCCGTTGTTAAAGTATGAGTATGGCATGCAACCAAGGTCAAATGAAAAGGCCTCTCGAATCCTTTGGTATGCGTCCTAATGACTCCACCGGACGCCCCGACGGTGGTTCTTTGATTGATCTCATACAACGGCTCATGGACATTTACGTTCCTTTTTTAAAACAGGGTTCACACCTGCTTCCTGCAGCTGTGCTCCGTGCACAGGAGAGGACTATTTTCACACGCGGTGCACACTGGGTATTTATTTGGCAGCACGTGTTTTGTGTTTGACAGGAAATACAAGTGCACTGGTTCACGATCATGAAGAAACAACAAAGCGATGTGTTTTGATTTGACAAGTGAGGACATTTGAATGCCAGGTGGACTCAATTGCGTCCATTCTACCGGACTGCAAGTTTCAACGGCAATTGGTTTGCAAATGATTTATTAAAATCCAACTCCCTGTTGATTTAAAGCAGCGTTCTCCCAAAAACAGGGTTTGAGAGTTCATTTGACAAACACATGATCAATAGATCATTGGCTTTGTCCCTTTGTGGGATTTTCGTCCCGCAACTTCTCCTTTTAGGCGTGAGTTTGAAACTGAATGTAGTGAAGACATGCAGCCCACATTTGACTGAAAAGTTGCCGGTTGACTGGAAATAAATGTTTCTATGGATATTTACAATATGTTATACTATATATTTTGCATCGTAAAGGAACATTTGTTTGTCTAGATACAAGGTAAGCGATGTGGTGTAGCTTATACATGATTTCAAAGTACTTTCGACACACTGTTTTGTGTATGTGCCAGATTTGAATATATGACTTTTTCAGAGATTCTATACTTTAACCAAAAAATCTACTTTATTAATTAAAAAATGTTTCTTTTGGATGTACTTTATGCACATGTATTAGCCCGCCACCCCTGCTGTTATCCCCCTGCTCCTCTTCGGCAGTGTGACTAGCGTGTAAGTGGAATATGTGCAATAAAAGCTGTCGATAATGAAGCTACTACAATGATTAATGTTTTCACAGCAATGTCGTTGAATCTAGATTATATCCTTTTGATTTAATTTGTAACATTGTAAATTGAATTCAAGCGGTTATAAGTCTTGTACACTAGATTACAAATGGTAAGTATTTTTTTTTATCAATCACGATGATTATGAAAGAATCGTCCATTCGATATTCCAGGTTGATGGATAAAGGTATACTTGAAAGAACTTGAGTTGTCGTCTGTTTCTGCATCACATTGTTTTGATGGCATCTGCCTTGTGGCCAAAACTCTATCAAATATGATGTGTACAGTGTGTGGTGCAAATGTCTCTGCTGCAGAAACATTATTGCGTAATCCGTGTAATTAAAAACACGGCTCAATGATCCCTTTTTTTGGTGCCAATTAGTGATTCTGAATTGTTCCGCTTCAGACTTTGTTTTATTAAGGTTAAAAAGGGACACAAGGAATGCGTTAAAATGACCACGGTTCTTTTTAGTACGTATTTCCCCTCCGTCATGTTTGATTGGAACTATTTCCTACCTCTTTACGCCTATTAGCGACACGGTGTCCGTCATTGCTCGAACAAGGTCACGTGACCGTTGTTTATGCACTCTGGACGTGCCGTTGAGGGAGGTGAGAATATCCGGTGAACACGGTTAACCGATGGGGAAATGAACTCTCTTATTAATTCTATAACACAACACATTTTTTATTTTTATTTTTTTTAATTTCATCAGATTCCCTTTCATGCGCGTCGTAACAACATCAAAATCCAACGGTGCGTCCTCGCTTCACCCCAGAGCCACTTCCTGCTGTAACTTGATAGTTAAGCGCAACACGCGTGATGATGTGAGGGGGAAGAGATTTCTGCAGATTTTGGGAAACCGACGCACACGCACACGCGCGCGCGCACGCACACGCGCCACATCGAAACGGAACATATTAAACCACGGAAAGCGATCGTCATGCTGCTGATCCTCGTGCAGTTGCTGGTCCTCGTGTCGTGTGATCCTCCGCGGTGTGACCCGGCATTTCGAGGTAAAGTTGCGCAGCCTTTTGCGCGACGATCAGATACTTTTACTGTTGTTGTCGTACGTGCATCTCGATACCTGCTGCGGGAATTGGACACATTGTGCGGCTTGAAGCTTCCCCCCCCCCCCCCCCGAAGCTCGCTTTAATGCAGTGACACTTTTACGCTTTTAAAGACAATTTAATGGCACAAAAAGTTAGTGGTCAGATGTCTCCATTCCAGATAAAATCCCGTGTCCCCCCCCCCCCCTTCGTGGATCGAGAGTTTCAATCTTGTGAAATCTGTTGCACGTTCGGGGCTTCAATGACACGTTTGTAGACGCACGGGCCTTTCAAAGGGCTGCTGCGCAGGGTAACCCTTACCCGGAGAGCACTTTGTGGCCCACTTTTGAAGCATTTGCAGAGAGACCACTCTGCCATCTAGTGTCTGCCAGTGTAAATGATGACGTGCTGATGTGTCTTGCAGGACAGTGCAAGTCAACTGTGGAAGAAAAACGTGAGTACCCGCTGGGCTGCGAGGGAGAGTGATGTCTTTGGATCGTGCCGCTCATCTCTCCGGGCGGGTTGATCTCCACCAATAGGAGCTGTCTGTTCTGTTCTCACTTCTTCATACAGGATAATAATGATCCAGCTCGTAATCCTCCTGATAGGTGGAATGTTTCTGCAGTTGCATCCCTGTGAGTCAACGTATTAACAGCCGAACAGGCCGAGACCGTACGTCTCACTGGGCCTAATATTAATGGCATCTGGTCCGAAAGCCACGAGTCCATCACGGGTATTTTTAGATGATTCAGGACGGTGTAAAATATTCATATTCTAATTTCCGGAGATGATAGAAACATTTGGAGCCAGATGATTGAAGACGGCACATCAGGGGCTCATCATTAAACGCTTGTCAGATGGATAAAAAAAAAAGCGTCCCTGATGTCTCCGGTCTGTTTCAGCCAAATGCTCGGAGGGGCTTCTGTCCTACTGCGACGACATGGCCTACACCCGGACCATGTTCCCCAACATCCTCGGCCACAGGACCCGCGAGGACGCCGAGTCGGGCGCCGAGTACCTCCTCGTGAGCGTCGCCGAATCCCTGCTCGGGGGCGTGTGCAACCCCGACATCCGCATGCTGGGCTGCGCCGTGTTGGCGCCCCGCTGCGAGGGGGCGAAGGTGCTGAAGCCCTGCCGCGCCGCCTGCGAGGCGGTGCGCAGGAGGTGCGGCCACGCCTTCGAGGGCATCGACATGGCCTGGCCCTACTTCCTGGACTGCGATCGCTTCTTCGCCGGCGACCAGGAGGGATGTTACGACCCGCTGGAGGGCCTCAGGGGTGAGAGCGCGTCGCAGCGCAGCGTGGTGACATCGGTGTGGTGCTCCTAAAGGCCAAACACCCGAGGAGGCGCAGTCCCTTTGAGTTTCTAGGGAGCAGGCATCTGGATCGCACACATTCTCGTGTGCGATCCAGCTCGGACGCCTCCCACATGAGCCGTCTCTGTTGCTATTGTCATGGGGTTTTTATTAGCAGCCTTGGCTGTACAAACAAGGCCTTAAATCCCCACAGACCGGCCCATGCTGCCCGGCGAACGGCTGCAATTTGAAGTTGAAGAAGAACACGTTTTAACGATTAATTTAGCATTTAATTATATTATTTTAACATGACAGTGAAATGTGTGCATGGCTGTTACACTTTTAAATCAACCCATAAAATGAACCGCTTTTAACTTGTCCTAACAAGTGCGTTTGTCTCACTATTTATTGTGCAAAACCTTTCCAGGCGGGTTCAGTTACTTGATAATTAATCCCATATTCACATCCATTTCAAACTGAAGTCTCTCTACAGCGTGTGCTCAGCATGCTACACAATTAATACACATAGCGCTTGAAAAGTGAGTGTGTTACTTTTCCTCACTTCATCAAATGTCTTGGAGATCTATACGTAAAGATGGAGATGAGTAGTGTGGCTGCTGCCTCCCATAATAAAGAGAAACTCTTGTTTTGCACGGCCCTTAATGCCGTGCAAAGCATGTCATCCTGTGATACCAAAAATAAGAGCAGACATGAGACGTTTCCCCCCCAATTTTCAAGTGTCAACTCTGCTGTGCATCGACCTTCCACGCACTTTTTTTTTTTTTTGGTTTCTGCAGTGCATTCCAGACTTTTCAAACAATCTATTTTTAGCCTGGCAGCCTCGCAGGAATGCAGCCGGCAGTTTGACGGCTCTAATATGTGTGGCCGGTCCCCATTCGATCTGAAAGGCGCGCGGCGGTGTTCATCTTCGCAGGCGAGCAGGACGCGGAGCCCTTCGACAGCATGGAAATGGCTCCTGTGGAAGACCCCGCCACGGCGATGCGGTTCACCTACCACACCCACGCGCAGATGGTCGGCGTCCTGAAGAAGGTGGAGGAGCGATGCTTCGACGTAGCGAGGACCTACAGCATCGGCCGCAGCACGGAGGGCAGGGAGCTGCTGGTAATCGAGTTCTCAAACAACCCCGGACAACATGAACTGCGTAAGTAAAGCCTGTGCAGTGTGTTTGTCTGCGTGTGTGTGTGTGTGTGTGTGTGTGTGTGGATAAACCTCTGTAATACGTGACCCTCCGCAGTCGAGCCAGAGTTTAAGTACATCGGCAACGTGCACGGAAATGAAGTCCTGGGCCGCCAGCTGCTGATCTACTTGGCTCAGCACCTGTGCTCAGAGTATCAGCTGGGCAACGAGCGCATCCAGGCCCTCGTCAACACCACCCGCATCCACATTCTGCCCTCCATGAACCCCGACGGATACCAGGCGACTGTTTTCGGACTTCAGGACAACAGCCACGGGGACGACGAGGAGCAGGTTGGTTCTCGCCGAGCTTCCCAGAAGAACATGAGGCTAAACGTGTAATCGAATGTATTCCCCCGTCTTTAGTAAGTACACACGTGCACGAATAACTCGTCATTAAAGGTACCTGTCCTGAAGAGTTGTAAATAAGTTGCAAATGGAAATTTCAATTTCCTTCAACACCGATGTTTGACATCCTCAGGGTCCCAGATACGAGTCTTGGAACGTCGGCCGCAACAACGCCCAGAACATCGACCTGAATCGGAACTTCCCGGACTTGACCTCGGTCGCTTATGGCCGGCGCCGACAGAGGCGCTACCGCACCGACCACATCCCGATCCCGGACCGTTTCTGGTTTGGTAAGGTACGGTACGAACCCTTATCCGCCTCGTCGTGTTGACTGGTGACGACACCGAGGAAACGGCTCTACCTGTTTCCTCGGTCCGAATCCAGGTCGCCCCGGAGACCTACGCTGTCATGAAATGGATTCGCTCTCTCCCCTTCGTGCTCTCCGCTGCCTTCCACGCCGGCGACCTGGTGGTGTCCTACCCCTACGATTTGTCCAAGCACCCGCTGGAGCACAAGCTGTTCTCCCCGACGCCGGACGACAAGGTGGGCGGGCTCTGAAGGCGGTCGCGCCTCTTTCCCAGGCGAGAATCGACCCCACCCCTCGAGTTTTTTTTTTTTTGTTCCCTTAGGTGTTCAAGCTTCTGGCGAGAACGTACGCAGCTGCCCACGAGACGATGTCCAACGAAAACGCCCGGTGTGGAGCGCCTCGTACGAACGGTCCCAGGGGAACCGTCAACGGAGCGCAGTGGTCCAGCGTCGCAGGCGGTGAGTTGAATGATTGGACGCGACGCCTCGGCGACAGTGTCTCGGTGGTGATTTTCTGACACTGGCGAGATGTCCGGTGAAGCCACCGGAGGGCGCTGTAAGACCAGCCGTGAGACACAAAGTCACATAAAACCCCCGAGAGGCGGAGGTCGACTCTCACAGCGAAGCCGTTTTGTTTTTGTCTCTCTCCCATCAGGCATGCAAGACTTCAACTATCTCCACAGCAACTGCTTCGAGTTGACCGTGAATCTGGGCTGTGATAAATTCCCCCCCGAAGAGGAATTGTCTGGCGGCTGGCGAGAAAACCACGAGGCTTTAATCGAATTCATGGAAGCGGTAGGAACATGACGACGGCTCCCCAACGTGCCTGATCTATCTGAGCGAAACATGAGAAATTAACAGAACGAGAGAAGCACACCACGAGGGTGCAAAGCGTGCTTGGGATGACGGGAAGCAAAGGTCAAAGGTCGGGGGAATATTAGTAAGTCTTGTATCCGTCTGGCGTTGTTCCTCAGGTCCACGGAGGTATCAAAGGGATCGTTAAAGATGAGGAGGGCAACGCCGTCGGAGGTGCGCGAATATCAGTCCGAGGAATACGGCATGACATCACCACAGGTAATTAACACCAGCTGCTAACAAGCCGGATCAGCCCTGCAGCCTTTTACTGTATGAACTGCATATAGTTATGGGACCTCTAGAGAATCTTTAAACATCTCTGCCGCTCATGTATTTGGCATGACTCTGCCTCCTCCTCCTCCTCCTCCTCCTCCTCCCTGCCCAGCTGAAGACGGGGACTACTGGCGCCTCCTCACCCCGGGCGTCCACATCGTGACCGCCTCGGCGCCGGGCTACTCCAGGAGCATGAAGAAAGTCCACCTGCCCCGACACATGCGCGCGGCGGGCCGGGTGGACTTTGTGTTGCGGAGAGCCGCGCCGGAGCTCGACCCGCAGGAGGCGGAGGAGGAGGACAACGGCGACAGCGGCCACGACCGCTTTGACCCGTACAACCAGTACCGGCGCTACGCCGTGGCGTCGGATGCGAGCCCTAACCGCGAGGAAAGGGCGGAGAAGCCCTGGTGGTGGAACTACTTTGTCCAGCAGGGAGGCGCCGCGCCAACCTGGCTGCTAAAGCAATATTAGAGAAGAAAGATGGTTGTTACTTCACAAACCGGTGTAGAATGTGTCGCTTTTTGTCGATGTTCCACCGCTGGAATGAGTCAGAGCTAGCTGGCTGGCCTTCATGTTCGCTTTGAGCCTTTTACCCACACGTGGTCTGTTTGGACCCAGCGGTACTTTACTTAATAGAGGAATGTAAAAAAACGTTTTATAACAATTTCACAGCGGAAATAAATATGTAAGCTATCAAGCTGCACTCATTCAATCTCTTTTTTTGAAATTTTTGGAAGGCAGGTGTGTGGCAACATTACAACAATTCTAGTAGGTAATGTTATCAGGTGGCCACTAGAGGGCAGGTTTAATCAACTTGTGACGCAAGTTTGTTCTTCCACGCTGTACAATTTGTACAAAAGGCAACAACAGTTCATCGCAGTTGTCTTTTAACAAAAGATATTCAATAGGGTTCAAAATACTTATTTTGCATTTGTTTCTGTTTAACTGTTGCTGAGCTGTCGTTTACACATCTTTAAATTCTCATTTGAATATACGACAAAGGCAAAATTCAATTCTGTAAGGTCCCGAAGGAAGCATGGGAAAAGCAAATCACCCGTGTGTAAAGGTCGAGGTGTACTATTGCACAATCCCAGAGATCAGTCCGCTCCGTGAACTAGTTGACCCGATGACCAGTCGGTGAGGGGGGATTTATTAAACACAAACACATGATTTGGCATCGAACCCGCTCGGCCGAGCAGAGAGACCTGCGTCCACAGTGGAGCTGCAAAAGGCCCCGCGGAGTAAGTAACACGTGACCTGTGGGGGTGGGATACTGTCAGGCGGCACCAACATGCTTCTCCGTGATACAACGCATGTTTAGAAATACTGCCGACCGCCAATGGTAATGGACGGAGGTGCAGCCGCACCTTGTGTTGTTGTGTGAGGACTTTTGCTTGTGATAGAGTATCTGTTGGCTTTAGCGCTTTACTACAGCAAACAACAGAAAGCACTACCCTGAAATGGGAAGTTAAGACAATGTAAAGAAAGTGACTGTAGTTCCAATTTAGGTACTACTTTATCTTAATAGACGAATATCAAAGTGCTTGAATTTAGAGTAAGACCCTTGGGGAGCTGTTACAGTGAAACAAAACGTCTTCATCCGTCTTCAGTTTTCTGTGCAGAGATTTTCACTTACAATTTTGACATTGTTTAAAAGATTCTGTGCCTGTCGTGCAACACTAAATACAACCATTTCACAACCCAAAGAAAAAAAATATATGCAACAGCACTGTATCAGAAACATGCAATGAACCATAAGTTATTGCCTTATTGCGATACAGTTTGCAGGAAACCAAATGACTGCTGGTGTCAAGGTCAAAGGCCACTTTACCACCCGCTGGTACAGAAACATGTAGATATCACTGCAAACTCTTAAATATTTGGCCTCATGGTTTCATAATTAATAGTTATTGATTATATCCACAAAATAATTTGTTCAGTATTAAGAGCTAGACATAGATATTTATCTGTATATATGAAGTTGCCTTTGAAGATGCACTCGATTTTAGAAAATGCTTCACTGAACAGCAGCTGATTGATTAATTGTTAATGAACTTATTCTATGTTAGTAGTTTACAATGTTTACTATGACAGTAGAGTTAAATGAATCAATGGTCAAAAGGCACAAAAGATTATCCATAAAGAAGAAAAAAATGATGGCAATCAATACCAACATTTTAAAAGCACTAGATTTATTTGATCAGTACAGGTTATTTTTGTGATGATCAAACAGTCATGGTGGCATCCCTACAGAACCTACAGAAAAAGATTTAATGATTTATTCATATATGTTCAAAAAGGCTGCATTGCACTCAAATAAAGACATAGAATTAACATTTGTTACCCTGGCGAAGAACCTCCGGATTCTCTTCCGCCCGACCGTAACTAGTGGACATCCGTCAGGTGAACTGTCAGCTGAGCTCTCGCTTCCAGAAGGTTGTTCCCTTTCGGACCCCTCGGTTCGGCACACCAGCATTTTACGGAAAGACCTTTTCACACTTTGATAAAAACAGGAGAATCAATTGGCGAATGAACGAGTCCATCAGAGTGACAATCACTCCGTTCCGTCCAACCGCGCCGCCACCGGACGCAGCGACTTACTACAGGCTGGTGTCCAGCTCGTCCGCCAGATGGGCCATGGTGATGAAGGGCTGCTGGAGGGCCTCCCCGGGAGTGCTCCTCTCCGCGGGGTCCGTTCGGAGGAGGGATTCAAGCAACGTCACGAACGCTCTTTGGTCCTCCAGCTCAATGGCCTCCTGCGTCTCCGCGTCAGGCTGGATCGGAAAGGAAGGAACGCTGTTCAGCGGCTGCCTCTTGGCGACTTAAGTTTTCCTCCCCGAAAGGAAGCGCTCACCGTTATCAGGTCATTCAGTCTGTTGAAAGACCTCTTCCAGATTACAGGCTTGATGCCGCTGTCGCGCTGGTATTCCTTCCTGGTCTGCAGGATCAGAAGACACCTCTTCGTCGGTGTGTTAACCACTTGACGGAGAATTTGTATACTGGCGTACCTTCAGGCGCCACGCTGGCCTCCACCGGTGCTGGCTCAGCAGAAAGTAGTTGCGGGCGTAGTGACCGGACCGCATCATGTGGTCCGGAGGCTGTCCCAGGGTTCCAACGATGTCCCTCATCTGGAGAGGGGACGTAGAGAATCAGCCGCCGTCCCGCGTCAACTCTGTCTTTAGGTGGTACGAAACAGGTCTGCGCGTTTAAATCCAGACGCATCCGGGGTACTCACGGACTGGTACTCGCAGCGTATGGAAAACGGGTGGCTGGCGAGGTACATCCACACAAGCAGGCAGCCCAGACCCCACACGTCTATGGCCTCGGAGACGGGCAGACCCAGGGAGACCTCGGGGGCCCTTTTGGGGTACAAAAATCGCCAGGATCTGTTAAGCGCCTGTCGCCGAACGCAACCCCTGACGGACGACACACACACACACAAACTGTAGAGAGGCAGAACCCTGGAGAACCCACCTGTAGCCCAGCGGTTGGATCGAACACCCGCGCAGGTTCTCGGAGGCGGAGAAGGCGCCGCCGAAGTCTATCAGTTTCACCCGGAAGGGCTCGCTGCGATGGTTCGCCAGCATTATGTTGTCCGACTTCAGGTCCGAGTGAATCACGCCGATGCCTTTCAGGGCGTCTAAGGCCGTCAGCACCTGCGGGGGGACGAAGGAAGAAAAGAGCTGCATTAACATTCCTTTCACGAGTTTTAAATATCTGACTTCTCCTTTTGGCGTTGCGGGTTGTGGTTAGCGTCTACCTGCTGCGCTATCGGCCGTATCTCGTGGACAGACAGCGGCTTGGCGTTTCTCTCCACAAACAGCTGATGAAGACTCCTGTCCAGCATCTCAAAAGCGAGACAGGTCTGTCCTCTGTACACAAACCATTCGAGGAACAGGGCCACGTTGGTCTTTACTGGGTCGAGAACGGCCACTATGTTGAGCATTTTTATCTGCGGCGAGGAGAGGAGGAGAAGTCACACAACACGGCGTCAGCGGTTCATTTTATCACACCTAAGCTGGGCAGACGGTCAAAAAAAACTAACGCGACGACCCAACCTCTCTTTCGTTGGCTAATCTGTTCTCTTTTTTTAAGATCTTCACGGCCACTTCCTTCGATGTGATCACATTCACACATTTGGCTACTTTGCCAAAGGACCCTTCGCCAACGATTTTCTCAATGTGGTAGCAATCTGTTTTGCTGTACAGCATTTCGATATTTTCCCCCTCTGATTTTCTTTTCTCATCCAGAGCAGCTGACAGAGAAACGGGGCACGTGCAGAGAAAAGGACATAAGAATGTGCCAAAATGGAGTCAGCATACACACACACGTATATATAATGTTATATTTTTCTGTAGTACAAGTAGAAGGTATTGCTTTGGTATTATATAATCCATCTATGGTATTGAATCATTATCGAGTGTTATCTCAAAAGTATTTTCAACCCTTAGTCATTTAGTCCTATTGACTTTTTTTTCCTCACCTGTTCTGTCTGTTGTGAAACTGCTGTCTGGATAAGAACTTGACGGCGTTTGGCCACAACAAGTGATATTAAAAAAGCACTTCATCTTGAATTGACTCTCAAACCGAGCTGGCCTGCGGGAAGGGGGAAGGTTTCACGGCAGCAGGATTCTTCATGTCACGATGTTCCGTTCTAGAGGCGGGTCAGTTTCATTCCACAGACGGTTCCATTCTTGAGCAAGCTAAACTCAAATGAGTCAATTGATTCGTTGATTCATTTGTGACGCGCAAAGATTCTTGGCAGAAAAACAAAAAAAAACAATGCGAGGATCTTAGATGCTAAAGGGACTGTGAGAAGCGCAAATGCAGATAAAAAAGTCAGTTTTTAGCATTTTATTGCTTGTTATTGTCTTTCTAAAGATCTTAAGGACAAAAGGACAATTCTCTTGATTGATTTCTCTCTTGATTTCCACTGCTTTCTTTTGAACATTTGCTTTTTGTGCGCACACAATGATTCAGTGCGTACATTAGACTTAACCACATCACACCATTTGCATTGGCGAAGAAAATGCACTCAGAAATCCCATGAATATTTGATAAACTGTGTACAGCTGCCGGCACGCATCTGTCACAAAGAGGTCCATGAGATCTGCGTCCGTTTATTTATTTCCAAAGATATTGGCCAGGTAGAATCTCACAGGTGAATTTCTTGACATGTCGAAACGTTTGACGTCCGAACCAAACACGGTGTCAAACGGGCCTCGGCCTCTCTCCGGACGAATGACTGGTTTTACTTGTCACATGCTTTTCGGGAGAACGTACACAACTCCGTACGGGATTTGACCCCCGTTCGCTCCTCTGGGACCAGTTCCCCCTCCCCCCCCCCCCCCCCCCCCCCCGCTCCACCCCGAGTCACCCACGTCAGGTGGGGTCGCTGTGCTCGGGCGCCAATTACTTGCTGAGAAAGTAGCATAGAGTCGTCCCGAGCTGCCAGCTTGGCTGAGCATCACCCTGCAGGCGAGTAGGTGGGTAATGGCCTCATTTCGGGCCAGCGAGGCCGCTTCTCAAAAGGAGCGTTAATACGCTTACGAGTCCGTTTCTGAGGCGCTCGGTCCACCGTGTGAACGCGGCGCGCCCAGGTGACAGTGGTGCGTTTTTGTCAATACGCTTGTGGAGAGGCAGAGTGGAGAATATCCAGCAGAAAAGTAAAAAAAAACACAATGAATAAACAACAAAATCAAGCATTACTTTCTGGAGTAGCTCTGTAAATGGCATTTAGGCCTTCGGCGGTAAAACACCTGCAAATGCAGTCCTGTCCTCCTCTCTGGATGAGTTTGTTCTTACAAAAGGAAGCAGCTCTCAGCTCGTTGTTTCTCGACTAACCGAGAGGCTCGAGACGACAACTTCTTCCACCTACGTGCACACAGCCGAATTCCCTCACGGTGCCCCGCGAAACTCCCACGATCGCCACGAACAGCACTCCGTTTCCTAATAACGGCTCAATGTCAAGTCCAATTCAGTCTGCCCTGTTAAGCGCCAGCAATTACCAAATCGTACATGTGCAGACAACTCCTCCGGTGGGGCGATAATAAGCCACTCTCTTTGTTACCGACCCTGAACAAACTCATGGGGGAAACACGTGAAGCAAAGATAATGCGCCCGGTCGAGTGTGTACAACCCCCCCCAATCAAAACGTTCTTGTAGATAACCCCTCAGCCGTGACAGAAGCTGGTCCAACCGGGTGACGGTGATTCCGCTTTAATAGCGTCGGGGGGGATCTCGAAAACCGCCAACAGAACGTGACAATGGAAAATACAGCTGCTCGATTGTGAGTCACGTCCGTGACGATCGGAGGCCGTCTGACTGCCGGTGTGTTTTGTGTATACGTTCCGAGCGTCGAGGGGTTTCTTTGTCGCGTCGTTTCTGTTTGGTGTTGTTTTGGGGGTTTCTCCCCTCGGCGTGACGGTCAGAGGTCGCACCCCGTGCGAAGAGGCCGCGCGCGGGGGGCTTTAGTTTGACCCGCAGCCTCGGATGAAGAATCACTGTTTGCTGACGGTTCCTCCCCGAGTTTGATTGTGTTCGTTTGTTTTGATTCATTCCTGCAACGCTCAGGTGCTCTCTTATACCGGGGGGGATCAGACGGGAGGTCCCGTGTGGACATGGAGTCTGAGAGTCACGGGCTCCCGCCTGGTACGCCGAGGGGAGACGTGACCGTTGCGTTGTAGATCTTTACTAAAGTTGGGGCTGCCTGCACGTGTCTCCTTGCAACACAGGTAAGATTGTGCGTCAGGCTCTTTGCAGGCCTGAGCGTTGAGTAGGTGTGACTCAGCTCTGGTGTAGTAGCCGCAGGACGAATCCAGTTTATTTTCTTGACAATACCAAAGTATCAAGTATCAATAAACGTGTTTCCGTGGGATTTTAAATCCCACGTTGAGTACAATTGTAAGTTCTGGGATTGATTGATCAGGTCTGTGCATTTTTTTTAATTTTTTTTTAAATAACAGTAACTGGAGCCTACATGAATGTATAAATATGAATTGCATAGTCTTTTCTACCTGGAGTTAAATTCATTGTGTCAGAGCGTTGGAATGTTGTGCCACAGCACCAGGTGTTGTGTTACACTACTTTCATATTGTGGGTCTCTTCTGGACTTTGTGCCTGGAACCCGAGGGCTTTGAAATGATCTTTGATCGTGTGGGTTTCTTATTACTGCATCGTCATGTCGAGAGTATTTATCTTTAGCACAGCGAGTGTCCCGAACTGACTCTTTGTGGTGTGTTCAGGAAGGAAAAACTGAAGTGGAAACACAAACAGCCCCATATTTCTTTGCATTGAGTGCATACAGAAGATGCCCCTACTATGCATTCAATTGGGACACAGTGCTTCTTCCTCACATATCGGCTGAGCAGAGGATTGTGGGTCAGAATATCCAGAAAAGCACTCTGGTATTTCTGTCTCGCTGCAGTTGAAATATTGTATATTGAGACATAGTGAATCTTTTTCTGGTGCAGTGAATAGTAGGCCGGGATTGATGCGCCGAGTGTTCCCTCGACGTAAACGGTGGAGCAGCAACAACTGCAACAGGTTTTAAAAGGAAAGTAGATATCTTTCTGCATCGACGCATTTATACACATTTTCCTTTAGTCTTTGTATTTTATTGTTATCCGTCTGCAACAAAAACAATGTGTGTAAATCCCAGGCCTGAATATGTCTCACTTGTGATTTTTGTCAAGGTTTATACTGTAATTCGAATTTGACGTGTTAATGTGTTGCTAAACTTGGTGACACCATAGTTTATTTGCGGGTGATTTCACACAATATATTAAATATTAATTAAGGCGTCAAATCCACTTCTAAATAGTACCTTACAAATGCACTATTTACTGTTGTTTTATGAGATAATTTACCCATATATATGATCTCTAAATGGCCTTAACCAAAATTATTGTTGGTTTTGGTCTTTTTACGGCAAAAAAAACAGGGAAAATTTGAATACATTACAAAATACATCCCTGTTGTTTTGTATTATCAGACGCGATGGACAATTCTTCTCTGCATATTAATACTGTCAACATGTTTACAGCAGGAAATGGCCTGCCTTTGCCTGAGCCTGTCTGACTCATTCTGAAACAACTAATTCCTTCATGGGCAACCAAACGATAGCGAGGACCAACGTTTGCATATAAAGCAGCAGCGCCGTCCAGACACTAGCGCACGGAGTCTTTGAGGTGCCGGTACGAAACAGAAAAGCACAATTGAAATAAGCGTTCTTGATCTTAATGCACATTATCGCCGTGTCCCAGGGATAAAACACTTAAAAATCAGCCATGAAGAAGACGAACCCCCGAGGGCTCTGGAGGCCGGGTGCATGTCTGCGATGCATCCCGGCTACTTTAGCTGCCATGCAGCAATATCCCACAGCCTGCGCCGGGTGCACTGAGGCTTGGCTTAAGCCATTTAGCAGCGCCCCGGTTAACTGAAACCGACAAAACTTCTGATTCCAGCCCGATCTCAGGAACAACACCCCCGGCGACAGCGGAAGCTGTCTTCGCCCATTTCGTCCCGCAGTTGCGCTCCCACAACTGCGTTTGCGGGCCGACCCGAGATGCGGAAAAAGACGCCTCGTGATGTTACAACTGTTACTCGGAGGAATTTAATTAAATGGAAAACATTCGGATGAAGGAGCGAAATCTGATCCGGCTGACAGTCGGAGAGAGCAAAGAAGGGGTTGGGAGACTTATACTGTTGCTCCGAGAGAAGGCCAGAAGTGCTGTAACATGAATAAAACAGGACGGCGTTCGGCCACTTAAAGCCAACGGGTGCTCCAGAGGGGTAAAGTGTTGGAGGATTCGCCGAGGGTTGCTCTTTGCACACAGCAGTTGCCCGGAATCATGCGGAGCGGCGACACCGGTCGACGGGATGTTTACTGCCGGGTAGAAATGTGGACGCCGGGCGCGAGGGGAGTCAAATCTGCTCGTGACACTGGACCGAATTTCACTGAACATTAAAAACCTGAGGCCTTAGAGAAAGGGATTCTCTCGATGCAACGTCACTGACACGTTGACGGTTCAGCCGCTGCGCCCGGGCTGCTAAAGGCCGGCGTTTCATCCCGGCATGCTCTTACTAACGAGTTGATTAAGCACAGCTCTCTGCACGTGAACTTTAAGCTCCTATTAGTGGTCGAGAAGCGATCCGCCGTCAGGTTGCGGCCAGCTAATGTCGTGAGGACGGATCTCTTATGGCGTGAGGCAAATTTCCCATTGCTCTTTATAGATAGCGGAGAATATGGCAGATAGCCGCTCGGAGCCTTCGCGAGTCGGCGGCGGCTAAGCTAAATGTGGCAGCGAGTGTCAGGCCAAATCAATACACGCTTCCCAGGATTCCTTTGGTGCCATAATCCAGGCTGTGCTGGGCGCTGACCCCCGGGGGAGGCTCGGGCCTCTTGTTTTGTTGCCCCGTTTTTTTTTTTTTTCCTTTCTCAAACGCAGCTGCCCTTATGGACATGACAGCGTTGAGCAAAAGCTAATTATCCTCAATAAAAAAAAAGAGGAGAACTTGTGCTTTGAACCGCTTAGCTCATAACCGAGACATGTTGAAATCTCTCCTCTCAACGTCGGGAAGCTGGCCGGCCCCTCGGGAAAGGGGGTGGGGGTGTGTGTGGAATTTACATGAAGGTGCAGAAATTGTTCATGACCATGAGCTTTGAAGCTGCGTAAAATTGCATCGCAGTAACTGTGAACTCTTAATATGTGGCGCACAGATGATTTATGTGTCAAATATCCCCTTCGGGTGCAGAGCTCTGGTCAACTGGTTCGTGACGTGAACTGGATTTTTTCGCGGATCTGACTTTGAAGGAGGCCCCGGTGTCTTCCAGCTGATTTCACAGATCCCATTTAGTCATAATCTGGTGTTATCTGCCTTAAAATAACATGAGGTAATCCTGGCATCAGGCCAGTCAGCCATGAAATTAAGGAATCTCCCGGATCCCACTGTTTAGAATGAGTACAGTCTGTCACTTTTCCTTTATTTTTCTTTTCCCCCATATACGTCCTTCTTAGAGACAATCTTATGCGGGAGGAGGTTTTGGGAATGTGTGGCGGATCCCTGGAACACTCCACTCGTCCGGCGTGTAAGCGGCACTCACTTACTTTAAGCCATCAGCCAGTCATTAAAAATGTAAAATTAACATCTTTTAAAGTGGAACACGATTCGATTCTGTGCTCAGGAAGCAGCGGAGCGCGATATGCTCGCATGTGAAATGCATTCGGTCATCCCCGTGGCAACGGGGGATGGGGGGAGGAAAAGGTGCATTGACTGAAACACGAGCAGATTGCTTTTATCCTTCATTCAAAGAGTTATTCTGGACACCGAGCCGTCCAAATCCTCAAACGGCTCAATGGAGGCTGTTTGGAGGGAAGATGTTGGAGGAAGACGTCTCAGGAAAAGCGTCCGTGTGCCAAACATGTTTTTTCCTTTGTAAACAGCTTCCACAAGACAGAAGCATCACTGACCGACTGATTTCAAGATGATTTTCCTCCTTTTTCTTGACATACCAATGAAAGTGTGTGTGTAAAGTTATTGCATCTGCTAACAGGCCGGACCTTTGTGTGAAATGTGCTCTCGTTCAGTCTAATGTTTGGCCATGGGGCTTGGCCGCGGATCTAAATGTACTTGTATTAATGTGTTTCAGATGTGCGTCCGGTGTAATGTGCTCCATGTTGTTAATTTCCTTCAAGCAATGTATCCACTTCCTTCACGTAGCTTAAGCGCTTTGTAATGGAGACTCTTTTGCTAATGTTAGCATGTTGCACTAGCCGAGCATCGGTTGTCGTTGCAAGCGCACAACTTTCGAGACCCTAAAGATGGGTTCAAAATTGAATTGTTTCATGGATTTTAAATTAAATTGGTACTCACTACTTTGTCATAATGTCGTACCTTGAACTTTGTACCTCTTGGTCATATAAATGCAGAGGTTTATTTAGCGTTGTTGTATTCATATTAGATCACTGTATCCCTTGGCCACAAATCTTTTATTAGGCAATTTGACAAAATAAAACCTAAGCTCAAACTTCTATGTTCAAGCTCAACAGTTTTTTTTTTTTACGAGATTGTGAAAACATAAATCAACACATCAATTATCGAAAGTGTCAAAAGTTTTACGAGCTTAAAAGACCCAAACAAGAGAAATGCTTTGTAAAATGCACAGCGCCTCTGCAACGATACTACAGTCATTTTGATCCAAATACTTGATAATGAGAAAAGTTCGCCGTCAGTTGAATCGGCAGATTTGAAGTTCCTACTGTGGACTTTCAACAGGGGAACAACTTTCTAACTGAGAATCTAAAGACACAAATCATTTCCCCTTTTTGTCATCATCAATCATAATTACGCCACAATTTCTTCACCTTGGATCAATTTGTGCCGTTGAGATCAAACAGCGGTGTTAATGGGGGCCCAGATTTCTCCAAAGTTAATCTATGTCATGTGGTGCGAAGCAGTAGCCTTTCAAGCCTCCCGCTCACGCTGCATTTGTCGCTGAAACCCTGCAGCTAAAATGTAAATATATATTTTTTGGCTACGCTAAAAGAATGTCCGTTTGAAAATGTGCAAATAAACCCCACGACTTTGCAGCAGTTCGACAAAAGCCTGTACGGAAGCAATTATTATTTAAACCCTGTGCTTAAATGGGATCCTACGTTTTGCATGATAGAAAGATCTAATTTTTTTCTCCCCCATATGGTCCCTTCTCCTGTTCGGAGTTGACAAGTGAACGAGCTCTAATCATCATTGTTTCAGTCACAAAGCAAACTGGCTCTTCAAAGGTTTCACCCGTGGTGCAATTAGACCAAATTACTCTCATTCGGAGAGTCAGTCAGGGGCTCCGTGCTCAACGGAGGCGGCCAGTAAACAGGATTTCCTCAGAGCGCCGCGGACGGATCGCAGCGGAGGCCTTGTGGAAGCGGTGTTTTGGAAAACACACAAGTCGGACCACATGGCTTCACACGAGGAGCGGCGCGCACAATAGATTCGTGGAAAAAGCTCATTGCGGACGATGATAGAAAGCAGCTCCGGGTTTTAGTTAAAAACTACTTTTTTGTAACAAAAGTTTTTTGTAACAAACATTTCTGGACCACATTCTTGAAAGTGTTTCATTGGAACTTAATGTAACTTTGAAAGTCCTAATTGACGCTGTAAAAACACGCCTGTGACAAACAAAATGCTTAAAATCATCTAAAACAAGCCTTTTTTCCTCTTGACTATTGTTTTAACGTCTGTTTCTAATGTTACAGTCAATTTGTTTTTTAATTCAACTTTCTTTTTCCCCAAAGCTGCGACGGTTTTAACTCTTTCGTGCGTCGCACTTTGAATGTTACTGGTCGTTGTCGTGTCTCGCCGAAGAAATTTTTCCAAAATAAATCCGCTCTCCGGTTTTCACAATCTGCCGCTTTTGAATTGAATGCGGGGCCGAATGTGCAAAGAGCAGACGACAAACAGCCCGGACGAGTCGGACGTCGGCTGGTCCGCTGGTCTTTGCCTTTTGCCTGAGTTTAGACTGAACACTCGGTCATCACGGCGTCCAACGATAAACTCACGGGCGCTTAAGGCATTAGCGTGTCCGTACCCTGGAGACGTAACACTATAGCGTTGGGAAACACTGTAAGAAACAGGCCGTGCAGATCAAAGAACTCCGGCCCACAACCGCCTCTTACATAATGTGTTCGTAGTTAGCGAGCGGCGGCTGTTTCTCACCTTCATGTGCTGTTTTTTTAAAACACGCTGTCACTTCGGACTACTGTGATCTGAGGTGACTGCCGAGAACGCTTAATGCCGTGGAAGTCGTGTCCCGCGGCTCTTCTGGCTCGAATCAAACCCGCAGAAGAGACGCCAGGACGGAGCCAAAGCAGCAGCCGTGCCCACTCGAGGAAGGCCGGTGATCTGATCCCCGGACGGGTTCGTTTTGGGATCTTTTTTTTTTTTTTTTTTTTTTAATCGCTAACTTTCGTCATTAAGAAGCCTCTGTGTTCATGTCTGCACGGCTCTCCTTTAAAAAGGGGGCGAGGGGTGGACTCTTCATGACTGATCGGACCACGTTGGACCTGATCTGTTGCATTCTGGGTCAGCTGGCGTTGATGGTCGGCGGTCCAATCGCTGCCGAGGGTTTTTTTTTTTGCAAAGAATCGAACATAAACAGAGACATACATGTTCCTGTGCCTCGGCATCCGGCGTGATCCCACCAGAACTTGAGTCATTGAGTCGGTGCCTCCACTGTTTCTGGGGCTGTTTTCGGGGTTGCAAGACGATATGAGTCTCGCCTCGCGGGAGTCTTCGCCGCTGACCTTGTGCGACCTTTGTTGGCCGCAGCTATGAACGTGAAGCTGCGTGCCTTTTTGTGACCACAATTCAAAACATGTGCAGCCATCACAGCGTAGCTTGTGTAGCTTCTAATACAAAATCCATTGAAGCGCTAATGAATAATTACACCATATTAGCCTCGTGCTGTATATTACATATTAAGATGTTATAGGTGTCTGTTTTCTTACGTATAAAGCACGATTAATTGTCACTTAGATTCACTCAATTTTCGTGTGAGAAAGATTTTCAGCCTGAAGCGTCCAACCGAGGACATTTCCATATGATCACGGTTGCTGCCTTATAATTTGCTCGCTGACAATGAGGATTTCTTCTTTTATTAATTTAGAGACCAGTAAAATATTCAGGAGCAACCACATGAAAATATGAACAGCATTAACATGACAATGGGGCTCTTTTCTTGCGCGTTCACATATGCAGCAGAAAACATTATTCTCCTTTCCGATCGGCTCCTGGCAAAAAAAAAAAAAAAAAAGATATGTCACAACAGCTTTAGTGTTTTACAGCTCAGAGGAAACAACACAATGAATGCTATGCACTTCATTGTCACTGTTAGTCAGTGTCATAATCATTTCTACGACACGTGCAGGCGATGCTTATGAATTTGACACCACAGAGCAATGCAACAAGGAAACCCATAGGGCATGTTGTGTGCGTTTTCTTCAGCTTGCACTTATTTAAAAGCATTCCACCAGCCCACATGACTATTTTCAAAATAAAGTTAAAAAAACTGTTGGTTTATGGTAAATTTCTTGCAATAGTTTGACTGTTGAAAGCAGCATTTTTCATTAAGCAGCCCATCTCTTTGTAGCTCATTGTACACCACTTCGTTTTGATATCCCTATTGCCCCCCCAACGACAAATAACTGTTTTTTTAATTTCAAAATGTGAGGGCGTTTAATGAGGCCTGAGATATTTTATTCTCCCGCTACAGCGCTGTCTACAAAATTGTGCGCCGCAGAGTGTAATCATGCAACGCACAGACACTCTCTGGCAGCGGCGAGGCGAAACCTGCAGCCCAGAACTGCTCCACTTAAGGGAGGCTGATGTGAGAGGAGCAGACAGGCGAGAGTGGAAGGCCCTCCAGTCATGCAAAATGCAAGAGAAATATGACTTTATTACAGCTCCCTAATGGTGACATAACAATCTGTTCAGCCACTTCCCCTTAAATCTCGAAGCGGTTTTTCGGAGAGTGCTTCGGTCTACGGGACGGGATGGCTTCGAACATCTCTCCTTTCGAGTTAGTTTAAACACAATTGAGTCTAAAAGATGGATTTGACCAGCGCTCACCTTTTACTTTTATTTATTTATTTATTTGTTTTTTGACTGGTTCCTCAAGTCAGAGTGGTAAATGTCCACAGGGCGGAAAAAAACGTAGTATTAGTAACTCTATAACTGCAGCAATCTGTGGGGTCATGTATTTGTATTAATACGGAGATGGAGGTGATTAGCCTAGCTTAGCATACAGACTGGAAGTGGAGGGAAACGTTTAGCCTCACTATTTCTATTCACTAAGGGTTCCTGAAAGTCCCTCAGGTCTCTGAATCGGCCCGTCCTAAAATAGGTCTGTTGTTTTGCCCACTGACGTCCGTTTTCCCCCAGTTGGGGTAAGAATGGCGGCGTCGTCATGCAGCTCGCTAGCCACCTTGCATGCTAAGCTTAGCTCGCATCATGCTAAGCTTGGTTATCTTCAAATTAGCGCAAACTAGCCTCTTCTCCAAGATGTGAAACCCATTCTGTTATGCAGGCGGCGTTTGTAGGACCTGGTGGTTTGCTTTCTTCAGAGATGCGATGCACGTACACTTGTGATAGTCACTCCAAGAGGAGCAGGTGCGTTAAACCTGAAGTGCTGTCAGTGGATGTTGGCATAAAATGACAAAGAATGTTTTTTTTTTTAAAGTTTTATCTAAGCCTGAAAAAGTCCAAATATGGAAGAACCCCCCCCCCCCACCCCCCCTCAAATATTGTTCATAACCCTCTTGCAAAGGTTCACCATTTGATGCCTTCACATAAATATTTGACAGGGAACATTTTGCAGCCATCTATTTGTAGATTTAAGAGATGAATAAAATAAAAATCTATCTATTGTAGGGTCGTGGAATTAAAGTGGTGAATAATACATGGCTGAAAGCATCCGTCTCTCTGAGTTGCCACTTCTGGACGGAGGTGGACCTGAAGGCCATTCTGAGACACAAACGCCCATCGCTCAGACGCGCTCTAAGCCACTCTCGATTTCAGCAGATAGCCATCCCCGTTGGGCCTTGTAGATTTCCAACTGATGTTAATCAGTTGAATGATCCACTGTTGTGGCAGAAAACATTTTCTACAGAAAGATTCCGGACAAGACTTCAAAAGACTGTAATAAAAAGATGACAGTTCAGTGTGGTTCAAATTAAACAGACTGGCAGCAAGTTTCAGCGAAAAACTGCCAAATATAACTTGCCTGTAGCTGTAGTGAAAACTCGTAATGTGGCTCCATACTGTGGTTAAGTCCTTAATAAATCTGTGGGGACGCTGCTGCTGTGGCTCTGGAGGAGCTTTGTCTGGATTGAAACAAAGCCCTTGTCATCATCATCTTGCCGTAGCGATTAAAGCAACAAAAGGGACAGAGAGGTTATTAATCTGGAGCGTTGCATCACTATTGATCCCGACCAAATCAAGCTTCTCATGGTTACACAAAGGGTGGAGCTCATTGAACAGAAACATGTGGCACAATGATGGCGTATTGTGTATACATGCAGTGTTATCTGACTCTGTGCCCGTGCACACTCATCCGGGGCCACACGTCATCCAGCTGAATTGACGCGGACGTTTGCTGACAGTCTGAAGTGCCTGTGAACCGTGGCCTTTTCTTCCCGGTATTCATCTCAGCTGATGAGACAACCGGCGTTGTGATAGCGGCTTTCGATGGCAGATGACAGGTCGTGTGAGAGACTCCGATCGCGATGAGAGCTCGACCCCGGGCTGCTGTCCGGATGGATCCGCTCGTCAGCTGAGACGCGCCGCAGAGTTAACCCCTCAAGCCTTCATCCTCACCGAATATACTGGTCCTTTGTTTTTGTTTGTCGGCAATTAATCATTTCCATAGTGAAACAATCACATTTTGGCCCCCACGTTGTTGTGTTTGATCGAGAGTGATGCTTTTATCCAGAGGGATTACATGGAGGCGAGGAAGGATAACTTCAATCAGTGTCTCACACCGCAGACAGCCGTTTAAGAGTCTAATCTAATCTCACAGATTAGCCCGTTTACACCTCAGCTGTTGGTGTGGATCTCTGCAGGAGTAGATACGGTTTATTGAGTGAAAGGATTCCTCAGCGGCGTTGAGTCAACTGTCCCAACTGTGGTGACGAGACCTGGTGCGTCCACCTGGCAGGATGGCCACTCGGGCTCTTAGCCCGCAATCCAATGATCCCCGATCGGGGGAGTCTGCATCGGCCGCGGCTCAACGGCAGACGGCCCAGCGATCTGCGTGGGTTTTACCGATGAGGAGTTCCCGTGACCGGGCTGTCGCGCTCGCACTCGATGAGCTGAGAGATGCGCAGCTGCTCGGGGCCCCTCCGGTGAGGCGGGAGCACATGGCGCCAACTCAGAGGGGAGCCAAAGGGTTACAGATTGTGACGTTTTTTTTTTTTTTGTGGTGAGCGACGTCGGTCAATTGCCTGGAAGAGGAGGGCAAATCAGCAGGAAGTGCAACCATGCTGTCAATTGACCGTCACCTCCTCACAACAATCGCCCCGCAGTCCGTCGAGGCAGCGCTTTGTTTCACAAGGGTTGAGTTACTTTCCTGCAAGCTGAAGGACATGTTTTCCTTCCTCAGCCCTTTAGATAATTCACAATATCTGATAAGTGGACAATGTGAGGGCAAATTGCGCAATAAATACATACAGAATTGGGTAAAGAGTTGTGCAATTGGCTCCTCTTGTGTGTGTTTCCACAATTAGAAAGCTGTTTGCAGCCACCTCATGACTTTGGCTTATTCAACGTCATATTAGAGCACAAAAGAAACATTGACGTTCTGTTTTGTTCATATTTGCACACCGTCCTGGTCCTGAGTAGAAAAAGGTTTCGAAGGACTAATAACCTGCTATTGATCCGAGCGAGAGTCCGTCGGGACGGTTAAGACACTGATACGTCCACGTTCACACACATTAGAGGTGCACATGCATAAGCGCCCGTGCATTCGCACGCAGACTCGGTGCCTCCCCGGTTGATCGCAGGAGCTTCCTCCCAATCCAGTCGATATGGTTCCATTAAGAGGGGGTAGGCTGTCAAAGCAACCTGTGACCTCCCCTCGCCCCCTCGGAGCCCGCTGGCCCTGCGATGTCCGTGTCAACATGAATTTCAGCCCCATCAGCCGCAAATCCCAGTGTCCATTAGTCTCGAGTATCTGTTTCCTTCAACTTGTACTATTGATTCCAGTGTGGCTTTGGTAACACGTGCACGGATCTTGAAGGCGAGAGCAGCTCGACGGGGACGGAGGCGGATGCTGTCGTCTTTGCCGTCGAAGTTCTACTTTTACGAGGGTAATTCTCATAACTTCTGTCGCTTGTTACTGCTCGTCATTGCCTCGCTAACCGTGCGGGTTGGGTGGCCCGGAAGACGTCCGGTGGAAGGATCGGATCGCCAGGCGGTTTGAAGTTGGCCCCTCGAAGGTCATGTGCTTTTCATTGGAATGACCTGACGTTGCCACATGCGGACGGACGCGCAACAATATGTTTGGGTTTCCCAGGAGACTCCGTGTCACAGAGAGGTTCCGCGCTGACGCCGTCAATTTACACTCTTCCTTCCTCGAGGCCGAGACGTCTCATGTGGATGAGAAAAACTGGGGAAATTCATTTGAAATTAATTTATAGCTTAAAGATATATACAACATGGTTTGTTCATTGTGTAATATATTATACAATCTCAAGATGGATATTACATTGACATATTTTGATACATACCTAATTTCATTGGGTTACTGAATTGTTTTTCTTATTTTTTTTATTAAAAAATGATTGCATTGAATACTGGCACCATAAACAATCGTTTTCCTTTTATTTATTATTTTATTAAATAAATGGTTCATGGTAATCAGGGTTGGACACACTCAAGTCAATCAAAAGATCAGAAATAGTACATGTGGCCCAAAGTTGGATTGAGCTAGACAATTTTGTCGTTTGCCATTTCCAAAATCATACGTTCAACTTTTAGTGTCAAATTTGAAACTGACATTGCAGAGTATTCATTTCAAAGAGCTCTGCTGCTGCTGCTGCTGATGTGACACATTCAGCAGCTAGAGGACTGCCCCTAAATATACTCTATGTGTGAGATAATCTCGTTTGAAAAAGAAAAAAGGTTGATCATCATCCTTTCTGAATTAAAATCTATGTTATGTGTAATACATCTATTACACATGACCTCAGTGTCCTCAGTGTTGGCGTTATTCATTTTTAAAATGAAATACAAATGTAGGCTGGTTGAATTAGTGCTAAAGCATAAAAAGTATCCCTTAATAAGAGAGAAAAAAAACAATTCAGCATCCTCTAGGTGAGAAGAGCATCTGCTGAGGTTTGGCCGCCCTTCCCTGCTGTGGCCTGTTCGCCACTAGGGGGCCTTCGGGGATGAGTTGAGGTACCCTTTGACGCAGTAGTACTATAGTTCCCGACAGAGGAAGGTGAACGACCTTTGGCTTTTGTTGTCTGTCGCCGCCGCTCGCGCAGGAGCCTTTTCATCACCTGCGGGTCACTGTAATCCCTCGGCCCCCATCCAATTTACAGAGGCACTCTGTCACTGCAGACCGCCGAAGTCGATGAAATGAACGGATCAATAAAGGCCTCTGAAAGTCTGGCGGGAGGGTCAAGATCCCCCCCTGGTCGCTATCAGGTTACGGATCGTAATGAATGGGGTGTTGTTTATGTTGTAAAGTGCAGCGTCATCGAGTCCTTTGAACAAACCACCCTCTTAGCCCGAGTGTGGCACAACCCTGCGGGGGGAGTTTTCAGAGACGCTGTAATGAAACTGCTGCTTTTTTTGATGAGCATAAGTAAAGGTTCTTGACTCCTGATTTTTATTCGGAGAATATCACATTGTGACATCTTAAAGCCTTCGACTCCTGTGTCCCTCCAACTTTCCACTGTGTACCATCCCTCCAGAAAACATCAATTACGGCTCGCTTCTGATTCATGCAAAGGAAATTAAGCTCAAGCTTCCCAGTAAGTGGCTGCTGCAGAACCAGCCTTCCTCCAGGCAGCTCTGACCGTAATTGGTACTAATTATAAATCCCATCTTAGAATGCACAAAGATAGCCCGCAGCAAAACAGGCCTGATTTTTTCAGCGCCGCGCGCCAGGAAGTGCGGACGACCGGCTTTGAAGGCTCCGTTAACGACCACCGGGGGGCAAATTAATTGATACGGGAACCTCGATCAAAGTTGCCCCTCCTTGCAAAAGGAGACGGGATGAGATGTGACAACGCGTCGAGACGGAGGCGAGGTGACGATCGTTTTGGCTGAGCACGAGTGCAAAATGTGCAAACGTCGGGCTCCCTTCGCTCTCTCCGTTTTTCGGACGTGATCTTACGGAGGAACGAAGGCCCCGGCAGTCGGCTCTCGCCTCCATATTTGCACGCTGACGGCATGGGAGAGGAACCCCCCCCACCACCACAGTCGCTCAGCGGCACCGTCATCACTTGCAATTTGGGGATCAATGATCTCAAACAATGGCGCTCGGCATTCATGCGTTTAGCGGCGAATGGAAACCATGTGCTTTTTGGGGGAGTTTACTGATGGTCGAACCGGGGGGGAACGTGCTGACAGCTCCGGACGGCCCCGAGGTGCACACGTTGGCCTGGAATAACTCCAAGCTCGCCGAGCTCGCAGCGCCGTCGCTTTGTAGAGAAGCGGCCTTTTTGTTGCCACCGTTGGCAGTGAACTCAATCGCATGCATCGAGCCGCTCATCGATAGCCCTGAGTGAGTGCATATGGTGGCTTTGGGCTTCTTTTTGATCAGGTTGAGATTTTAATGGATTTTTCTACGCCTCAGACAGACGAGGCTGGGGGTGCGTGTGGGGGGTTGGGGTGCATGGGGGGGGGTACAGCCCTGGCCCGGCCCGGGGCAGACTGCAGGCAGCCGGTGGGGGTCACTTGAACCCTGTGGTTGCAGAGCGGAGTGCTGAGACACAAAGAGCTGCGCTCACAAGTGTTCGACGGCGGCGGGGGAGAGTCAGGAAGTCTGGCGACTGTAAACCCCACCCGACCTAACCCCCCCCCCCCCCCCCCCCCCCCCACACCACCCACCCCTCCCCCTCCCGCCCCCACACACACACCTCAGACACACTCCATGACACGCCAGGCCTGTACTACTACATTTTCCACTTATCCTCTGCAGGCTTGTTTTAAATCTAACCGCTCGATGCGAAAAGTGACCTTTAACCCAACTTAAATCCAGCCATGTTTTAGATGTTTATCCAAAAGTGTCCTTTAACCACTAACAAAACACAGAAATAACTGAAGAAAATGATAAATCTGTATTGTTGTGTTTATTTATTATTAACAATTTGTGGATTCATTAACGTTTTTTAACACCGGAGTGAAAGTGTTTATTTAAAATCATTTGAATTGCGCAATACGGGGTTTTACTTTCTCTTTCTCAATTATACACACTAAGTACTGATTCAACCCTAAAACAAAATGTTAACTCTAAACTCATACACCAGTTTAACAATGTTCATTGTTGTTTAAAAGTTTCTGTATTGTTAGTCTGTAAACTTCATTGAACTTTCAATGTGGGTCACACACACACACAAAATAACCATTTTCATGTCTGTGCTCGATTGGCTCTGTTTTAAAAAAATCGTTTAGGTTTTTGATCGCAAAATGTTTTCTAACTGTGAGCGAGAACTTTGAGATCAGAGAGCTGGCAACACAACACAACACAACACACAATTTGTCCCAGACATGATGGTGCAAACTGATTTTTGACACCATAATGAATGTACCATATATAAACATATATGTATATATTGCCTATGAGATTCCATATCTTCAATGATTCACTGTTGCGCTGCCGGTCATCCAGCTGCGTTATCAAACTTGATTATTACCATTTTCCAAGGGCTCCTGCTGCTCAGACAATATGATCCTCAGTTACCCCCATGCTACCGCACATTTCATCTATAACAGTGCCAACAGCTGTACTGATAATAAGCCCTGAAAGGATGCTCTCCGATAAGTGTGGGGAAACACTGCAGCGTAACAGGACATCATGGTGTCCTCTCTCTCCTCTTTCCAGACACATCGCACACCAACTCTGTAAACCTCCGTGTGCGTCGCAAAAGCTGGACCGGAATCTGGTGGAGGAGACCGGAGGTCTGCGGGCGGACCGAGTGGTTGAGTGAGCAGGTTGACAGCGGCGAGGCCTTGAACGGCTGTGACAGGGAGAAAGCAGCGAGAGGCTCCGGCACTGAAGGGCCAAGTGACCCGGAAACGTTGTGTAAGTGCAGCTTTCTGGGCCTTTTAGGAAAGAAAATCCCTCCAGAAGCACTGATGCAAGTCCACCTAAAAAACACATTTCTCCTAGTTTTTCTCGCTCTCTGCACAGATGAGATGATGCTCAAACAGATAGTGGAGAGGATCGATGACAAAATCTTGTAATCAGCACTGATTTTCATTTAAAATAAAAACTTGTCTTGTTGCTCAAAGATAGAAGCTGTCAGTCACTCTTTATCTCTTAGTTGTGCTTTTAGGAAATTTGCTTGAGCAGCGTTGAAATGTAAAAGATAATGTCGTATTGGTCAACAATCAGTGCTGAGTTACAATTGCAGCCTTCTCTTTCTTTGGTTGTTTTTCCCATAAAGTGGCTTTTTTTCAACCGCTTCTTTATTTTTGAATGATTAGTTCCACCACATTGGACAAATGCCAAAAAAACAGCATCTCAGAAGCTCACCGGAAAGTTCACACTGCTTATGGATGTTGATCTGAAAAGATTATATTACATGTGGATGTTGCAACCATTTGCTCTTTTGCATTAAGTGCTGCCGCAAAAATGTTCTCCTCACATTGCTGCCTTGATGCAAACTGTGTTTGGTGAATGTGATTTGCATGTTCTTTAGGAATTATATTTGGACGTCGTATTAGTTTACAGCACATGTATTTGATTTAAGTTGAAGGCAGATAACTGGAATAATTTCAGAATGTAAAATTCTCTTCTGACTCATTCTGAATGAAGTTATGTGAGGCCACGTTTTAAAGTATCAAGATCACGTCTTTCAACATGGATCAGCTAGAAGTGATCTTTTTGTTAAAAAGACACTTTGATGGCGATTGAGTTCTGTAGAATGTATATAATTCACTCAAATGCTCTGATTAATTATAATTATGAGATGTTGTACCTAGCACCAAGGCCAATATTTCACATTAGTTAAAACCTAATTTGCATTTGAGTTACTTTCCACATTTTTCTTATCAATTATGAATAAAATGTAAAATAACTAATAAATTAAATTAGATGAGTGGTATACAAACCACCACCGTTGCAGCTGTTATGCACACTGGTTGTAATCCAAAAGTATAAATCTATTCTGAAATAATGCTTATTCTACTTCAGTAAGATCCGGAATGCATGACTTTAATTTGCAACAAGTTTTTTTTTTTTTACGGTCCATCTGCCACCGTAAAATAGCGGCAACCACTGTCAATAATCGACATTAAAAGTAAACAAATGTAATGAAACATACTTGTGTTTGTCTTTTCCCCCAATATATCAGTCAGCTTCAGGCAACATTCTCAGCTAATATATATCATTATCCACTTTTATTGCAAACTCCATAATGTTTTTGGTTGTTTTTTTGTTGCTTTATTCAGAGTCATATAAAAATGTCGCGTGAAAACCAAAGGGCGTTTCGTTATTTCATAACAATGATAACAACAATAATAATAATTATAAGGCCATATGAATAGAAACGCACTGTCGCTTCGGAAACACGTATTTTAAAGTTGGACACCGGAAGACGACAGAGAGAAAGTGAGTGAGGTGGAGGAACAAAGTTGATGCAGAGACATTCGTTCATACACGCACATTTGTCTAATTTTAAGCTTTCTATTCAAATGCCTTAAGCACCATAATAATAATAGTCTAATAACAATAAGGATTATAATTATAATAATAATAATGATGATTAAAAAAAGTGGCACATGCATGTCTTAGTTGATATGTTGAGTTTGGACTTGGAAATACTTTTATTAAGTAGATACGATTCTTTTTAAAAAGTGATAGGCCTACTGCCAAAAGGGGAAAGGCGTTTGTCCGACTGTCCACACACTTCTCTTCTGATCCCAAGCAAAGGGAAATCCTCAGTCTGCATCAAACAGGCCAAAATATTTGCCGGTGTTGGAGAAGTAGATGTAAGGCGCAGCGGTCGCAGCCGGGTACACGATGGGGAAAGGCATGGGTAACAAACATCCGCCCAGCAGGCTGCTGTCTTTGTAAAAAGTCGGTAATTGCACATTTTCCCCCGCCTCTGAGAGGTGCTCGGCGGTCAGCGGGCCCTCCATGTCGGTGGATAACTGTCTCTTCAGCTTGTTGCGGCGGTTCTGAAACCAGATCTTCACCTGCGTCTCGGTGAGCTGCAGGGAGCCGGCGAGGCACGCTCTCTCCGAGCTGCTCAGGTACCTCTTCATGTCAAAAGTGGCCTCCAGCTGAAAGATCTGTCTCTTTGAGAAGATGGTGCGCGTTTTCTTCTTGGCCAAGGCCTTGGAGCCCGCGCGGGGCCGCTCGGACGCGTCGTCGGCCGTGTGCGCACTTTGCGCCCCTGGACAGGATCGGTCGGTCAGCGGCGATGGGTTTTCCCCGGAGTCGGCGCGGTGGACTCTGGGCTTCTTTTGCGCTGTGAATGAAGCGACAATACTGCTTTAACGCTGGCAAACGCACATAGGCAACCTGTTTTGTTTTAAACCGCACAATAACTGCTAACAGATAACAAAAAACGACTTTTGGTCCGCGCCTTATCCGCCTCGTGCTGCGTCTATTTATTAAATACATTAGCCCAGAAATACTTCTTTCCCTTAGTTTCCCTGCAGTCTTTCTACAATTCCCAGTCACCTGTATCGTCTGACCCGCTGCCGTGCCTGCTCCGGACGTCCCACGCCTGTGCGTCACCCTTACATCCAGCGTCCCTCTGCGCCGTCGGCCCGTCCCAGTCCCCGGCGCCCCGCTGCTTCAGGTTCAGGATGTTGTCAATGGTGAAGGTCAAAGAAGCGCTCCGCGTCGGCGCGTCCTCTTTGCTCATGTTCCCGGGCATTTCATCTGCTCCTCGCAGATCGCCGAAACACCGACGCCCCCGCGGACGCTCCGAGCACCATTGCCGCGCGGCGGCGAATAGCCCGTTTGCGCAGAGGAGCGGGGCGCGACGCGCTCCGACGACCCGGAAGACTGCGGTTTAGCGGCTTTTGATTGGAGCAGGTCGCGGGGGCCGATGAGGGCGGGATGCAAAATGTGTACGTCTGGCTGCCATATTGTTGCTTTAAACGCTGTAATTTTTTTTCTTCTTTTTTCTTTATGTCATCGAGTCTGCTGCCCGCTGGCTTCGTGCACCAGGCTGAGCAAATGTGAGACGTTTGCAGAGTTCCTTTGAGCTCCCTTGGACTAAGAGTAAAGTGAGTAACACTGCGGGTTTGCTTGATATACAACTTTATTTTTTTGTTCACACTGCATGACTCAGGATATGGCCATTTACATCGTTTCCCCTTCCCCAAGTGAAGTTCTCTGATGTTTAGTTTACTCCCTGACTTTACACGTTCTACTCTCTTAAATCCAACACTTGATTGTGTTCCCGTTTTAACATATGAGCCCAATCTATTTCCCACCAAGGACAAAAAACACAAAGACAAAAGACCCACCTAACTATGTGTGCATATATTTTATTCATTTGTGAGCATATCAGTGTACAAAAGTCGTTCTAAAATCCTCAATAAAAAGAAAACTGTGTCAAAAATGCATAATGCTTATGCACCATGCTGACACACGTGACCATAACCTTTTTTTTTATAAATGATCAAGTCTCTGCTATTTTGTATCAGTCTGAGGACACTGTTTATATTACCAGCGTAAAAAAAAAGATTCAAAAGTGTGTTTGTATAATTATCTTTGTAAACGTGAAAATAATCTGCATGAGACCTGGAATAAAGCAAACACACACCGTTTGGTTATTTGTTCCATTTATGTTGAGCATTTGTGCATTTATTGTTACTTTCTAATTCATTGCTTTTAACTCCCCCTAATCTTGAACTGTTGGTTTGATATAAAAGTCTTATTCACTCTGGTTTGACCTGTGTGAGTCGTCAGTATGTGTGTGAAAAAGATTCAAACATATGAAACAAATGTTAAGTGGTGTGAAATGTTCCTGAAGACAGAGGACAGATTATCATTGCGGTCTTAAATATGTCCATTTCTTTATTTTGCACTAAATCTCAAAACCATTAGAATAAATTGCATGACAACACTGGGGAAACGTCTCGTTTAAAGGGTTGAAGCAGCCATTCAAAGATCACGACGGTTGACTTCGTTTCAGAAGCCTAAACAAAGGATGAATCGACTCTGATGCCGTCTGACTGAAACTGAACGAGAACCAATATTTTCGCAGCATCTTTATTTGATTCACCGGTGTCCAAAGAGCAACACGTATCGGTCCCTCCGCCCTCACAGTCACACCAGGCCGGTCATCTGCGGCGTTAGGAACGACATGGGGTAGGCGAAGTGGGAAGTCAATGGGTAGTTGATGGCGCTGGTGGAGAAGCCTGCCGTCCTCGACGCCACATGGGGCAGGCCGCCCAGCGGCCCGGGCGCCGCGGCGTTCTCGCGATACAACACGGGAACTCGGACCACCCTCCTCTGGGGGCCGAAGGGGTCGCCGGCGCCGCCGGACTCCGCGTCCGCGGCGATCTGCCGCTTCCACTTGTTCCTGCGGTTTTGAAACCAGATCTTCACCTGGGTCTCGGTGAGCTGCAGCGAGGCGGCCAGCGCGGCCCGCTCCGAGCTGCTCAGGTAGCGCTTCAGGTCGAAGGTGGACTCCAGCTGGAACACCTGACTGCGGCTGAACACGGTGCGGGTCTTCTTCTTCCGCGCTACGTTCGTGTCAGCTGTGGAGCGGGGCGGGAGAGGATCGGTTACCACCCTTGCAACATTGCATATCAATAGCAGTAAGTCTTTTTTTGTGATAAAGAGATTATGAGTGGACAATTAAGACAAGTGGTGTGTTGATGAAAGAGCTGCCGCAGGAAAAACAAATAAGCAAACTGTAACAAACTTTTGCATGTGCCAAATAACAAATAACTATGCCCGAGTAAGCGTTTCAGGTGGACAGCGCATGCGCAGTGCCCTCGCGCTAAGAGCGGACTACTTCTTCGTGCGTGCAGAGCGTGAACTGTGCGTGTGGCCTCACCTGTATCACCGCTGTAAGAGGAGTGCGTGTCGTCCTCCTCTCGGTCGTCAGTCAAACTATCGTCCCCCCTCTCGTCCGGCTCATCCGTGTCCGCCCGCCCCGCTGGAGTCGGTGACCGAGGGTCTGTTTGTTCATCTTTGCACGGTAGACCTACGAGGAGGAATAAAACATCAACAAATAAATACACAACAGGCGGAATGAGAGCAATAGGCCACTTCTCACAGCATCTGTATTCCCGTTCTCCGTATCGCCAGATTGGGACTACAGAGGCCGATTACTGACTGACAGGTGCACTCACCTCTCCAAGTGCCGCGCACCGCGTTCGGGGCCGTCCCGCTCCGGTTCAGCGCCTCCCCGCCGCGCACACGTTTGCCCCGCTGTCCCGGGGAGATCTCCGGGCCGTGGCCGGTAACTTTAGAGCTCGGGCTGCCCGCGCGCTCCCCGGACGAATCCCCGCGGTGCGCGATCCGCAGCAGATTCTCGATGTAAAAAGAGGAACCTCTCGACGGAGCACCGAGCTTCGACCTCGGCGCCGTTTCGTCGAGCATGTTACCTTCGGAAGTCCGTTCCCAAATTGCTTTCACTTTAAAAAAAAGAAATATCCCTCTTTTTTTTTTTTTTTTTTTTTTACCAAATCCTCGCCAGGAATGTGTCTCGTTTCCAGCCGGCAGTGCCGCGCGCTGCGCGTGAAACCATCCCGCAGCCCGGCAGCCGTCCACGCACGCAGCAGTGAGAGCTCCGCTGGGATCCTCGCCGGTATTTCGATCAGAAGCGACGCGGGAATTACTCCAGAAAAAAGACACCCCAAAACAAACAAACCCCACAACAACACGAGACTGCCTCGTTCTTCCCGGACTCCTCGCGCGCGCCGTGTGATGCGAGTCTTCGCCCTGAGGGATGATGGTAGAGATCCAGTATTTAGGTCAATTAGGGCGCAAACCAACGCAGGGATGCAGCGTTGTCCTCGGGGCTGGAGATGGAGAAAGCCTCATGAAGAATGGCACAGTACCGCCTATTGGTCAAAACAGGCACACTGAGGGTTTGCTGTGCACCCTGCGTGTGCTTTTATGGCGGCATCGGAAGTTGAAAGCTTCATTTAAATGCAATATTTGCGCATACTTTTTGTACACGCAATACAATAATCAAGTGTATAAACATTATTCACAAACGATGAACGGGTTTGTTACTTTGAGCATTTTTTTATCACTAAAAAAGTCAAAACAACAACAATAAGTTAAATAAAGAAAATACAGAAAAAAACTCAAATAAGGGGGGTCGAACTATCTTTCACTACAAATGTTATTATTATTATTATTATTAGTACCATTATTGTTCATTTTTAAAACAAATGTTTTAACAGCTGAGCTAGAAGTGGCTTTTATTGTATTCACTTTTTCATTTCTCTTTAAGTTAGTAACCTACACATCTGCTGTGATGTGGTCTGATATCTGCCTTTTATTTATTTTCTAATTAATTTGTGTCTGGTGTGATTTTTCTCAGTCACTTTCTCTCAGAATCGATCAGGTTTTGAACTGGAGGCTTCACTGCAACAGCTTGTGATGTCCAAACAGAACTCAGACAAACATTAACAGAACAATAAGCACAACACATTGGCCTGTAAAAAAAAAACCGACTATATAAAATGATTTCATTTTTACGTAGCTCATCCACAGAGAGGAGAATCTCTTGGTTTTTTTCCGTCTTTAAATGCGCCTCCGCCGCCTTTAAATGTCCGTAGATGGAGAGCCAGCGTGCTGCAGCTTAACGTGAGTTGATTAATGCTGAAGGTGGAGAATGTTTAGTCAGCCTGGAAGGAGTGAAACACCACTGCCTTTGGAGTTGTAATAGGATTGAGACACTGTGAAAAGCTTACTTTCATCTGTAAGTAGCCTTGAACAAATGCACACGACATTCCAGGCTGCGGGGTTTAAAAAAAACATATTTTTTTTAGACTGATTCGTCCTCTTATTGAATCAAAATGTTTTTTTTTTGCGTCTTTTTCTATTCTGTTTGCAAAGAAAAACATCAAACAACGGCGCAGGAAACACGAGGTAGAGAATCCCCCGAAGAGTGAACGCAGTGGTGAAGAGAAAGAACAAGCAACCGCTTGTTTTCTCAGAGGAGTTAGTGACACAATCGTTCTCCATTGTTCCACTGCATTGACTTTATTTAAGCCTCTTTCCGAGTAACAGCCCGTCAACCTCATACTCCGCAGTATCACCTCAGGGTCGATCAATTGTCTCCAAATATGAAGTTTGTGCCCATTGCTTTGAGTTTGTTTCCCTTTAATGTGTTAATGTGATAAAAGTTGAAGAAATTGGTTTGAAAATGAAAGCACTCCACACAACAACACAAAACACACAAGAAACATTTATTTTCAATTGCTTCCAACCTTTTTTATTTTTTAGGAACCTATAGTAAGTAAGTAAGTAAGTAAACTTAATTTATAAAGCACATTTAAAACAGTTTCCACTGACCAAAGTGCTGTACAGAGGATGTGACTAAAATAGAAGATAAAAACAAAATAAAAACAAATCAGAACAAGCAGAATATAAAAGGCAGGCACAGAGAAGGTAAAACAAATACAGAAATACAATAGACAAATGCACAACCCTAAACAAATACATCGCAATAGTGCAGAAGACACTTGAATATGAAGGAGAGGAGAGGGATGGGCAGCTAGGAAGCAGGGAAGGCCAAGGAATAAAGGTGGGTCTTTAGTCTGGATCTAAAACTGGTGATGGAAGGAGACAGTCTAACATCTGGGGGGGAGACTATTCCACAGACGTGGGGGCTGCTACCGCAAAAGCTCTATTGCCTCTTTGCTTGACGCGGGTGCGGGCCACAGAGAGAAGACCCTTGTCGGCCGATCTGAGGGACCTGGATGCTGAGAGGGGACGGAGGAGGTCTGAAATATATGAGGGAGCCAACCCATGCAGTGCCTTAATCAGAAGGACTTTGAAGTGGACCCTAAAGCTAATGGGGAGCCAATGTAAGGAGGCCAGTACAGGGGTGATATGTTGGTATTTCTTGGTGCCAGTAAGCAACCTAGCAGCTGCATTTTGTACCAATTGCAGACGAGAAAGTTGGGACTGGGGGAGACCAAGATAGAAAATAAGAAACTATAAATGCAGAGAATTTACAAAACTTTATTAAAGTCTCTTGAGTGTTAATTACGAAGCGTTTAATACTCAGACATCGTTGATTTTAAAGCTCAAGTCTCATTTCTGTTTGATTTGTGTTGAATAGCGACTTTCAGTTCCCATGTTCCGTTCCATGACCTGCGACTTGTTTGAGGTGGTTGAAGAAGAACGCAGGTCCTTTACTTAAAGAAGCAACGATGTAAACAATTGTACAAAAATGTAAAACCTTTTATGAGGCGTTAATCAGTTTATTTTCATTGTTCCTATAATACAATAACTAACATCATTATTTTTTGTACCTCAAACTGCACTTGTTAAATCATCCCCCCCCCCCCCCCCCCCCCCTTGAACAAGATCAAATTGTTGACTTCACGTAAGCTCTAATAAAACCGCCCGTATGTCCCCCGCATTTCCTGCCGATTACTTTGATTTCCTGACGACATGTTCGCTCGGAACAAATGGCGTATCATTAACAGCGCATCTGTGGAGTCTCCCTGCACGATGACCACCGCTGTATCAAGAGGCCTCCAACATCATTACCGGCTCTGTAATGGGCTTCCGTGGCGATATGCGAGCTGTTGGGGGTTAAAGCCACGGCCCCACAATGCAATAGTGTACACGAGGGGTCAGCGGGGTCCAGACATCGTGGGTTGGCCTAAACAGAGGCGGTCGACCGGAAGGGCCCTTTACGCCACATCAAGCGTGGAGCTATCGACGGATCTGTCAGAGACGAGCTCTGCAGCGACTCCAGCGCGCCGTTGATGTTTTCGTTTCACCAGCGGCCCGTTTTTTGTTGTTTCCAATACCGATGCTGTTCCCATCAGATGAGGCCAGCCAGCGACGTGAAAACCACGCTGTCACCGATGTTGCTTTAATCTGCGTTTTCCTACCCGCTACCCCCCAAAAAGAAAAGAAAACTCCAGATTACGAGCATCGAAAGTGACACTCTTGCTTAATCCCCGTTAGCCGTCACCTTCCTGCGCAATTCAACCTGAAAGGAAGAAAAAAAAAAAACACCAAAAAGCTTTGCTGTTTGGTTTGTTTCAAGCACAGAAATGACCTCGTTGTTTTCTAGTGGTTTGCTTTGAGCCCCGGCTGGGATGAACTCTCACTGCCCGCTTGTTTAACCCTCGCACGGCGAATTAACCCCTGTTAGAGCCAACCTGTCAGCTCAGCACAAAGGAGGAGACGGCTTGATGCTTTAACCACGTTGAGGCCGAAAAAAGCCACATCCTGAACCCTTTTCCAGTGTGGCTGAAAGAGAAGGGCCAAACATTTCTCTCTGGAAAAAACAACAACAACAACAACTCTGAACTGGGCTCGTGGGCCGTGGGTGCGGGTCTCACACGGCACATCCGATCGATGAGAAGCATCAGGCTCCCCTCAGTACCGCTGAGGTCTTTAGCCGTGCCGGGAACTGGGGTCAAATGTCAACGTGGAGGCAGAGGGGGGGGGGGGGGGCATTTCCCTCTAAATGACGCAGGCAGATGCTTAATAATACATCTTTTCGTTCCTCTGTCCTGAGCGAAACTCTGGTGCTGCATTTTTTTTAGCAGCTGACTGCTCCACCTCCTCTACTACCCCCTCTCCCCCTCCACGAGGTCAAAGCACTTCTGTCATATTAGTTTATACACGGGGTCTATATATTTTAATAAAAGATGCCCCTGAGGTCGAGGCTTCCTCGTGGTCTCTTGTACGTAATGAGGGAAAGTTTAAAGGGTTCCAATTGGATCACGTTCACTTTAGACATGCGCAGTGCAGAAAACCCCATTTGTTGTTTAAACTCGAAAAATGTCATCGGTCCGCGGCCGCTGCAAATTCGTGGGTACAATTCCAAAAGAAAAGGCCGAAGTAAGTATTGGAAAATATTTTTGGAAATATTTTTTTGATTTGGGAGTTTTTTTGTAGGTGAAAATCCGTTCACGGTTCAAATTATTTTTGATTTTTTACAACTTTAAACCGATTTGTTGGGGGGAATTATTTATCTTACTTTGTATTAGCGGTCCATAGGCCTGTCCCGTTTTTAAATTCATTTTTGATATTTAATTTGAGGAAGTAGGTGATACAACTTTTAGCCAAACTTTTCTCAAACTTAAATCAAACCTCAATTAATTGGAGACAAAGTCAGTCATTCATGTTCCTTTCTAATGACGACATTAATCTCTGATTTAGCTGAGTTATAAAAGGCCAACATTTTTACATGGAGAATACTCTTTTGGAAATCACATGACATTTAATTATATTCTCCATCTTAACGCAGTTAAGCCACCAAAAGCCACTATTCAAGTTACTGAGCACAAGGCTCTGTTTGATTTTTCTGAATGAATGTCTTTTTTTTCTCATGAAAACAACAGCAACAAACAGCTGATTGATAATGCGTCAAAGCCAAAACTATAATCTTTAGAATCTGCCTCTTTAAGCGATTTTTAAAATATGTTAGTTACATTTTTACTCAATGACTTCATGTTGTGTTTTGTCATCATTATAATGGTGCTCACACGCAACACTAACATTAGTGACAGTTAAATAGTCTCTCAACATATTTCTGCATAAATGTTCCTTTTCACACATAATTATGTTGAAACCTGCTAATGGGGCCCATTATTTTTGGCAACATAATATGCCCAGGATACAGTAAACAGATCAGGCTGTAAAGTTCATCGCTTCTAGAGCGTGCAACAACGTTCCAACAACCATGTGTTTCTGGTTGAAACCAAACAAACCAAAAATTATATAAGAGACGTTTTCTTGAAGCGCTCAACAAGCGCCTTCAGTTTAAAAAAAAACTCCGCTGCTGCAGTATTTGTGCTGATAATGGGGACGGCGTGACGTGAGAGAAACGGCCTGATAGGAAGTGGTTTCAGAGGCAGCACTGAGAGGCCGAGTCCCTCGGCTGCCTGGAGCCGTTTTAAGGCTCGGAGGCCTAAAACTCAACGTGTCGCAATCTTTTGAGTTTGAGTTCACGGTGTGGAAACAGAGCGTGTGCTTGATTAATGTTCCTCTGCTTTACACATGATGAAGACAAACAGAAATATCCATTAGCGACAGGATGTGATTGGTCTCAGAAGCTTGATTTTATTTGTGCCCGTAATGATGATTTACAGCTGCAAACAAGACAGTGAGTCACTGTTAGAGGGTTGATACTAAGACAAAAAGACACGCTTGTACTTTTACACTATATATATATATATATTCTAACTTTGTATTTGAGAAGTGTATATATAAATATATACACACATGCACGTTTGTTACAATGTTACAATTTATGTAAGTATGTCACCATGCGTCGCCACTAGGTGGCAGCGTGGTCTTCTACTCGGTCAAAGCTGGTTTGTTACTGCTTCCGTGTGATTCCGTTCAATCAGCAGCAGACCTCCAAAATGCAGAAGGAGGAACGCAGACATGTTGGGAACACGGTTGAGCAATATGATGTTGACTCAGTAGGCTGTGCAACATGGCCGGATTACCCTATTTCAATGGTTTTGCCTTTATTGCAGTAAAAAGTATAATAGTAGTTACCAGCTATGGTAGATTGCCCATGTGCCAAAAGCTTGCCACTACAATGTACATACATTATTAAATCCCTGAGTTAACTGTTCTTCTCCGATTGTCCTCTAATAACGAACGTCCTTTGGAATAAAAAAAAACAATTAAGGATTAACAATAACAATAACCTGTCGCTGTAGTGACGTCACTATTTAGCTGCGGTTGACGAGCCACCCTGATGACGCGTCAAAGATGGCCGACAAGCACCTGACCTGTAACTTCCGCTGACCGACTGTTCGGGAAGCTGCTCAGTAATGACGAAGGAGACCCGGTGGAAGAAAGGAGACTGACTGGTGAGTTACGATGTGGACTGAAGGGCGAAAATAACGACAAAACCACCACAAACAAACAAATAGAAACACCTGTCTCGGCGTCCATTGCTAAGTGGGCTAACGTTAGCATACGGCTAACGTGCTAAAGTTAGTGGTTAAAATAACATTAACAACATAATAACATAATAAGACACTGCTTGGCTTTCTAATATGAAAATATGTTGTGTTGTTGTACTTTATATTCACATGCGGTGATCATTTCCTGTTAATCAAATGATTAGCTGATTGTTAGTCATATTTTTCTATTTATTTACAATCAAAAAGTTCGACCCATATGTTGTTTACATTAGCCGCATGTTTGTTTGTTGGGTTACTCGATGCATTGTGTTTCACGTGTTTTATAACAACATATTTCATGTTTTGTTTAGTTTGAAGTTGGCGTTTCTAGCCATCCTTAAAGAGATGCATTTCCTTGTGCTGAACTCTAGGGGGCGCCCTCCATCCTCTTATCACATGGGATAATGCTCCTGTGTGGGGACGTATTTATGTGGTTAAAAGATCTATACTGAATCTTTCATTTCAATCATTCCTTTGTCTTCTTTATTGGGTCTCAAAGAAAAGACAGTGTTTTTGTATTCGAATGTTTATGTAGCATTAAGGTGTTTTTTTTTCTTTCTGAATCCTCCAGAAAATGATGTAGGAGCAGCTGGGGAACGATATGGTTCAAGGCAAGGGCAGAACAGAGGACGGAATTAACAGAGTAAGGAAACCTAAGTGATTTTAAAAAGTATTGATGATGACTGTTCTGATTTTTATTTACAGTAGATGAGCCAGAATTCCGCCCTAGGAGTTACACCATACATATAATTACAGTATGTACCGGGGCCTTGTGAAAACTTGATGTAAAGAGCCTTAAATGTAATTGAATGTGGTACTTTTAACTCCATCATGTGTATCACCAGACACATCGTAACAACATGATCAGATGGTTTGTGTAAGATCCAATATCCCTACCTGTGCTTCCTGTAGTACAAGGTTTGGATCTGTCTTCCATGCAAGCTGATGTAAAATGTCTCTTTTGAAATAATAAACCGAGCCTTTTGAAGCTTGTGTCTAAATGTCTCTGTGTTTTGTGCAGACTGAATGAGCCGAGACACTTGAAGGTCCAAGAGGAGACAAGAACAGCAGCATGGAGCGAACATTTGGGTAAGTGTCAACTAAATTATTACTAGTAGCTGTTAAAGTGGTAGCAGGAACGTTTTAATTACTGTGGAAGTTGTTGTTCATTTTTATGATAGTCTGTGATTAAAAATTGAAATAAAAACAGTCATTTATATCATAGTGCTTTATAACAATGATAGTATTAATAATAATTAATCAGTCATAGTATAGTATTTAATATCAAATCATGAAAATGTAGTTCAAAAGAATACTCAAATTATAGTATAAAAATATTTAAAAAAAATATGTCATATAAAAATAGGGGTGTAACAATTCATCTATTACATCGATGTATCGATTTATATTCCTCCGATCCAACTACATCGATCTGTGCTCGGCGAGTTGGCCTTATGGACGACATATATCGATCCAACATCGTTTTAAAATGTCATAAATCGATTGTATCGGTACTAGGAAATAACCCATTGGATTTAAGCAAGTCAGACTTTTTTCTTAGCACTTTTAATGATAAAGGCTGTCACGGACTGAGCCGTGTTGTGCTTAGGCAGTATCCAGGTAACCCACTGCCGCCCCGAGCCCCGATTCAACTTCCGGGTTTCACGGCAAAGCCAACAGGATGTTCCACACGGGTTGAAATAGAGGGGTTTTGTCGGGGTTGGCAGGGCTGAACCAATATTGCAGGGGTGTTTTTGTGTATATCACTAATACAGGTTTTTTTCTGCTACACTGCTACAGCAGTGTTTGCACTTTATTCAAATAAAATGTGAATGCATTTGCCATTCATTGTTTACTCGTTTATTATATTCATTATTAATTGAGACCTGATTCCATTACAAGAAACAACAGGAATCTAGGAAACTTCACCTGCACTATTCAGTATCCAGGTATTTATTTCAGTCACACTGGTTGAATTTTTGGCAAAAAAGTTACTGAATCGATTTCAAGTCACTGAATGTTTCGGATCGTATCGTTCTAAATGAACCAATATCGTCCTTGAATCGTATCGACAACTAGGAATCGTGATACGAATCTAAGTGTTGTTAAAACGAATCGTTACACTCCAATATAAAAACGATTCCTGGTTGTCGATACGATTCAAGGACGATATTGGTTCATTTAGAACGATACGATCCGAAACGATTCAGTAACTTGAAATCGATTCAGTAACTTTTTAGCCAAAAATTCAACCAGTGTGACTGAAATAAATTTCCTAGATTCCTGTTGTTTCTTGTAATAGAATCAGGTCTCAATTAATAATGAATATAAATAAACAAGTAAACAACAATGAATGGCAAATGCATTCACATTTTTTTTTAATAAAGTGCAAACACTGCTGTAGCAGTGTAGCAGAAAAAAACCTGTATTAGTGATATACACAAAAACACCCCTGCAATATTGGTTCAGCCCTGCCAACCCCGACAAAACCCCTCTATTTCAACCCGTGTGGAACATCCTGTTGGCTTTGCCGTGAAACCCGGAAGTTGCAGTGGGTTACCTGGATACTGCCTAAGCACAACACGGCTCAGTCCGTGACAGCCTTTATCATTAAAAGTGCTAAGAAAAAAGTCTGACGTGCTAAAATCCAATGGGTTATTTCCTAGTATCGATACAATCGATTTATGACATTTTAAAACAATGTTAGATCGATATATGTCGTCCATAAGGCCAACCCGCCGAGCACAGATCGATGTAGTTAGATCGGAGGAATATAAATCGATACATCGATGTAACAGCTGAATCGTTACACTCCTAATAAAAACCATGGCCATGCCTTTAAAAAGTAATCAAAGTCATATATTAGGAAAAGTCATAGCATAGTATAGTGTGCCAAAACCCTTAAAATAAATATAGTAAGCCAAAGAAATAACATATTATGGTATAATAAACATCATAAAAGATGGTATAGTTTGTCGTAAAAAAGCTATAGTAAAAAATGTCAAGAAATAGTATATTATGTCATAACATTGTATAGTATGTCATAAAAATGCTTTTAAAAACGTGACATTATTATGTGATGAGTCAAAAGAATATTTTAGTATGTTATTTTAGAAAAGTAGGAAATTATTATACTATAGCTTAATAAATTCATAAAAGGTATTGTACAGTATTTCATAAAGTCTTTATACGAAATACACTATAATTACTTTAAAAATATTATAGTAGTCTTTTAAGAAGTAATATTATAGTACATCCTAAATAAGTATAAAAATATATATTATAGGACGCCATAACCTTTTTTAGAAATGTCAAAATATGGTATTTCATTAAAATATATATATCATTGTAAGAGTAATCAGAATCAGAAATGATACAGCATGTCGTAAAAGTTGTATTAAAAAAAACTATTTATTTACATTTTTACATCATGGGAAAATTAATTGCATTGTGTGCTAATGAAATTAATTGAATAGCATGGCTCAAGTCTAAAGTAAAAAAACAACTTGTTGTAATATTCATACAAGTCTGTGAATTTGATGTATTTTCTAATGTTGTGCTTCTCTTCTCTCCACATGAGGGCGCAGTTTCCACACCTGAGGACGACGGGTTTCTTCTTCTGCTCTGCGGTTACTCTGAGAAGTAACTTTGACAGTTTGGGGGTGGTTCAAACTTTATTAAAAATTTTCTGTGCTGCTGCGTTTCAATAAAGCATAATTTTGTATAACCCCCTGCGTGTGTCTCATTGGAAGCCCGGGAGGAGACAGACAGCTCTACTCTACCGGGGTGATGCACACTGATGTCCTCACAACGGTGGGGATCGAACCCGGGTTGACGCCACCCAGACCGGGGACAGCGCCACAACGCCACCGTGTCATTCACTCTCAAGCATGTTCTTTTGTTGGCTTTGACTTCATGTGACTGAACAGCCTCAAAAGTCACTGTCCTGCAAAAAGATTTGAACCCATGATCTCATGTTCACTAAGCAGTCATCTTCTGCTGGAGCTATCTGCTGAGACATTTGTCTTGGCTTCATTACATACCTAACTTCACCTTGGGTGTTGGATCTTAAAATAAGGAAACTGTAGCACATAAGAATTGAACCCACAACCTTCTGTATCCCAAGTATTCTGTCATCACAGTGAGCTAACTGATCTGATGTTACCACTGGTTTCATTACATATTTGTCTCCTCTGTTTTGGCTCTTGGCTCAAAATTCTAAATAAGGGTTCTGAATCCATAACTTCTAGACTCTGAATACCAGTCATTTCACACTCTCTGATTTGTTCCTGATTGTGTTTTAAAGATCTACTCAAATGGTTCACTTATTCAGATCATTTCAAGATGTCACGGCACTAGCTCTGAACCAGCGGTTCTTGTTGGTGGAAAAGGGGTAATTGGAGTAACTTTGGTGGTCACTTTGCCTCGGGATCGAACCCACGACCTCTAGCCTCCAGACGAGTTCCCTTCCACTCTGAGCTATCGCATGAGATACATTGAATCCTGCAATGTCACATTAGGTATTTCCCACATGGGGCCCTCGTGGTGTAATTACGTCACTATTTAGCTCAAGTTGACGGCCGTCACAGATGCCGTATGCAAGATGGCCGACAAGCACCTGAGCTGTAACTGCCCGACTGTTTGTGTACCTATGACAAAAAAATGAGACTGACTGGTGAGTTATAATGTCGACCGGGAACTGAATGGCGAAAATCACGACAACAACACCGCTAACAATAAAATATGAACACTTGTCGCGTAAGCTAGCATTAGCTTACGGCTAACTGCTGTTCACGGTCATTTGCCCATTACCGCCACTAATGCGCATTAGTGCTTGCAGCTGGTTGTTTTAACAACATCTCGCTGATGAGCAGATTCGAGAAAGATGCCAACTTCACTGAACTGTAGAGGTTTTAACGACACTTAACACACTCACTCCACACCTGGCAACAAACAGGAAGAGACACAGACCCCTGATGTACTTCATCGTCACTAAATCATCTTCGATCAATCAAACTTATTGGGAGATAAAATACGTTCTGAGTGGTATTTATTCCGTAGCAGTTCTCTCTTTATTGAACCATTGTTGCCAAAGACGCTGCAATGCCAGCGGCGGCTTTGCGCATGCGCGCTTCACTCAGACGTCCGTCTCCTCTGTAACAATCCGCGCTCCACGTCAGACGCCACAAAGGTTTCAGTGTTGAGGGTTCAGAGATGCAGTGTACAAAGCTATGACAAATGGGCTATAGTAACATGTTAAAATAAGCAAAAAAGTTGAAACCAATATGCAAAGTGAAGCTAATGTAAAAGACAATTAAGGCAAGTAAGTTCCATTCTTGACAATGCCCACAAAAACCCAGTGAACACACCTCCTCTTTTCACATAACCCCCTGGGTACACTTCTCCAAAATGCAGGGTGGGGACAATGCCCCCACCAGTACCTCCACAGCAGCATACTCAAGACTTGGCAGTGGTGGGATTTGAACCCACAGGTGACAAGTTTTGGACCCCCCAACACACCACTACACCACCAGCCCTGCTCACACTTGCAGCATTTCGATTCTCCTATTTTAGCGTGAGAATATGGATTAAACGTTAAAACTCCTTTAAACATGAAGACTCACTTCCACAACTGGGCTTGAACCTACAACCTACAAGTGCAGGTTTGGGAAAGCAGCTCTTCAGCTTTCCCACTGTGCTACTTCATCACACACAAAGAGTTGAGTTTATGTTTTTCGTATTGCACCTTAAGATTGCTATGCCGCCTTTAAAACTCTTTTAATAGTCACCTTCACTAATGCGCTTCAACCCACAACAAGAGGGCAGGTTTGAGACGGCAGTTTCTCTGCTGTGCCACCTCACCACACACTACTCACACTACTCAAACCAGTTTCAGAGCCAAAGACTTAAACCCACAACCATCATTTCTCATATTTGACCTAGAGATTACGGGTGAAACTTAAAAAATTGTTTAAAGCATCAGGCACGTCAGCCTGAAGGGGCTAGAACCCACAACCTCAGACAGCAGGCTGGAGCCTGCAGCCCTTGAGTTGTTTCCTTGTGCTATTCAGTCACATGCTTCATAATAATCCCAAATGTGACTCTGGGAGGTTGGCTTTGATTCCACTAGAGACACCAGAACTCAAGATGATTCACAATGTTAACCATTTGTTTCATTTTAAATGTGCAGAACCACAGCTCCTTCAGAACATTGTTAAAAAATTGTTTATTTCGGAAGACCATGTTGTGAAATCTGGATTTGGTAACGTAAAGTCAATTTCTCACATTTAATTACTTTGGGGATTTGTTTCCAGAACAATAACTTACATGTGATCACAGGCTTCTTCCAGGTACCTTTTGTCTGTTTCCCAGTATTTAAAATAAGGTACAAACAAGACATTTTCAGATTTCCATTTTGAATGATGCAGAACTAATGTGCAGAATGACGGCAGCGGTGACAAGCAGTCCAGGAAATGCTTTTCAGCCAACAATTAAAGAATGATGTTACCACTGTCCAATATAAATATAGAAAAATACTATTTTTGTGAGTTTGTCTTGGCTGGCTCGATCCACCAGTTCAGTGGCTGCGTTCCAATAAAGAGATCTGAGTGTCCTCAATGTCGGTTCATTTCTTCTTCTTCTTCTTCTTCTTCTTCTTCATTCTTCTTCTTCTTCTTCTTCTCTTGCGTGCCGGTGAACCACTGGTCCAGCAGCTTCTTGCTGTTATAATGAACTTCGAAATTATATTTAAAAGTTATTTGTACTTTTAAATAGTACAATCAACGGCACTCCTTATCAACGTAACACCATCTGTCGCCACTAGGTGGCAGCGTGGTCTTCTACTCGGTCAAAGCTGGTTTGTTGCTGCTTCCGTGTGATTCCGTTCAATCAGCAGCAGACCTCCAAAATGCAGAAGGAGGAACGCAGACATGTTGGGAACACGATTGAGCAATATGATTGACTCAGTAGGCTGTGCAACATGGCCGGATTACCCTATTTGAATGGTTTTGCCTTTTTTGCAGTAAAAAGTATAATAGTAGTTACCAGCTATGGTAGATTGCCCATGTGCCAAAAGCTTGCCACTACAATGTACATACATTATTAAATCCCTGAGTTAACTGTTCCTCTCCGATTGTCCTCTAATAATGAACGTCCTTTGGTATGAAAAAAACAATTAAAGAATATATACAATATATACAACAATTATGAATACTTCATAATTGTTGTATATTACAATGCAGCGTGTTGAAATAAATCAACGTATTTTCTACAGTAGGCTCGGTTGGTATGCGCCCTACAGCTCCATGTCATTCCCTGCAGAATAAAGACTCATTGCCAGCCTGAAGACAATAAATGGAAAGCTCATTAATAGATCATTTACTTGTGGGAAATGGGGAAAAGATCCATCAAGAGGGTTGTATGAGCTGCTGCGGAACACAATGACATTATCATGCGTTACCTGAGATTGTTATATCTCTGACTTTATGAGGACACAATGACATTTACCAGCCAGAGATATTTGCCATCAGAGACGCTCGCATCCACGCGAATCGTAACGAATCTAAACCTGAAACTGAATAACGTACATCATCGAATTGAGTTTCGGGTCTGTCATAAGGTAGCATTAATTCCTGTCACCAACTGATCCGCCACAGGAACCTTGTGTCTATTATTTCAGTAATAATCCCTCATTGTACAGGAAATCCAAACAAACGCAGAAAGTTCGAAAGGTAAAACGTCACAAATTGAGATAAGATAAATGTTTAAAGTTGAGCTTTGAGTTACAGAACAATTCTTCACGTGGTATTTCGGGCCCTGCATTATAAAAGGTACTTTTAATGACATTTCCAGATTGTGATTTCACATTTTCTTGCACTCGAACCGTGTCAATGACCCGTAAGACAAACGTGTCAAATGACAGGTTTCAGAGACTCTTTGACCGTATCTGAGTCACCCATCGCTCGAGGGGGGGCGCGGGCCTGCGAGAGGTGAACGCATAGAGCGGTTTTGCTTTGCTAAGTGCAATTAACACAGTGTGGCATTAAAAGCGCTCTCCTTTTACAGTCAAACACTAAAGTTGGCTTCCTTCTTCAGGTTCGGCATTGTGCGCGTGTTAACATTGTGTTGTTAATAGGGTGCGATTTGTAGAGGGGGATGGGGGGATCCCCCCCTCTGGTTTTCCTATCCCCCCTCTGCTAAATTATTTGTATCTCCGGGAGGGACAAGCTTTTCCCCCCTTGATAGCGATGAATGCAACTTAACTGCTCGCCTACTTAAACTCTTGAAATCTAACGATCTTCAGTGTCGATACATCTGAGCAGCTTCTGACCGTCATCCAACACAAAAACATTGGAACATTTTAGTGGGAAAACAGCGCTGAACCAAACATGAAACGCGTTCAGAGCAGCATCGTCTTACTTTACAGGACCCAATAATAAAACCACTTAACATTAAAAGTGTTGCCATGTTGTGATGGGGACTAATCCACGGACCCGAAAAAGGGCCTGTCTACCCTTTGCGTTCTTCTCCCTAGTTTATTTGTCAAATCGCACCCTGGTTGTTAACATTGTGTGTTGACAGCATCCAGTTGAAAGCTACTCTGTGCTACATCGACTCTTGGTCTTGGTTGAACATGTTGTTATTACACAGATGTAATCCCACAGCGGTATTTTCTTTTCAAGTACTGTACGTCTCACACTAACAGTCCCTTTATCAGTGAGTGAAATCAAAAGCCGAGGCTTTGCTTTTATCGCCGCATTATTCCTGTTGAGTTTCCATCGACCTCTCGCGTTCCAAAGTGCTTTTATGCACGAAGCCATTTCCCCGTTGTCTCTGCCGAACTAAGCTTTCATATGCCTCATTTATAGATTTGCAACATATTTCTACAGTAACTCTATGAACCCTTGGCTGTGTTGTGTCAATTGAATGCATAAAAGTGCTGTGAACAGATATATTCAGACTTCTTTCAGTCAGTCAACACGTAGACCTTGACTTCCTATTCACACCGGGAAAAGCCTTTGATTTCGAGGAGCGCGCTCAGAAGACCAAGTTCCCCCTTTTTTTTTAGGGCTCAAGGGGAGCCGCGACGTTAACGCTTTTCTGTTTGTCCCGTCGTCTCTTTAATTAACCCTCTAACAGCTCCCTCCTACGCGGTCGATGAGAAATGGGGATCAGCAGTAAGACGGCCGTCGTGTTCCAGCATACGGCGACGATGAACGGTAACAGAGTGAACACGAGCAGCTTTTCTTGTTTAACGTGGTTAAAATGTTCACACTTGTGTGCGAAAACACGCCGTGATGATATTTACCGAGATGCCATTTGCTTAGTAGGCGTTAACGTTAATGTTGTATAATGTCTCCTGTATATTTGAGTGGCGTGCCAAGCTGAAACTGCAGAGAGCTGACTCAGCAGTGTGGATTTGCCAAAAGTCAGGCCCGTCCAAGAAGAACAAACGCATCAATCCGTGCGCTTACGTGAGGAGATTCGAGTTCCTGCTCTGCAGGTCCAGATTAAGGGACTCGTTTGTCTCGCCCCCGGTCCGTCTGCTAAGTCTCAGCCCCTCCTGCGTGATTAAAGAACCGCAAGACAGCGAATGCTCGACGGCCTCGGGTGATTTCCATCTCACTTTCATGCGTCCGTTGTGCAGCGGGGGTCGATGCCTTCCAGATGTGCGCTCACGCTTCGTGGATCCGTTGCTTCCGTCACGGGAGCCCGTTCACAAATTGCAATTGATGTTGTAATTGTTCTTTGAGATTTATTTCAAGAAGAGGCTCTGGGGGACGGGAATAATATCGAATTATATGCCGCTTTCTTTCTTGCTCGTATTAGCTCGTGATGATCTGCATCTCAAGGGTATCTATCACATTTTCAGGAGCTCAAAAGCAAGATGGATACAGAGATGATATAATACAGAAGGTATTAGTCAGTCTAATTAAATCTTACAACACATTTATCACGGGAGTATCAAGGAAAGGTTTGTGTTAATCTCATTTCCTTTCAGGCAAAATCCCATTTCTGTCGCTTTGCCTTTGGCAGGATTTGTATAAAAAACGGGGCCTCTGACATCAAAAGCCTCCTGCGATACACAGATTTGAAAATTTGGCCATCGATGAAATGCTCCATCACAGAGAGCAGGTGGAGCCCAAGAGACACGCGAGAGCTTCCAAGGCAGCAGGTTGGGCATAATATTTGGGACTGACGACAAAGGACACAGAGGAGACACAGTGGGACAATAATCCCAATAAGTCCCGACACTGTTAAAGGACAGATTTCTTTCCTTTTGTTTTGAGAGATCCACGGATACACTTGTTATCTTTGCTGCCTTCTGCCGCAGCGTGGGAGAAAAGGAAGAAACGCAACACTTAATGGGATTTGTAGACAACTCAAATCCATTGAGTTGTCCACAATCATTTTCCCACATTAAGAGACGCACATTTTCTGAATGGCTGGATAAGAGTGAGGATGGATTCACTATTGGTGACAGGCGATGGAGACGATCAACCGGTCGTTGGATAGAGCTGCCGTTGATGCAGTACGTTTCCTCCGTTGGCGTCGGCGGTGTGAGCTTCGTCCTCAGAAACTCGCGTCTCCGGGAGCAAGTAGTTACCGCTTAGTTTACATCTCATCTTCTTTTAATTAAAGTGTGTTATAAGTGGCTCTGTTGCAATTTCGGCCTCCAACCCAAAAACTAGTGATGTGATTCATGTGCTGATTTCCCCCGGTGGTCCGGTCTGTAATAGACAACATGATATTCAATTTAGGGGGTTTCAGCAGCAATAATTGGTAATGGAAGACGAACGTGCAGATACCCGCAGGGTTCCAGAAGAAGCAGGAGGGCTGAATTCCCGTTAATGCAGAAAGCGATGGATCAATAATTCCTTTGTACTTCAGGCCGACTTCGCACCTGGCCTGCTGTCGGCATCCATTCGCAGCATTTTGAAAGATCCTGTTTAGAAAAATTGTTGCTTTTGAAAATGTCGGAAATAATGTTGGATTAAGGGAAACGCACAAACGCCGCAGAGGGAACACGCTCTTGTTATCATGCGGACGACGTTGAGGTGCTGAAAAGCTGCTGAAAGCTGAAAAGAAATAGTTAACTGCTGTGATCTCGTCACACTCGTCTGACATTTTTGTGACACAATGCAAAATAAAATGTACTTTCAAACACGTGTGCCATGATTTAATGCTAATAATAATTTGGCTCAGGCTTTTTGTCAGCTCTAATTCACATGTAGCAACTCAAAGCCTGAGGCTCAGCGGGAGATTTAATTGGGAGAGTGCACACAACGAGACGTCACTAAGCCTCCAAGAGCCTCCGTGTTTCAGTAAAAAGCAGAGATTCAGAGTGCGACAGTTTACCTGTGAGTAAGATGCAAAGTTAATGTATTAACTCTAAATCGTCACGTAATTGTTTCAGGAACCCGTAGATCATTTCATCCCAACTAAAGAAAACCCCCTGCGAAATCCAACGGTTACTGGCCAGTGTTAAAACTGCTAACGTTGACGCATGAAACAGCGGCGTTATGAGATAATAAGCAACCTCTCTGCACGAGTAATTATCACCAAATTCACGTCGCGCCTCGGGCCTTTGAGTCATTATTTTCAAATGCGAATTAGGTTCGACAACGATGCCGCGCCACATCACCGGACGGCGTTGACATCGGGGCGTCTCGCTGGATCTGAACAGCTGTGGCTGATTTTGCAGATTCAACCCTGAGCCATGCTGTTCGACTCTCATGTCCCCCCCCCCCCTCCCCGAGGCCGGATGCAAACAAAACAATAAAGAAAGAGGACTTACGTGCTGTTTTACGGGCCCTCGTGCTCGTCTCCATCTCGGCAGTGTCAACCTGCGAACACGAGACAATACGAACATCGCAGCCGTAACGCTTGTGCAGGGCATTATTAACATTCTAAAAGATGGAGGAGTTTGTTTGCATGCATCAGCCTGCCTTATTTTGGGACTTTATAATGTCTCCTGGTAAAATTCACAACTCAATCATTTACTGTGTCTGCAGCGGTGAAAGTCGAACAGAGAGTGCTGTTTGGTATCCGAGGTTTGTGCTTTCCGAGGCAAACACATACATTTATATTTAACTTTTTTTTTCTGTGAAGGGCTCCCCAACCAAATAGCTCATTGAGATGGTGGCCGGGCCGTAGTTCCCCCTCGGCCTGATGCCTGATGTCTGGCAGAAAATTGGAGGCACTCAGGTGTGGCAGCGTCACAGAACTCTGAGGGCCCTTCATCTTTTTTTTTCAAATTTGCTGGAGTCGACGAGGAAAACTTAGAGGAGAGCTTTTTTGTTTACGCTGAAACAAGTATGTCGTTTTCAAAAGAGCTTCTCGAAATTTGAAAGACACTTGATTTGCTAATTACACCGTGGGATAAAACGAGTATTTAAGAAGGTAAAATTCCTTTGAACATCGCGAGCAACAACGCACCCGTTGTGCTGAAAGGGGTCGTGGGGCCTCCTGCAAGGGGGCGTGGCCACCGTCCATTAGAAGGACTGAACCCTCACCTTTGACCCCCCCCCCCCGGTGGCACCCTCGTTCCAACTCACATCGCTGAGAGCGTGTCGTTTGGACGGGATGAGACATAATGAGCAGTTGTGCCGAGATGTGTTTAATTAGGGTGTCAAATCCGACGGTGATGAACGGCAATTAAAATGAGAGATTAGATGAACTAGTGTAATTAATTCAAAAGAAAATGAAAATGCATGAATCCCAGAATCAGGCTCTTGGACTCGTAATTAAAGCTGCTGGAGCGCTTCTTCTCTGCCAGTAACTTTCGTTTCAGTCAAAAAGAAAAGCCACAATATTTGATGTGATTGAATCTATTGATACGCACGACTATTAAAATGGGCTCCGTAGCGCAACATCACACCAAAAGTTCACATGAGACTTCTCCATTTTTTTTTATTTTTGCAGACAGACAGTTTAAGCAGGGGGGAAAAACGTGCAGTGCCCTTTGCAATATGAGACGGTGCAAAGAGCGAGACGATAAAGACTCCGGAGGGTTTCAGCTTACCGTCGTGCTTTGCCGCTTTTGTCATCTGCGTAACGAAGCTGAGATGCCCAACAACAGCATGGCGTTCAGACCAAAAACAGTATGAGGGCACATTTCATCCACAAAGATCATTTTCTAGTGTCGAACCCCGCCCCTCCCATTCCCCCCCTACGCACAGGCAACAAAACAAATGAGTTAGAACATTTAGAATCATTGTGGTGAAATGAAAATGTCTTGTAGACACAATCAACATGTAACGAGGGACAAAAGATTCATTTTCTGAGAAAGCAACGGAAAACAGGTTGGAAACCTTTGGTGTGTGTGTGTGTGTGTGCGCTGGAATAACAATCTGGGCGTATACAGCTGCTCCAATAGCTCCAGGCTCACTATGTGTGAACTGGTTTGTTGATTCAAACCCCTTTTTTTTCACAGATGAAATCACAGCGTTGACATGAAAAGGGGCCTTCTGACAGTTTCTGCTTCATCTCCTGATTTTAAATTAATAGCCATTTTGGAAAGTACGGTACGATACATAAAACGTCCGTGTACGCATTTATCTCTACTGTGATGCAGTCAGTGAGCTTAGCGCACAGAAACAAGCTTAAACGCTCTGAAACCATTGAAGCGCACTCATGTTTTTACGTGTAACAAAATCTGCAGTGTAAAAACTACAGCTTTACAGGAACACCTATTCAATTTGAGTCTGGCCTGGTTGCTTAGCAACTGCCTCCAACAAAAAGAGAGTAGCCTACCTAATTTTAAAACAGCAACTGGTTGTTTTTCCAGCTTTGATTTAGTTTCCAGTCTTTGTGGCTCTGCAGCCACATAGTGACCACAAAGACATAACGGGCTCATCACCATAACTCACGACTTAAGGCTCCGTCTGGAAAAAGGAGGCCAATTTTCGCTTTTAGGCCTCCAAGCAGAAGAATCCGGCCATGTGCGTTTCTTTTGCGGAGCTCGCTAATGATCAAACACCGTGGAGCGTAACAGCACACCTGGGCATTAATAAAAGAGCTTCTTTTTTAGACCCTGTGGAGACACCCAGCAGGTGGTTAGGAGCGTGCGTCGCTTGACTGGATTTACAACAGGACAATCAGACAAAACTGTAACAAGGGAAGTAACAGACAAAAAAAAACGTCTTTTTTTTTTATTCACTTTGATAATTCCTTTGAGGTTGTCCCGGCGGTCCGGCCGTTCTGTTTCATATTCAAAAGGACTTTTTCCAGGATGTGCACAGGATCTTTTGGAAGGCCCGTCGGAAGTCCCGGTTGAAGATGGTGTAGATGGCCGGGTTCAGGGAGCTGTTGCAGTAGCCGATCCAGAAGAAGAATTTGAAGAGCGGGTCGGGGATCTTACAGGAGTCCCTGCACACCGCGTACAGGCTGTAGCTGAAGAAAAAGGGGAACCAGCACACAACAAACACCCCCATCACCACGGCCAGGACGAACGTGAACCTCTTCTCCCTGGCTTGAGAGGCCTTCTTCCTGGCCAAGGAGCTCCGGCGACGTTTCCTCCTGGAGGCGAAGAGGTCCATGGATTTGTTGCTGACTCTGGAGATGCGCGTGGACGCCTTGGACATCGAGCTCTCCTTGCGGCCCGCCTTCTTGGCCGCCTCGGAGTCCTCCCGTCTGGTTTTGTGACCTTTGCCCTCGGAGGAGGAGCTGTCCGCGTCCTCCGTCGGTTGCCCGCCTGTGACGGTGCCCTGGCTGGGCGTGGGCGGGCACTGGCAGTGGCCGTTCTCCCTCTCGCCCTGGAAAGGCGAGCTGGCTTTGCTCAGGCCGTTCTCCGTCTGCCTGACACCCTCCGGCCTGGGTTTCTTACCCGACATGGTTCTGGTTCTGGTTTTGGCCACTTGGTAAATCCTGACGTACACCAGCACCATGATCACGCACGGCGCGAAGAAGGACGCGACGCTGGAGGCGAGGATGTACCACGTGTCGTCGTTCAGCGCGCACTGAGGCCGAGAGCCGAGCGCGGCGCTGCCGTCTATCGACAAGAGCGGCGGCGACGAGATGAACGCCGATATGAGCCACACGATTAAGATGATGCACTTGACGCGCTTGGGGGTCCGCTTCAGGTTGTACTCCACGGCCTGCGTAACGGACCAGTAGCGGTCCAGGCTTATTGCGCACAGGTGGACAATAGACGAGGTGCAGAACAGAACATCCAGCGCCAGATAAATACCGCACCACACGTTTCCAAAATACCAGTAGCCCATAAGTTCGTTCGCCAGGGAAAACGGCATCACCAGGGTGGCGACCAGGATGTCCGCGGTGGCCAGGGACACCAGGAAAAGGTTCTGCGGAGCTTTGAGCGCCCTGCTCGTCAACACCGCGATGACCACCAGGATGTTCCCAACGACGGTGAAGAGAATGAGGACACTTACGAGAGCAGCGATGCCGGCTATCGCCCCCAGAGAATACCCGCCGTCCGGACTCCAGGAGGAATTCAGAGGGATCACCGCGAACGCGTCCGTCCCGCTGGCGTTGAAGGAATCCATCGCGGCGGTGCCGTGCGCTCTATGTGCGTCCCGCAGTGGCCGAATCGTGGCAAAGGTAATTCACATTCAGCGCTGCGACGAGCGCGGAGTCCATCCAAGCGCGCAGGAAAAGAGCCGCTCTCCGGGGGTTCATTCCTGGACGGTTGATCATAATTCCGAGACAACTTACTTAAAGAGACCGCAAACCCCCTCCTCCGCTGCGCCGCGCCATCGTGTAGTCAGTCACGCGTCCCCGGACTGTCAGGGCGCCGCGTCCTCAGTGCGCTCCCGCTCCTGACGGTGAAACATCACCCGCCCGCCGCCCCGCCCGCGCTGTCCGGATAAACCTAAACGTATGTATTTATACGTGTATGTATGTCCTCAGCTCACCGGTCAGTCTGGCTGCTTCGCATGTCCGCTGGATGCTGCAGGTACCACCAACATCAAAACCTGTCAGGTGATTTTTCTTTTTTGAGAGGGGGGGGGGGGGGGGGGGGGGGGGGCGGTGAGTTGGTAAGTACAAGCAGCCTTGAAGAGGAGTGTGTGAAGGAGTGGTGTTGGAGAGTGAGGTGGTGGGGGGAGTTGAGGGAGGTTGAACACGTGATGCTTCTGGGGATTTGAGCTAAATAGGAGATGGATGATGGACGTTTACACATTTTACTTTGTCGGTTTATTGGTCAACACGCAAACAGGCCCCCGAGGGCCTGTTTCCTTTGTTTCCCTTTGACTGCACATGGACGCGGAATGAAATATTAAGACATTTGGGCTCAGCTTTGACGGTATAAAACACCTGGAATAAAGCAGAGGAGGTTCGCAGGGGGAGCACAGCGCTGCCTCCGGGGGAGTGGCGTGCTGTTAATTGAGCCCAAAAACGCAAAGTGCTCAGCATGAACCCTTTTGTTCCCTGATCCTTATGGGGCGGGGGAGCATTACCAGCCTCATTAGACATTTATTTGCAGGTAATATTTATACATCTCATTTACATAGCGCCATAGTGAGAGAAGCGTTTCCCTTCATCTTTCTGCAACTATAAATGGGACTCGTTATATATCAAGGTTGGAAGCTTCAAGCAAATTATTGCCATTAATGTAATACCTTGTCTTAGGAACCAAACCTCACAGATCGTTGGCTTACTGCCTGTGGTTTCATATTGGTTTGGTATAATGAGGCCTTAAGTCTTCTCCGAAATGATGTAGCATTGCAACACAGGTAAGAGGATGAGCAGCTCACATTGGGGATAAATTGTCCTTTTCAAAGATAAATAGCGTTAAGAAATGAATGTTCCTGGTGAAGTAAAGCACACGTTGTTTTGAGGTGCAGATCACTGAACACTCTCCATTTGCTGTCCTCTTTTATTCGGATGGGTTTTTGCAAAAGGTTTTTTTTTTTTTTTTTTTTTAAAGGCACAGGTTAACTTCCCAAACCATTTGGCTTTAATGGCTCTTTCCGCCAGTCATTCCCGCGAGAGAACAGCACAATCCTCTTTGGTGGAGGCAACGTGAAGCTTTCGCCGAGATATTCCAAAAGCATCCAAACAGAAGCGACCATGACTTACTATCATCTTGTGGCCGAGAGATGATGAAAATATCACGTTGGGCGCTGCAGAGGTCGGAGAAAATCAGACATACGAGTTTAAAAAGACGGATGAGATTTTCTCCTTGAAGCGTCACCACAAACATCCTGAACTACGTCGCCATACAACCGCAAATGTGTCGGCTTTACATTGGTAGTTCACTGTCGAGCAAAACCTTGGAAACAGCGGCCTATATTACATTTCTTGTTAAGAGTAAGGCACTAATAAATATGGCCGACGACCTGCCTGGGGAAAGGTTCCATTCGCCGCTGGAACTTCAGGTCCAGATGTCCCCGAGAAGTGGCCGTTGGACATGCAGCCTCTCAGAGGGTGGACTTTTAAAAAGGTGCATTGTGTTCAATCTATTGGCAGAAATGGAATAAAACATTATCAAGTATGTTTTAGTTGAAGGAGATGTTGATATCTTTCTAGTGAGCAGTTCTTTATTTATCTGTATTTGCATCGCAAGTTAAGTGAATTAAGTTTTTTTTCTCAGCAGCTTCAACCAGATCTTGCGATTTCAATAACTGGAATATTATGTAGAAATAAATGCAAGTATAAACCAGCTCTTACAGTAATTTTGATTAAAATGAAAAGTCCATAATTCCTCATCACACGAGGTATGAATGTGGGTACGTTCGTAAAAACACCAAGCAGAGCATTTTAAAGAACAAAACAGGATCTCACCTTGAACGAATCTGCAAAAAACATTGTCACCAGCAAGACATATTTCACGCCACCACCCTATCTCTGAGAAACGGTATGTTTGAATCATTCATATGTGCCGTGGAACAGGCTCTGGATGATAAACGGGCGACATCCACTTTCATATTAGTATTAAATGAAGCGCACATGTTTCCCTGCGTTAAATCTCCCGCGGGGCCTTTCGGGGCCGTGAACCTTGACTCCGGGTGGTAAAACCTCAGAGTCTCTGATTCGAATTGTTTGAAAATGAGCACTTCCATCGTCATTAGCAGCACGTTTGTTTTGCCCAGTGATGTCAGAGCGGGGAAAGTGCCACCCTTTGCCAGCAGCTTGCTCTCGCTAAAGAAATATCAGCCACAAAGTCCCTCAAGATTGATAAATTGTGAGACGCAGCAGGCGTCACCCGAGGTGCATGCGTGGCATTGATGTATTGAATTCAGGATAAAAGTGCACACCGGGACATGTTGGCGTCTTCTCTATTGTTTTTTTTAACTTCTACTTCATGAAAAAAACGTAGAACTATCATAACCAGTCCCCTCTAAAAGCATGAAAGACGTGAACATGCAAGCTCCTGCAATGTAATACAAGTACATGTTAATAGTACGTTGACCAACAGACGACAAATGCAATCAATATTGAACCGACATGAGGCTTTAAAGTCCAGAGACGGTTTGCTTGGATGAGAAGACTCATAAACTGGTCACTGTGCAACTTTTCGTTCACGCAAAACGTTAATTGTCCCGCCTTCATGGTCTTACGTCTGGTTTGGATGCGCGTCACCTGGCAGCTCGTTCCGCGCGCCATTTGCATCAAATGTAAAGTAGCTCAGGTCGAGCTGTTTCAACTTTGATTCTTTTTTTTCCTCCCCTTTTGATTTTTTTTTTCCTCACGATGGTTATTCATGAGATTAAGCCGACCGTGATCATCTGTGATCTACGCACGTCTTTTCCATTTCAAATCAAAACAGACACGAATTGTCCTTTTCGTGCGCGCGTGAGTCACGAGGTGTTGCGTCACGCGCACTGGAGGACGGCGCCGCGGGCACTTTGTGTGCGTCGGTTTGAATGTCTTCTTCTCTGCTAATGTGCCGTGTCACGTGATCAATTAGAAACTACAGACTCCTCGCCAACCTTTAGAATGTGATCATATTTTACTTCATTTAAAAATTATATATATAAATAATTATATTTTTAATAATTAATTTAGACTCAAAATTCCAGCGTCCTTGAGCGAGGACTTGCTGATGACAAACTTTCTTTTGACATTATCATAATCTTCAATTAATATTACGATTATTCCAACATTAAGCTGTCCGTGCAAAGCAGCACGTCAGCAACTGTAAGCTAAAGTAAAAGGAGTTTATACTTTCATATCTTGCTTTTATACAAAATAATAAGTAGGACTTCATGAATAATTGATCTTTTTATCATCTTAGAAAGACAAATCACCATATGCTGCGCCTCCCGCGCCGCGACGACCTTCTGCAACGTCCATGTCACTCATCCTAAGCTGTGCTTAAATTACAAACCTTAAAACATTTATTCTGTAGTCCAAATTATTCTCAAGGCATCAACACCGACAACGAAAACAAGCTTACAGATCCGAAATGCTTTTTAAACGTGAGTAAAGTAACGCGGTTGCTTGGTGTCTCACCCTCGGTTCTGAAGAGAGACGCCGCTCGACGCTTGTGTTTTTACTTCCCGGGGGGAGAAATCACAGAGTATTCATTAACACGGACGCAGTTAGTTTCCCTTTCACACATCAGAGTGTTGCTTAAACTGAAGGATCCGTGTTAAAAGCGATGAGAAATAGCTGCCGATTCGACACACTGATGAACCCTTTGTGTTGAGGCCTAATTGACAGAATCCATCACAGCTGTGACAGGCGGAGTAACACGTTCACCTGCCTCATTCAACGTGAGGCTAATCGATATTTGACACAGCTGCTTTCAACCAATGTATTGCATTTTCTTTTTTAATCATGTTCATTTATAGGTGGAACATCTGATGTGTTCTCAATTAATATAGGGTTTTCTTCCAGCTCCAAAAATGTCACCCAAAATGCTTTTTTTTTGCTATAAATAATTAGCATGTTCGACCAACCTGAGAACTTTCTTTCTAGCAAATAAAGGAGCAAAAGCTTCTGTCGTGGTGCTAAAAGCAAACACTTCTGTGGAAGTATGCAGAGGCCTGCTGACATAGAATGACTAGACGAGTGGGCAGTGTCAGGTTCTGGACCTCACGAGGGAGATTAAACTATACACGAATCAAAGAGTCACCTGGCTCCAATTTAAAAATCCAAAAGTATTTAATAGCTGAACAAAATAAGAAGGATTACAGTGTAACTCTCAGAGGATTCTGATCTTTCTTCTCCATGTTCGGTCTTTTGAAACCTCCCGCGCTGTGAGCTCCTGCGCGTCCTCCAGAGTGTCTCCTCCTGTCCTCTTCACGTCCAGGTGTGAAACCTCCTCTGCAGCTGGAACCCGAACCCCTCTCTTCTCCTATATCCCTCCCTAACATTACATTACATTCAAATGCAAATACATTTGGGCTTTATGCCTCGAAGAGTGTACGAAACATCATGTACATAGTTGGACTTCATCTTATAACCAGTACTTCAATCACAACGCAAAATGTAACCGTTCATATGGTCTCCACCAAAAACCCTCTGTGGGGAAAGGTTGGGGGGAAATCCATCAGGACGGCGTTTGACAACCGTCCCCAGGTTTCTAACGTGACATCATGACAGGACGTTAATGGGTACCGTGTGGCCCAAAGTCGCATCCTGAGAGAGAACACCATGCCCCACCATGGCCCATTGCCATGACAACCAAGCAATCAGTCTTTTCAGATGAACCAGGAACATCCAGGAACTCAGAGACGTCATAAGTCATAAGAACAAAGAGTAAAAGTTGCTCCATCAGGAGAGACTTTTAACGATGACCTTTGGGTGCTTGATCTAAATCTCAATAGTTGCCGAGTCCCGTCACAGTTCTCTCTGTGAAACGGTTTAACATCCGATTGCTCCGTGGTCACGCTCAGCGCCTGTTCACGGAACACCGTTTTTACTCGTGTCGGTGAGCACCGTCCCCTCAAGGCTCCATCACGCGACGCTCATTCAAAAAGTGATCCCAAGGCCGGCGATCAGTTACGCAAGCGAGGCAGCACTTAACTTAAAAAGCTGAGCCGACGCGGTGTAAGAGGAAAAAAAAGGCCCGAGCTGTGGGGGAGGCGCTCGTCGCTTCTACATGTTTCCTGTTGCGAAAACTCCCCGATAACAAATGCCTTCCCTGATAATCCACCTACTCAGTGGATTGTTAGCGGCCCGCTGCGCTCTGAATGCATTTAATCACCGGGGAATTTAGTCGGAAGATGAAATGTGTATTTCACACAAACTGATTCTATGCTCCCAAAGTTGCATGAGTATACGTCACTGCCCTCTCGTGCAGGCAGAAAAGCCTGCAGTGATCTCTAAACGTGGGCCCTTGCTTTGAAGCCTCGGGGCCTTTCCTCGGGGCAGAGTCCTTAACACAAGGAGACGCGCGGGAGGAGGCGTATATGTAAGGTCAGAGTGCTTCCTACCCTGTCAGCCAATCAAGAGCGGGATAATGTCAAGCTGTGGAAAAGGTCAGGCTCGGAAACAAAGACGGCGGTTTCCTCCCTGAAATGTCAGCCAGGGTTCCTGCAAAAGCTGATTTAAAATCCCTCTAGATATCTTTCCTATTGGGAAATGGATCCTCGTGGCTTTGGTGTGGTTTTCCCGAGGGGTCAAGTCGGGTCAGGCCCCCCCCCCCCCGCGCAGTAGGAAGGATGGGCTGTAGCTGCAAACCAGAATTCCGCTAACAATAATTCACTTTCATATTCTGCACATGTGAAGAAGATAAAGAATTGATCCTGTGTGTTTCCTATGTGGTGCGCAGGTTAAACCTTATACATATACATGTGTATGTATGTATCATGGGTTATTAGCCACAAAGGGCCCTTTTACATCCTGTCTAATAACTTTATTTAATTTAATGAAGAACTTAAGTTAACCGTAACCTTGGTTTCACAATAAAAGCCACCTTGAGTTTCACCCGCTGCATGCTTGTAAAGAAGCACCAGTGAGAAGTAAAGTGAATCCAAAATGTGGTTTGATAGCATAATAACTCCAGCTTAAATATTCACATGTAGAGGTTTATTGCATAAAGTTGTAGGGAACGGGAAGTTGTAGCTAACTTTCTTCAATTGAGTTTCCCGCTGATTTATTGTGATATTATATCTGGGAGAAATTAAAAACTTTGAGTAATTGATTTGATCGAAGAGAAACACAAAACACTCCTCTACTTACCACATCGAGCAGCCGTTACCTCTGAGAGATACAGATGAGCTCCGTGTGCCGACAGCAGCTGCACTGAAAGTGCCAAACCGTGTCGCGCGGCTGAGGCTGGACAGCCAAAAGCTTTTCCCACTCGCTTGTAAAGGGACGAGTGTCCATCCGCCTCTGTCCTCCTCACAGGAAAGACATCCGACGCTTCTGGAGCCTGAACTTCTTATTTGAGCTTAACGCTGCAAGCTTGAGGTTTTGACAACCAACAACGAACACTTATTTGACTATTTATATACTAAAAAGTATGCAACCGTCAAACAGGCCGTTGTGCCGCCTGAATAAAGCTTTTCCTGCTGGTGTCCTCATCACGCTGTCTCATTGGCACAGGAGTGTTACAAGCTCCCTTTGGTTGAGAAGCAACAGGGAAGCTGAAGATGTCGACGCGAAGAAGTGCCACGACCTTTGACCCCTCCAGAGTAGCACGGGGTTAAATGAAGGTTTTCTCTTTATTAATTCTACCGCTGCACGGGGTCGTCATCGGCCATTTTTCCATGTGACCTCTCCTGTGAGGGCGAAACCGGGGAAAAAAAACTGCACTTAGTCCCCCTGCGTGTGCGGATAATAGAGAGTTCTCCTGTGCGGGTCACACCGGGTCGTGGATGCGTCACATTTAATGTAACGCAGCACACAAAGGCCTCCGCTGCGCCGCCGTCTCTCAGGTCACCGCTTCAGAGTCCCACGAGTCCTCACGTTGCAGCACACGATGCGCATGCGTCACGTGCACTTTGTGCTGCAAGAAGGCGCAGTGCTGAAAAATAAAGAAGGAATCCCACCAGTGGTACGCAGGGCTCCCTCTAGTGGTACGCCAAAGAATCACTGAGAAAAAAAATATTATTATTTTTTTACTAAACAATTGAGTACAGTACAGTTTTATTTAATCTTTAAGAACAGTTGACATGTATTTTAGTACAATGTTTATTTAACTTTTATGTGCAATACATTTTAATTGAATCAATATTTAAGTACAGTTTTTTCTTCCTATATTTAAGCGCAGTCTTACTGTTGAAACTGTGTATAATGTCACAATGGCTGACGATATTAAATGTACTTCTTTAGGAATAAAACCTCTGCCTTGTTTTTGATGAATACTTAGGCCTACTACGCTACTGTATAGTGTTGGTCATTATGGTGGTACTTGGAGAGCCAAGTATTGTCTGAGGTTGTACTTGGTGTAAAAAGCCTCCACGCCAGGTTCCTGCTAAAAAATGGCACAACTTGAAGGAGATGATTTCTGCCATGTCGAGTTGAGAGGTTCGGTAAACCACGGTCAGGGTAACGAACAGCAAAAGGACGCCGGAACGATGCGGCGCTCCTTTTGTCCGATGGCCGAGGTCGTGACGTCGGCGAGGAGATCGCTGTTGTTTTTCTTCTCAGTTTTTTCCTCCTCTCGGTAACAGTCACCAGATGAGCATCCATTAATCAAGCTGAAGTGTTTGGACATTCGCTGTTGTTGACTGCTAGCAGATAATAGAGAAAAAAAACAACCATTTGGCGCATTATGTAACTCACGCTCAAACAGCAGCGACTCACTCGCGCTTCATTCTCTTTTGATGTGTCACGGAAAAAGTGGGAGGCCGTAAAAACCAGGCACATTTACAAACGTATTCCCCGATGTTTTTCACACGCACTCGAACGTAGAAGCTCTCGGTGCGTTTCACTCGACCCTTGCGGCGATATCACACGTCCCAAATGCTCAAATGCGTAACTTGGCCTCGGCTCCCGAAGCCGCGTGTGAGTGAATCATGAGGACATATTGGGAGCGCAGCCTGCAGCCCTTTAAAGGATAACCGGAGACCAAGAAAACGGAAGCAGAGTGGGCTTCAGTGATCACATCCGAGTGCCCTTTATGCCGCGGCGTTAATTTGGAGCAATACCGCGTCACTGAGCAGCCCTAAAAAAACTCAAAATCATCCAAACCGTCGCCATGAAGTACAGACCCAGTGATCTGAAGGGTGAGGGGTTTGACGCGGGTCATCTCTGCAGCCTCAGCTGCCCTCCAACCGCCAACTGTTTACCAGCAGCACCGGCCGATAAAACCGCCGCAATCTGAAGAAAATAAAAGCCTCATGAGGAAAAACCTGATTAAGGGGTTTCATCTTGAGATGCCCGCCGGACACAGACTGCAAGAGGCCTCTCCGTGTGTCCGTGTGAGACGTTAGGGGGCGGGGGGGGGGGGGGGGGGGGGGCGTAATTGAGTTAGGCCCAACGAGGCCAATGACTGGAGCAAAAAAGGTCAGCGGCCGGAGTTTATTGGGTTGTTGTTTGGGAAACGCTGCTGAACCCCCCCACCCCCCTCCTCCTCCGCAGGCTTTGACCGTCGGCGACAAATCACCCGCGACAGGTGAAGCGATCGGCCGCTATTTGTGGAAGCGTAACATTTACTCAGAAGCCACGAGGCTCCGGTGGACCTGGAGCGGGCGAAATACTCCCATCCGGCCTCCCTGAAGGACTTTAAGGTTTAACGACAACAGGGACGATCGAAAGACCCGTAGTCAGTGGAGAAAAGGAACGTTTTTGGGAAGTGTGTGTTGGATTGATGTACGTGTTAGACGTGATTTTACTTTGCTTTAGTGGATAATAAAGATGTCGACCGGCGTCGCTGAAAGCTCCACAGTTCCCTGAGTTGAATTAGAAGCTGTGACAGTTACTTTAAATTTATTTTTTTCTTAAAAACGCTGACTCAGGGAAACCATTTCATCGGCCAATTGTTATTTAAGGTGCTCTTTTGACGTGTAAATAAGAGGCGGGGTTACTGCTGGGGGGGAATTAAACGCTCGCAGTGATTGGACATCAGATGCCGGACAAACGATAATGTGCTCAATGTTCTTGGAGAATTATTGATGCACTTTGAGGCAGGAATTTCCTGTCAGGCCTTAAAGTGCTGCGGCTTGAAAATGAACCGTCCTCTCGGCTCCTGCATAATTTAGTCTTTATTTCTTTTGAGTCATATGAAAGGAGCAGCGGGATCAGTGATGAAGTACAAGTGTGTGTCGGTGATGGTCCCTCGCATAAATAATGCTAGATTGAGGGGTTTTTTTATTTGTTTTCTGACGTGTAAGCATGAGATTGACGTAACAAATCAGACGGTTTGATTTTCGCAGCACCAATGACTTATTCATTAGATTTTGAAGATTTGAGATTCGAAGGGGAAGAACTGAATGGCCCCAAATCTACAGGAGACACACAGAACCGGTCAAACGATTGGACGATATGTGTACGACAGCGTGTGCTTTCAGTTGTGTACGTTCCCATTTTATTTCGTATTTTAGAGGTACAAAGGCAGATATATATATATATATATATATTTGGGTGTGTGGGTATAATTGAGCGATTTAAATCCATGTTTTGTGGAAGAAAATTTCCAGTCAAAGATTCCAATCAGGTCTCCATAATGCGGAGTCGGAAGTCAAGTTCCAAGTGACATGAAAGCAGTCTCAACCTAAGACTGAAGTCAGAAGAGGAATTTTCAATCTCTCAAGTCTCAAGTCTTTTTAAGTGACGTCAGAGTCAGTCTAACATTTAGTCTCAGACTTAATGTGATCATCCAAGACCTGCCTGCTGTTGGTCATAGTAAACATAGCTGTTCATAGTATAGCATGTGGAAAAAGTGTCATAGTATACCTTCCTTCAACATGTTATACTATGACCCTTGAGTCTTATTTTGACATGTTACACTATGATCTATTAGTCTTATTTTGACATGTTACACTATGATCTATTAGTCTTATTTTGACATGTTACACTATGACCCTTGAGTCTTATTTTGACATGTTACACTATGATCTATTAGTCTTATTTTTGACGTACACTAGAACTATGCATGTTACACTATACTAGTCTTATTTTGACATGTTACACTATGAGCCTTGAGTCTTATTTTGACATGCTACACTATGAGCCTTGAGTCTTATTTTGACATGCTACACTATGAGCATTGATTCTTATTTTGACATGCTTATCGCAGTGTGAGAGACACTTCACACACAAGGACTGAACTGTCTTTCCCAACATGAAGACAGGCTGTCTGTGAATTTGCATAGTTCATTTAACTTCTGCCACCAGCTTCTCAATTGCGTTAACATTCATTTGTTTGGATCAATATTGAACCGCAGAGACAACCAATTATGCGGTTTCCCTTTGCATCCATATTTGATGAGTAAATGAGTTTCCTCGCTGCTTGGTTTGGGTCCACGTCGGCGCAGCGAGAGAGAGCCGTCACTCAAGGACAACGTCAGAAACAATTCCTGTAAACAGAACCTCTGCGTGGCAGCTGGTAACCTGGACCTTCTCAACTGCACTGTAGTCGTGTGTTAAAGAGAGTTATTGTATGCTGTGACCTTTTATTTTAATCACTTTTTAACATGATATATACAATTTTAATGAATGTTTGACTTTACTAAACCATTTTCGGGACTATATTAATGATTATTAATATATTAATGATATGTGAGCTAAGAAACGGCATACTTACAGCTTAGTCATTCAAATGCTTCATAATGGTGCTGAAGGAAAATAAATAATCAAAAGATGCTTTATGTAATGTTACTAAACTGTGCACATGGGAGAAAAGTCTCTCTAGAAAACCTCTAGAAAACCTGAACGTAGTGAGCAGTAATTGTGTATTCATGTTATATAGAATTTACAAGAATAATGGCAATCATTGAACTCCTCCCGTACATGATTTCTGTACATACAAAATGTCTTAACATGTACAGAACAATCCAGATCTAAAAAGAGCATGTATTTACAGATATGAAAAAAGTGTAATCATAGTAGGAGACTAAAACAAGACAGTGTGCTACCAAAATAGTTGTTCAAAACACTACCTTACCCAATTTAGTTTCAGTAAAATGCACACACACAACACACACACAACAGGAATAAGGAAAAGCATCTAACCATTTCAGTGAGTAAAAAAAGAAAAACCTCAAATACGTAATTTTACAAATCAGGAGCGTCAGGCAGCGGAATCTGGGACTCATACATACAGAATAATAAAGAATATCCGCTTTGCATCAGTAATATAGAGATTACATTCATCGTGAATACCGACCCATCAGTTACACCCGGGCATTTCTTACCCTGCATTTAACAGCAACCGTTCGGAGACAGTGTGACATGTTATTTCTGGGTAAGACTGGATGAACTACGTCCCTAAATATCGACATACACGTGTGCGGGATTAACGATTCGGCCGTCACTCCGGGAAGAGACGACGCCGATGAACTCGTGTCATCAGGGCTCGGCCGCTGACATGGTGCCATTTAATGAGACGCCCCAAAGCTTCATCACTTAAGAGAACTATTTTGAAAACGTTGGTCCAGATCCTCTGCTCCATGTTTAAGTTGCTTTTGAGGTCACGGCGTCAAACCGGCGGTGAAGGTGCGTGTGGATCACATGTGCAGACCGGAGGGGGGGGGGGGGGGGGGGGGGGAGAGGAATGCCGGTTGCTCCATCCAAGCAGAAGCTTCTTCTTCTTCTCGCCCAAAACCAGGTTTAAATCTTACGCTTCCTCAGGAGATCATAAAAAAAAAACCCCAAAACAATTACATCTGCATCTGAATGAGGTTAAAAACCACTTAAAACTACATCCGTGTAGGTGAATAAAAGGTGGGGTCCGCTGTGTCCCCTCAATGCGGCGTCCCCTTCCGTCTCTGCTCCAGGGCGTGCAGGCCCTCCTGGCGTCCCAGCGCGTGCTGCGTGCCCACTTTGTGCGCCGTCTCCGTGGCGGCGATGTCGATCTGCGCGTACCTGGTGGAGCTCCTCCCTGCCAGGAGACACGGAAGGAGACCCTTTTTGGGACATTCGAGACCTTAAATGAGACTAAAACGCAGATTTCCCAGTGCTGAAGGATACTTTCAGTTGGTATTTTAGACATTTTTAATACAGAACTAGGCCTTTCAGATATGAATGTATACCGTTTTTATCTCTATAGCTTTTTGTCCTACTGGACTAAAATAACAGAATAACTTAACAACAAATTCTAACCGTGACTCATTGATGCAGCAAAAGCATTTTTTTTTTTTTCTTAAAAAGAAGAAGAAAAAAAAAAAAATCCAATCTCGAGAACTGCAGGGACAAACACAACGTGACCACAGCGAGGTGGAAGTCGAGTGGATCTCTGCCCCCGCTGCCAACGTGATTGCTTGTGGTCTGCGGCGCAGTGAGACGGGAAGCCGCCTGTCTCCCTGCCTCGGTCTCTGTCCCCCGGGGGGACAGAATGAGGCCCGCGTGCCGCGACATCAACGGTACGCTGACGTGGAGATGCAAACGTCTCCCTCCCGCATCCTTTGATTGGTATCTGAACATTATATTATAGAGCCTTCCGTGTTCCGAGCTTATGATGATTTACAGCATTTCCTCATTCTTTCCGACCGTTGACTTTTTCCCCCTCAGAGGTTGGGCATGCCTTACGCTGAGGGGGGGGGTGCGCCGCGGTCCCTCGGGGGCCGGCGCCCGGCTCCTGCAGCTCCAGCTCCATGTAGTTGAGCTGTTTCTTGGACGTGGGACTGACGGGGATGTTCACGTACGTGGCGCCGCCGTCGTCGCGAGGCCTTTCGGGGAGCGCTGCCTCCGGGGGGGGGACGGACGGCGCCCCTGTCAACACAAGAGTGTTCATTGAGTTTGGGAAACACAAAAAAAAGGGGTGGAAAGTTAATCCCACAACGACCCAACAGGTGGTTCATCCTGCAAAACAAGTTGTTTCTCTCAATCCAGGATCCGGATTATAGCGGCAAAATGAATAATATTACTATTCTATCAGGAAGAATGTGGTCACATCTACGAGCACTGGCTAGGTATTTAACTGGCTAGTTATTTATTTAGAGCTTTTTTCTCTAGAAAACTATGTCACAGACCTTCATGTGTACCAAACAGTAGGGTTCCATGACACATATGAGGAATACGCTTCCTCAGGCTGTGGATTCACACTATGATTCATATGTATTTTTACTGGATTTGTTGATTATATTGAAAAGATAACTTTAATTTAATTAGGGTCATTAAAGACTAATGTCATTAATCATTAATTATCATTAATTAATTATTAAATGCATTCATTCATTCATTAAAGCCAATATTCCAAAAGTCATTAATTAAATGATAACAGCGACAGAATCAAGGGTATCGCTTTGTGATTCAAACCTTCGTCGAGGGATAGAAGATGTTTTGCTTCAACAGCGGGAACGTTAATTAGGAATTAACATAGTGTGCTTGATATTAGTCTGCACACATCTGCATCAAAAGGCACGGCGACAGACTGGGATCAGCAGCCATACATTGCATCCCACATAATTGTCCTCCCCCCTCCGCCCCTCCCACAGGCTAATTATGCATAATTGGTTAGGCCCCCGGGGGCAACTTATCAGCAGCATGAGGGCCATTTTATATCGCGAGGCTGTAAAACCATCTCATCCACCATCAGCGCTACAAATCCAATCCCTTAAACACGTGGAACGCCGCGTGTTTGCTGACACAAATGGTTTTGTTTCAGCAAATTATTGCCAGAAAGACAGGATGAAAAACCTTAACAATACTTTACTAATACGGCTTTGGAAATAACACAACATCCATTTTAAATGCATTCATTTTCCCAATTTTCGCCACACCAAACGAGGTACAAATCCAAAAAGAGCGATACAGAGGCAAGGCCATCCAGTCGATTGTCTTATTGAGAACGCTTCAGGGCAGCAGCATCAAATTTGCACATATTTTATTCCTTTTTATGATGTTCGTGTCCAAGATGCCATTACGGGTAATGCATACTTTTCTCTCCTGTACTTGTTCTCTGCCATGAATGGAGACCAAAAAGCAGGAAATAGTTTGTTCCATTTGTTCCAAAGTAACGTGACTAAAGAGAAAAGGTTACAGTGAGTCTGCTGATGCTTGAAGCTCCCGGTGTTCAGAAGCTGGGGACTTTTGACTCCCCCTCAATGCTAACAGACAGCAACCGACAGCTATCAGACCCCAGAGGCAAAAGGGACGGGGGGGGAGTCACGCTGTCAGCGAGAGGCCATCAGACGCCAGGAGCGTGCGGCCTTCGGCGAAGCCCAAGAGGACCGATTCCTGATCCATCAGGAACCCGGCGGCCCTCTCAAGAGCCCCTCCCCACCCCCCCGTCACGTCACGTCGGCCGACAGCCACCAGACGCCCGGCCCCGAACTCACAAAGTCAACCGCCTTCCAGGGAAACGTGACGGCGGCTTCGGTGGCAGCTGCGTCCCCGGGGTTTATTCCGAACTACTGGAAGTAAACCCGAGCTGTCGGACTCGGCCGGCGTGCCGCTCAGTAACTGCCGTCTGTGTGTGTGTGTGCGCCGCACTGTGACAGCTGCTGGGACTTCCTGGAGCAGGTGTGCATTAGACGGAGGGTATCCTCCCGAGCGTGGGACGCCGAGGCGGCCAAAAGTCCCCCTGACAGCCGCCCCCCCTCCTCTCCCGTCGCCCGTCGGGGCAGGTATGCAGCCACACGTCACCGCTTGCTCGTGGTGCCTTTTGACACAATTGGATGCCACGCAACTCGAGTTCACGGGCCACCACGATGAATATTGAATCCATTTTAAATGATGATGATAATTTGACTCTACGTAAAGGGACGTGTGGATCTTAAGTCGCTTCATGAGTGCGTGGCTCACAGTTCCACCGGCACAAAGAGGCGGTGACACTCCTCACCGGGCCTGGTCGGTCTCACTCACCTTGATCTTCCTGGAGGAGCCTCTTCTGCCCACAGCTGCCCATCGGCTCGTACCTGCTCCTCCCCTCCGCCTGCTGCACACGGCGCGTAAAGCGTGGATCAGAACTCGCAGCGAGCAACTACAGCATTAAATCTATTACGCATGAAATGAGTGCGACAACATCTCGGAGGCCTCGGCGGCGTCCACCAACCGCGCTCTGTTGCCGCTCGACTTTTCTTACTTTTGGCTGAACAAACGCGCCGGAGGACGTCCCAAGCTTAAAAGGTTTCAGTACAGTCCGTTACCGGTCTGCTTCCAGCTCACCACGTCATTCTCAACTGCCTTTTTCCAATCCACAGGCGGGGTAACTAAGTGGACTACACACTTTTTTCATGCAGTCCATTTCAGATACTACTTGAACCCATTATTCCGACGCTACACCCTCGATATCAGAACTCGGAGCACAAGGAGTCGGCAGTCAGAATGCGTTGGTGGTTGGTAGCATTGAAGCGGATTACAGTTTTTTTTTATCGTTTTCTTTTTTTTTTTTTAAATGGGCCTACCTCAGAGTTCCTCTCCAGCGACCGACTCTCCATGATCTCATAAGCGGGGCCGGCTCTGCGTCTTTCCCCTTTGCTGTTAAGCCTTTTGTCTGTTGGAAGAGAGAAACATGTTTAACACTAGAAACTAAACGGCAAACTCCAGGGCCAATAGACAGGCCACAACATCATCCCACATTGCTTTTTAATCCATTTTCTGAATGGATTTGCATGAATTCCTGCAGAGCGGCAGCGGTGGGAGCAAATTATAGTGGAAAGATTCATCATCCTGTGTTGCACACGGGGGAGAGAGGGGGAGGGGGGGGGGGGGGTTTCCCTTGGTGCTTCAACTACAGATCTGTATGGATAACATGCAAGACGTGTTAAAGAAGATCAACGTGCAGCCCTTTGGTGCCATTTCACGCTCTGCGACATCTTGTTAGTTACTGTCGAGAACGTACGTCGGCATTAAGCGAGTAAACAGCTCCAACACCTGCTATGAATAACCTCACGCTTTGGAGGGTCAGAATGTTCAGCTTCTTAAAAAAAGAGGTGCACATTCAGCCGTGGGAGCCGTTTCGTCGAGCCTGTACATTATTTATGATTTCACAACGGCTTTTCAAAGCAGCGCAGCAATAGGGGGGAGGGGGAGGTCACACGGTGCAGAGACGGAAAACAAGCAGTTGATTAAACAAAAAGGAGCCGGAAGGAAAAGAAGTGTGTTCATTGTCTTTTTTTATTTCATTGATGACACAAAGAGGAGGTCCGCGGCGCAGAGGAACCGCAGCCGCTTCGCCGCGAGTTGGGAGGAGGAAACCGGGAGGCCCTCTTACCTTCGCTCTCTGGGCTTTTGGCGAGTCGCGCCTCATTTGGGGGGGGTCGAGGGGCGGGAGCGGGTGGGGCGCGCGGCGGAGGCCGGCAGCGCTCCCCTCGACACTTTGAACAGTTCTCGTAGACGGCGGCTCCTCTGTCTTGGAACACGGGCGTGCCGGCGGCGCCGGTCGGTGCCGACTTCAGCTGGTTTCCGACAGCGGGGCTCATTGACTCATAAAGGTTCGGGCTGTTAGCCTCCGCCCCGAGCTGCCTCTCTGCGTTCGGGAAGCCGAGCAGATCGGCTAAGAGACCGGCTAATTGATCTCCTCCTTTCTTTGGCAGCGGCGGATCGCCGCTCCTCCTCACCGTTGGCTTCTCTGAGCCAGCGTTCCCAGACGCAGGCGCTTCCTCCACAACGCCCCTCACCGCAATACAGTGTCTAGTGGCGGTGCAGGCTCTGCGTGGGGATTTGTCGGCACTATGATCTGCCGGATTGGGAAATGTGATGTTCCGGAGGCAGAAGGGGAAAAACGTCAACATTCTTTGAGTTCGAGCGAGCTGTGGCTGCAGCAGCATACGCGTCAACTCTGTCCATGCGCGCAAGGTCCAATGCATGCAATGAGGTGCGCATGCAGTGTTTCAACTGGTTACACTTACCTGGTATGACAGGTATCCCTGAACCACTCGCAGGGATGCTTTGGGTCCCCTGTGAGATGAAGAAAGAAAAAAAGAACACAAAATATATTCTTGAAATCGGTTCAAATAAAAGAAAAAGAGTTAAGAGGCATCTCAAAAGGAACCAATTGGTTCCCACCGTAGATGTAAATCTGAGAGGTTACATTGTTTTCTTTTAACAGTTGGGCTTTGTGTTTTTTTATTAAACGATCACTAGGTTAGGTTTCTATAACTTTCAAAACTTCAGATGAATACGTCGATCCCACAGAGAATATTGCGTTGTAAAATTAAAAAGGTAGAATATATTGTAACGAACCAATCTTAACGCATGTATAAATACACTTCAAAAACACGTATATTTAGTTGTGTCCCTTTAACTGCGAGCCAATAAACACCTCAGGGCGGAATGTGTTGCTCGGGCTGACTGTGATAAATAACCTCCCACACTCCTCTGATGTGCGATCCATAAGCTTCTGGCCAATAACTCTCATACATTATTTAGCTCACTGAGGACTGACGGCGGGGAAGCAAAAGACAAAGAGAACATGCTGTCGCAGGTAAGCAACTGCAATTTGTCTTTCTTAACCGAATGCACCGCCAGTAGGTGGAGCTGTCAGTTTAGGATATTGCAAGGAACATAAAACTGACCCAGAACAGACGCGAACTAAGATGCCTGTAGTGAGTTTGCATCTGGTTATGATCCCCTTGGATGGAACAATGCTAAAAAAAAAACCACCACCTTTACGAGGATTAGAGTAAACCATAGTGAGGTTTTGACTAGAAGCTTCTTTTTGTCATCGTTAGTGGAGCATAAACAAACGAGTGCGGCCTCGCCGTCCGCAAAGAAGGAGAGAAGACGCCAAGACGTCCTCCGGCTCACCTTAAACCCACCACAAACCAAGCAGACGGTCACCAGGGTTTTAGAGGCAGATGTGAGGGAGCTGCAGATGCAACACGCGTCCGGCTGCTGGCTCGGGGCCAACCCGCTTCTCCCCCCCCCCTCCCCCGAGGGGATTCGGAAGCGTTCACTCGAGGTCTCGCCGCCGCCGCTCTCGTCCCCCTGCGCCCAGTCCGCCGCGGGGCCTAACCGGGCGGCGCCGTCCGCTGAGCCGCAGGGCTCGTCTTCTTTGGCCCCTCCGGCCCCGTCCTGTAACAGACCCCTGGGGCGGTCGTAGAGGTACCTGAGCGACGTCGGCACTCGGTACTCGTGGCGAGGCGCGTGGGCGCACGTACAGGGGCTCAGGTCCTGCGCCAAGTGGGGTGGCAGGCTGAAGACGGAGCCGAAGTCCTCCCCGCCGGGGGGGATGTCCAGGCTGCCGGCGCAGGAGGAGAAGCTCCCGGAGTAGGAGGAATGGCTGGCGGTGGCGATGCCGCTGTCAGAGGAGCTCTGGCGGCCGATCTCCTGGAGCTGACGGGGGGGCGTGGCCACGGGCCGCTCGGCGCCTCCCTGGTTGGCGCAGAGCTTCTCGGCGGTCGGCGAGGCCGGTTTAGCCGCCGCGTAGTGGCCGCCGCCGCCGTCTCCCGCTGGGTCCGACGCCGGCTCGGTCCAAACGGCCGCTCGGCTGCCAACGCTGCCGTCTGATTGGCTGGTGTCTGACGCGTCGGAGGAGCCGGACACGCTGCGGTCGTCTCCGCCGGCAGACGGGCAGTACGAGGACGAGGCTGCCAGGAAAGACAACATTAATGCAGTTTTAATTAACACAAATAATGAGTACACGGCGTCTTTGTCCCCTTTCGGTGGCCAGCCGTTAAACAATGATCATGGGAAAGACCCACATTCAGGAGCGCCAAAATGTGTAAAAAAAATCGCCCGAAATGTTTGTTTCTACGCTGAATCCCGGCGCCGTACCCGTGCTGCTCCGGTGGGAGAGCAGGCTCAGTCGTTTCTCCAGCTCCTGGGCCTCGTGGTTCAACCTCTCCTCCGAATTCGTCCGGCTGCCACCGGCCGGGTCTGTTCGAGGGCGGATTCCAAGAATAAAACGCAGAAATAGAAACACACAAGCGTATTATCAGTGACAGAGGCACAGCTGTGAAAACAACAACAACAACAACAACAACAACTCCAGAGTGACGAGTTGGGACCCTTTAAGCCCACGAGAGCCACCAGGGAACAACTATAACTAACTTTGGCCGGAGCGCCGCCTGCCGTCATTTGGCTCGCGAGTCAAACAAGCCTTCGCACAAGCACAGGAAAAAGGGGTCACGCGGAGGAACACTTTGCAGTGTTTGTGTAACACTATTAGGTTTATTAATAGCGCTGCCACGCGGCTAAAGGTCGTTCAGGGAGCTCATGTACCTTGGAAGGTCAATGCTTACACTAGATTGATTTTTTTAATGTGGTAAATGGACTCAGAACCGTGTATAAGGTTAACTTCACATCCTACATGAGGAAGTTTAACTCAGAGTAGTGTTTTTGTACATGTTGATCTTTCCTCCGAACTAAAGCTTCTTTTCATCTCCTGACAAAAATACAGTTCTTTTGCGTCTCGGGTTGCTCAAAGAACCCAAGGATCTGCGTGGCATTTCAATTAAAGTGTCCAAGGCGTACGAGCAGCGTCATGAACATCGTACACAAACGGACATATTTCACAACTGTCGTCATGGCCGCATCCGTATAGAAAAATATACTTGACCGCCTCTCACACAGCTTCTTTACCACCTGCTGCGGAATACAGATCCAACACCATACATCCGGCTGATTGCATGAGTCTGAAATGACTTGTATGCTGCTGCTAGATCAGAAAGAAGAAGGGGGGGTACTAAACCTCTGACTGACAGGTGTCGCGGCCTATCGCGCGCTGTGCTGCTTGCGGCTACCTCATCTTAAGTTAACCACAAATATTTCCCCCCCCCTTTGATCAAATTAGGATTTTCTAACTAAACTGTAACGCGGTCTTCATTTATCTCAGATCCAGGGTTATAAGATGAGCAAATAAAAAGTAAAGAAACAACGGAGAGCAGGAGAGAGTGAAAAGCACAGCGGGAAATGAGAAATGGATTCATGCAATTAATGAAACACAGAGCCGGAGGGCAGAGGTGAACTGCCAGCGAGACACATAATCAAGGGCTGCTGAGAGCAATGGGAGTATAAAATGAGCGGCGGGGCGAATGAGTAGGAAATCAAGTGGGGAGGCAGCAGTGGAATCCGGCGGATGAGGTTACACACATGCCGGGAGTGATTAGGAGGCTTTGGCTGCTCTGCTTTGTGGGAACTGTGACTTTGACCCCCTCGCTCTCGCCCACACATCCTCCCCCGCTATTTATTCTACGACGCACCGCAATAATAGGAGTATGAGCTCAACCTGTGATTGGGGGAGGTGCAAGAACCAGAATATCCACCAGGGCCCACAGCTGCCCCGTCCGCACCTTAAGCCGTTCACCGGGTGAGACAGTTTCTTTTAAAAGTGCGAGTGTGAAAAAAAGGGAATGTGTTAAAAGTAGACAGCGGGAAAGATCATTTTCAACAGCTTTGGTAATGGAAGACCAAGCGTCCAGATGTGTGAAAATTACAGAAATAGGTGATGTCACAATAACAGAGAGGGATGACAGCCGATTCTACTTAATGTATCATGAATATAGACGGGAAAATGACTAATAAGTACACCACATCTCTGTAGGACAGTAGATCACGCATGTAATTCTTTTTTTCTACACGCCAAGGTACAGGTTAGCAAGTTAGTTTGACATATCAATGCCTAAAAAACCTGTATGGCTCACGTTTCAGCATTACCTTACAAAAAGGGGCCTACATAAACTTTTAGCTCCGTTTTTGGTCTCCACCTGCTTCACATGTTACCATGTGTCTATTAAGCTCCTAAATGTTCCGTTACGATCAACAGATAGTCGCTCAAATGATTTGTTTGTGTTTTGTGTGTTGAGCCAGTAGCGTACCGAGCATCAGGGCCTTTTAGCCAAAAGAGAGGGAGGGGGAATGCTAGAGCTCATGAGACGCCACTGTTACGCGTGAAGCATTAAAATATCCCACCCCAATAAGACCGTAAAAACGTATTACACTTTACTTTTAAAAACATACCCAACAGTGAAGACCACATCTACCAACCTTTGTGCTCGACATCTTTAAACAAATTTTAAAAAAAAAGACTGTGATGTACTAACAGTAGAAGGTAAACCAAATGTCTATTTGGAACTCGGCCTGTTCTCCAGCGTGCGCACCAGTAGCACTCCACCCTCGACTATACATAGACTGCCATTCAATGTGCTTTCCATAACCACAGGACTCGGTAGTTGTCCTCCTGACATATGTTTAAGGTGACCCCCAAGCTTTACGTTCATCACAATACATAAGGGGGGTTAGAGAGTTTGACTAAAATTATAAATTGCTTCAAAAGGATTACCCAATTACATAAAAACAGCTGTCAGTCGTATTCTAGTCACATAAAAACACAGCCATGCACGGAGGAATCCTTTGAGTCGTTCTGCCAAAAACGGTTGGATTCCAGGAAGGGAGCACACCTAACAGCTATGATAACACCGACCCCCCCCCCTCCCCTCCCTTCTTTCTGTAATCAACGTTCCCCAGTCCCCACGTGGGACCCAATTGGTTTCACCGGTCCTTTCCCACGAAGCGCCTTTTAAAAACACATCTGGCAACTCACCTGGCAAGACCGGCCGCAGTCCGAAGGGGCCTCTGGTGGGGGAGATGCCTCGCACGATGCAGTCGAACAGGAAGCTGATCTGCTCGCTCTCAGCAGACGCCAGCAAGAAAACGCCGGCCCCTGCAGAGGACGCAGACTTTATTAGTGTCACGCTGGTTTTTTCGCAGCGGTGAAACATCCACCAAATATGACCAAATCCTGCCGGTGCTGCCGCAAACAGACAATTATTCTCATCGGCGGGTTTATTTGTTCGGTTTCAGCGCGTCGAAATAAAAGGATTAAAGTGACCATCGTAATATAATTCATACCGGGGGGAACATAATTGACCAAACCAGATATGACGGCAGTGCATCCGATTGACAATTATCAACGCCATGGTGGCACGAGAGGAATAATCAGAGCAGTCACAAGGAATTAATTCAACGGAGCGTCATGAATATCCGACGTTCTAAATTGAAGCGAATGGCATCAAAGGTTGCGTAGGAATGCAAAAGGTTAAAGGCCGCGCGTCCCTCCAACGATACAAATGGGTGTTCCTTACAAGGCGTCCCCGCGTAAAGGAGGGGGGGTTGTGTGGCCGTGTCCCCGGGACCACCCTTCTCAAAACGGGCCTCAATAACATTCCCAACACTTCCCTTTTATGTTGCAGGGTCAAGGGTCAGCAGTCGCGTCTGCACCAGTTTACAGTGAATAGAGATGATTAACTGAAATGAACCTATATTGTGCGCTCATCGAAACAACAAGCGGACCCGTCTGGTCTCCTCTCTAAAGACTGATAAAACAACTGAACGGAGTAAATTAACTCAGTAAAAGCAGTTCAGACTAATTACCAAAGTCACTAAAGCAAAGGCCATTATAATTTTTTTAGGCTGATTTGAACAATGTATTTACATTGTTCTATTTATTTCTAAATGAGACAAACATCTTCTATGGAATCAACCGCAGCTTCCCTTTGAGGTGGAATATATCAGCCTCGAAGGCCTGGATTTCTTTGTAAAGGGAAACTAAAAATCTACACAAACCACCTTCACATGACACACAGTTTGAATTCAAGCGATTATTTCTGTATTCCAATTAAAGTTTAGTTTTAAATGTTTGGCATTTGTACTCGATAAATTACTCAAATTATTTCAATCATCCATTGTGATAATCCACTTTTTAGAGTTTGTTACGTTTCTAGTCGAGATTCGCTTGACTCCTTTTGATTGTCCTCACAGTGTGTTTGATTTGACTCGGCATTCATGTGATAATAAAGTATTATTCTAACTGATTCCCCGACTCTTCAATCCTTCCTTTATCATCCACCATTGTCCATCTGAACCCTAATTTGAGTCCTCACATTACGCATTTCCTTGAGGATAAAACACCATCAGGATTCAAAAGCGGGGGCTCTTGTTTTTGTGACGCACGGTGTCGAGTTCTGGGCCCAGCGGGATCCTGCACACTGGTAGTGAAACATTATCTCCTGCATGTTGTCATGAAGCAGCGGTTTTTGTAACGCACAACCCTGACGGTAAGAAACACTAATGAGAACAAGTGGAAAGTATTTGAGGGCCGTTTACATCTGCTCGCCGGCCCTCAACAGCCCCCCTTTTTGGCTAAACGTCAACACTACACCCATGTGTGTGTGTTTGGTAACCACATATTGGCAAACTGGGGATCTTCTGGAGCAGTTAAGAGATAAATGGACACACATTTCAGCTGGGAATTATACAAACGTCGCAATGACCCCCCCCCCCCCCCCCCCCCCCCTCCACACACACACACACACCAAAAAACTACCAGCTATGATTGGCTGACTGCAGAGAACACGCCTCGGTTTCCCAACGGCCCAGATTCAGGTGCAACACCTTCACAAAAGTGCAGAGATTAAGTGCACTTTGCGCATTTGTTTGTTTGACTGGGAGCCAGACGGCGACGTACACGCAGGCCAAGGAGACGGGCCGGCGGGAGTAAACATAATTGTGCCTGTTGTCCCTCATTTGACCTTACGCACGTTTTGCGCCCCATTGAGCCGCCCCACTCGGCCAAACGGTTCACAGTCGCTTTGGTTCCCCGTAACTCACAGTAACCGCATCGCGATCCGCCCTCGAACACAAATCCGTTGGGCACGGGCCCATATCGCCGCAGGTCCGGGAGGTTCCAGTGGCCGACGATCACCGGAGGGACGTCCCTGGCCAGGGTCAGCAAGTTATTGCACAGGTGAAGGGTCGCGGGTCCGCTGTCCAACTTGGTGCCTGTTAGGACTCCAACACTGAATCTGTGGACTACGGAAAACAGAGAAACCGGTCAAACCAACAATGAAAAACTCCCTTTGTGTTTCCAACACACTCTTTCTCAATAAGCAGCTTTAGTAAGAATGACATTACACGTCATTTAGCTGACGCTTTTATCCGTAGCGTATGGAAAGTGCATCTCAGAATGTATTGATTATGACTGTATTGAAGTGTGCAGGTATGAAGAATACAGTTCAAACCAAAGCTGTGGTCAATGTAGCATAGAAGTATAAAATGCAAGAGAAATCAGCTGCACATGTAAGTGCTTGGGTGTTTTGTTTTTACACAGAAAAAAAAGCATGCATACTGATGAATGCCGGGTTGATCAGCAGGTGGAAAATTGTTCTTTCACAAGAGAAAGAAACACGGTGTCCTTACGGAATGATTACTTCTAATTTGATGCCATACAACAATAACAAAAAAAAAAAGGGGAAAGCTGAGCTCTGAAGCAACCGAGCGAAGCCCGTCAGGAACATCTGCAGAATCCAGCCTAGTTACACAATGACAAAGAACAGTGGATGCAAATTCAGAAAAAGGCCTGTGAGTTTGTGGAACTTGGTTACGCGTACGTGGAGCGGCACTGAGCCAAAGACTCCTGCTGCGCCGAGTAAAGACTGATGGAGGCGATGAGGAGGGACGCGTCAGCGCCTCGTCGTCACAACAGTGGACAGAGATCCATGCGGTGAACCACGGGACGGCCGATCGTAGACATTACATACGTACATATTCCCGTGTAGCACATCAGGCTGGAAGGCACATACCCACCACACCCACCACGTCCTCTACCTCTGCTTTACCATTCAGCTGGACTTTTGACCCCCCCCGCCAAACAGCCAAATGCTATAATTAGTATAATACAAGTACGACTGTCTGGAGTTTGCAGCGTTGGTGCAGCAGCTTCCTAAATCATTATTTTAAATCTATTTATCTATTTTTCAGCACAGTTTTATTTTTAACATTCGTCATTTGTTATAATGAGTCGTTATAATTATGTTATTATTAATATACATGTTTTGTTTTGAAAGTTGGCTGTAAATGAACTTGAGAGAATTTCATAGTGCAAAAATGAAAAAACACCATAATTATTATCATCAAGGCATTAACGCTGTTGCCATAGACAGCATTCCCCCTAACACACTGGAAATGTGGAATTATCCATAAATATAAGCTTCTAACACTACGTTTATAAATCAAATCAAAAGTATAAAGGGAATATAACTACTCTGTCCAGCCAGCATCTACAATAAAAAGTGTTTTCATCTCTTATAGTACCTCTTATGACATTTCAACGAGTGTTTCCCAGAAGCACTTTATAAATCCTCCAAAACCTCAATAAAAAAACAAGAAGTCCTTCAGAAAGGAATTCCATCTTCCAGCAAAGTCAAAAGAAGCACAAATGATTGCTTCCAGATGCGTCTCCCTGTCATGGCGACAGCTAGATATTACTTTAAAGTATGAATTCTTCTTGTATAAACGGCAGTCGAGAAAATGCAGCTTTCTCCAATAAACGCTTGGGGTCGAGGAGCTTCAGATCTCCGGCCGTAGAAAAGACCGCTGAGGGAAAATTGCTGGTTTCTTTCCCCGTGTTTGGAACGTTATTTTTTTTTTTTTCCTGCAGTTGATATAAAATGACCTGACCTTTCGCCAGAAGTGAAAAAAGGACACAACACCGACACCAAAGCACAGAGCGGCGCTCTCCCCCCACACCTTCACCGAGGCTGTACCGCAGGCGGGCGTCCCACGCCTGCACGGCCTCCTTGCTGTCGAAGCCCAGCAGGGCGGCCTGGTTCAGGCACAGCACGGCCAGGGTGAACGCCACGCCGTCATGCCACGGCCCCGCCTCCACGCCGCAGATCTCCTCCAGGGTGACGCTGGCCCGCTCCCGGCCGCCCTGCGCCTTGTCCGCCTTGTCCTTAAAAACCAGCAGCACCAGGCAGTCTGGGAGGAGACGAGGGAGTCAGAATGAGGCAGAATACAATTATAAAGATTTTTTTTATTTTTTATTTTTTATTTAATCACCTAACAAAATATCACAAGATACGGACACGGGGTATCCGGCTCACAGTAGCGGTTGCAGTGTCCTGTTGTCTTTTGCCACCTTCAAACAATTAGTGTCAACTGACAAAACAGGACTGTGTGTGTGTGTGTGTGTGTGTGTGTGTATACCTCACTCCTTCACACACACACACACACTCCTTGCCCCCCACCACTGAGGCATGAGCGCAGACAGCTGTGATAACACTGTCATCAAAGACGTGAAGAGGAGCGGTGCTCAAACCTCTCGGTCCAAAGCACGTTAAGCTGCGCAGCACCAGATATTCCAAGGAACCTTTGCGCGTAACGCAATAAGGCCACGTCCGTCGCTCCCAGTGACACACACTGTGCGTGTCCGTGTGACACACACTGTGTGTGTGTGTGTGTGTGTGTGTGTCAGTGTGTCCAAGATGCACAGCAGGTCTCCAATCCACGTGCAGAATGGGCCCTAAAGAGGCTTCCACCTTCCAGCGAGGCATCATGGGACATTGAAGCTTGTGAATGTGTAGACAAAAAAAAAAAAAAAGTATGGTGCAAATGTTCACATCAAGAAGGCCCTGAATTATGTGTGCTGAAATAACAACAATGAGGCTACACAAAAAAAAGTAGAGCCACAGAGCAGGAAACAGGGGGGTTGTCATTTAGCTACAGGTGACCGCACATTTCAAATGACCTTTAAGCGCCTTCGCCGACAAAACGAGCCCTTTCTGCGCAACGTATCCTCCCTGGACCCGACTCACAGCCGGAACGCGACGCGGGCCTCGTAAACACGGACGAACACATCAGCGCTTCGCAGCAGCTGACAAGTCGCGCCGAGTCTATGGTTTCCTTGGTTTATTTACCTGCTACAGGAGACGGCTTGCGAAGGACGAGCCACCTAGTTCTCCACTGCGGAACAAAGCAAAAAGTCAAGACACACTTTTTTTTTTTTTTTTTAACGAAAGTGCGTGCAATAACTTAACCGCCATGTCCCGTCAGCAAAAAAAAACTAGAGACACGCCGAGCACCTTTTTTCCATCTCTGAGTTTGGCATATCCCTCCACGACAACAGAATCCGTCATCTTCAGTCATGGTTCCGGACAGCTGCACAGTCGCTGCCTGAATGAGGGGGTCACTTTCAAAATAGCCCCTCTCTCTCTCTCTCTCTCTCTCTCTGTCTGTCTCTGTCTCTGTCTCTCCCCCCCTCTCTCTCTCTCTCTCTCTGTCTGTCTCTGTCTCCCTCCCTCTCTCTCTGCGGTCACCTGGGCTGGCTTCCTGCACCACCTGCTGCTGGGGGAGCAAACGACCACGTGGCTCTTGTGCCACAGACGCCTCTTTTCCTTAAGCAGCACTGACGGGGAAGGATCTTTAGTGTGGTTCGAGTAGAATGTTATCAAAAAGGCGATTAGGTAGCAAAATACAAAAAAAAAAGGTTGTTGGTGTACGTGGAAATGCAGGTGTGCTTTCTGTATCACATGTATAATATGTTTGTATAATAAAATGAATTGATATATAGCATTACGTGCTGGATAGATATGACATACAAGTACACAAGAGAGAGATTTAGCGCGCTAGCAGAGAGCTTTCGTTCCGTTCTCACAACACACAAAGCTCTACGAAGTCAGTAAAAGGTTTATTCAGTCACAAATTGTTTCACAGTTAAAAATAGATAACTCATAAACTTCCACAGGCATTGCAAACAAAAACAACTGTATAAAATCTCATGTGTTGAAGCTAATGTCCGGGGCCACGTTCGATCACGAAGCCTTGGGTCGGCGTCGGATCACCGAATGGATCCAATCGATATAGTTCACCACCTTGGTGTAGACACCAGGTTTTCGAGAGCTGCCGCAGAGCTCTCCCCAGCTGATGATCCCGTACAGGAAGCTGACGCCATTCCTCGCACAGGCCAAAGGGCCCCCGGAGTCGCCCTGCGGGACGGGACGCAAATAGAAACGGGTTGACACGCGTAAACATACACGCACAGATCAAAGTGTCTTCCTACCTGGCAGGCGTCGGCACAGCCGATGCCCCCCGCGCAGATCATGTCGTGGGTGACGTGGTTGCCGAAAACGTCCGGACTGCTGCACTTGGCGTGCGGCACCAGCTGCACCGCGGCCTCCTGCAGAGTCGAGTAGCCCTCGGCCTCTGTCGAAAAAAAAGATTAACCAAGGAGTGACGCGCGGTGCGAACAAGGCGGAACAGGGTCTGAACGAGGAATCGGATCCCCCCCCCACTCACTCTCGTCGATGTAGCCCCAGCCGCTGATGGTGCAGCAGTAGCGATCGGGGAAGGTGGTGCTTTTGTCCGGGAGACAGACGGGTGCGATGAACGGGGTTCTCCTCACGCAGCGCCCGTCCTGCTTGGCCAGTTTGATCAGCACTGACGAGCGGAAAAACGGCAGCGTTACGCAAAGAAGCGCAGAGAGGGGTCCAAACGGCGAGTGTGCGTGCGTGTGCGTTTGCGTGTGTACGTATGTGTGTGTGTGTGTGTGTTTGTTTGTTTGTTGGTGCGGGGGAGCACAGGGACACAGCTGCTCAGTGACGCACAGCTGTGCGCGCAGATCGGTCTCTTTAGAAAATTCGAGGTTTCTCAACTCAGGAGTTTATGTGAGTCACTGGTGTGTGCGTGTGCGTGTGCGTGTGTGTGTGTGTGTGTGTGCGTGTCCACCTAATGCTTACCAATGTCATGTAGGGTTGGATTAAACACTGAGAACTGCTTGGGAAAGATGTACTTCTCCACTCCAAACGTCCGAGTGTTGGGACCGGTGACGTTGAAGCTCTGCTGGCCGAGCACCACCCGGAGCTGAGACCTCAGGGGGCTGAGGGAGGACACACAGCGCGCGCCACTAAGTATCCCGTCCCGCGTTATTAGTCAGCGAGCAAGTTGCCTCGACCACTACCAGCGGAATATGAATGGGCCATAAAATGATTAGCCTTAACGTATTATGTGCCGATGCGTAATATAGAGGCCTGTTTGTGGACGTCAACAGACAAACGTGTGCCCTCGTACGTAAGCAGCGTCTGCGCACGAGGCCTTTTTTAGGTTTTCCTCGAACTGGATGTCTAAATATAGGCTGCTCACAAAGCCGAGGTGCTGCGTCCTTAAATCACGTGCCTTTTAAGTCGCGGCCCGCGAAGGTCGGAAAACCAACAATGCCTCTAAGAACGTCCTCTTACGAAGCTGCAATCAATCTCTTTCTCTACGGGCTGAAAATGGCTCCCTGACACACAAAATGTTCTTGGATGAAGGGTTTCAAATTTTTATTTTGTCTGCCTATTTCTGCAGCGACACAAATACACGTGCACTCGAGCTTCCGTCGCCGCTTGAGTGCATCCGCCACGTACTTGCGGAAGAAGCAGTGGGCCGCGGAGAGGATCCAGCACGAGGAGACCAGCGTGCCGGCGCAGAAGTCCGACTTTCCGATGTAAATGGCCGCCATCCAGGGGTGAGCGCCCGGCATGGCCGAGGTCCCGAGGAATATCCGCCCCAGGGCCGGTCGCCTCTTCTCGCGCTTCACGCCGCACGCCGGCGTTTTGGCGCGCGCGGAGGGTTTGCGTTTTCCATCATCGGGGGCGTTCCTTCGGGAAGAAGCTGCACGAAGAAAAAGAAGGAAAAAAAAGTCAGGGTGAGCGATTATTTTAGACGCAGCGGCTACGAGCTACAATTTGCAAAACGGGGACCACGGGCACAGCGAGCGAGACTACGAAGCCTTCTGACTGCCGCAGTGTTTTTCGCTGGAATACCTCTCCTGAGTGTTTTCCTTTCGGCCGCCGGCTCGTTCGCCCCTGCAAGAGGCAGAGAAACATCCGTAACGGGGCGGCCTCGGGCTTCCTGCTGGGTGGAGGAGGGCCCAGCGGGAGCGCTCGTTGGGTTCTGCGCGACCCCGCCCAACCCCCGCTCGCCGCGTGCGGCGTTCTGCCAGCGCCTGACGTGACATGTTGACTCGGGGGTGAGTCAGGCCTTTACACCCCTTCAATCTCAAGCAGCCCACGTTATTCCGAAACGAGCGGCTGGCTGCGTTCTACTTGGTTTCACGCATTAGACGCAGGGGAAACTACAATAAGTGACGGCTAGATGAATATGTCATCCCTTGATCAGGTACATACAGGGAAAAAATGTGTTCAGCTTTGACTCACCTAAACAATGCGGCCAATAATGACCAAGGACTTCTCAACAGTTGAAGCAAATGATTAAAGCAGAATCAAGGCTGACTGATACATCACGCTTTGGAAAGGTGCAAGAGCATCAAATACACAAAGTAACAATCTATAATATTTTAACATTGTTTAGGTGGAAGCTTCAAATAAGCTCAGTCGGCTTTTCGCCTCTTCCTGAACTGTGTTCATTTATTAATAAATTGTGCAGGCCCCTTTACTCACACGCAGGCGTCACACAGCGGGGGACGTCGCAGTACTCCCAGGAGACGGCGCCCTTATCTAGTGTGTAGCACCACGGCATCCTGTCGTTATCCGGGTTCCTACACACACAGAGACACGGTGGACAAAGTGGATGACTGTGTGAGTGTGTGTGTGTGTGTCTGTGACACAGCTTAGTGGCTTACAGGGGCCCCATTGCTCTTTTTCAAGTTTCACCGAGCAGCCATGTGGAACTTTCCCAGCGACCTTTGAGTGTTTCTGATGCCCGGGACCTTTCGCTCTCTTGGCGTAAGCGCCCCCCTCCTTCCACGCCAACCGCAATTACGACGGCAAATCTGTGCGGCCGTAGCGGCGGACCTCTCAACACACACCTGCAGTGGGCGTGCGCTCCGAGGCCCTTGAGGGCCGATTGCATCACCGTGCCGACGTGGAACTCGGTGTACAGCAGGTCGTAGTTCCAAGGCAGGCACCGGGCGCCGGACAGCGTGGTGTTGGCCAGCCCTCGGTAGTCTCTGCCCCTGTGGTTGTAGCACTCGGCCTCGGTGTCTGCACACACACACACACACACACACAATCAGACCAAGTGCAACACAGACATGTTAACACCTCTGGCACTGAAATCAGTCGCAGCACGTCCTAGGGAGAATAAAAAGGATCTCTCGCCGTGCGCTTTCACAACCATTGCGCCAATTGCAAAGCGCACACATGCACGAACACGCGTCTTTGACAAAGACCCGTGAGGGAAACGCCGCTTCCACTCACCGAGGCTGCAGCGCGGCCCGCTGTGGCCGCCTCGGCAGTTGCACACTTCCTTGCCGGTGAAAGTGATCAGGCGACACGTTCCGTCATTCTGGCAGGGGTTGGAACGGCACACTGGACACACACACACACATACACACACACACACACAGAGGGAAAGTGAGGCACACCTTAACGGCATGCCGCAGTTTCAAAATAGGCTATGCGTAAAAAAAAAATATGTCTGGTTAACAAACGGTTTAAAATGTCTGAACCTAGTCGAGGACAAAACATGCACGCAACATTTGTGGAAAAGTTCCAATGTGCTCTCTAATCGGTGTCTGCTCAGCATCTCATGAACCAACTGTGTAAAACCAAACAGCATGCAGACAAAGCTCAGTGCATCCAGCAGCTGACGAGGGAAAAATTGCATAAACAAGAAACCGTTTGCCAGACACCTTTTGTTAGTTATCTCTTCAGCATGCTGTACTGCCCTCAAGTGTCAAAGAAGGCCCATTAGGTTCAAATAAAAACATCTCATGAATGAAACGGACCTTTAAATTCCTTTAATAACTCAACAGACAGTCCAAACCTTCTTGTTAACACACAGACAGTGCATTGAATGCAACATGTGTGGAATATGCCTGGGGAAATAATCTAGATTGTGGAGTAAAGTCAAGGGGGCATTCGGGTTTTCTTTCCACTGCGGAGAAAAAAGAAAAGACGCCACCGTTGTGATAACAGAACGGTTTCGGCTCAGCGAGGATGAAACCACCTTAATTTCTCTCTCTTTTATGGCAGGGAATCCCCCCCCCCTGCTCCCTCTCACTCACCAAGATGAAAGCTCCTCACGGCCCAATGGGGTGTGTCCAAAAACACCATTCCTGAGTCACAGCGCGTCATATAATCCGCCTTTTCTTCCGAGGCAATGTTGGTCGTGTAACTATGGAGCTGTGATCAAAGAGGAAAAGCACGTCTCCCCGGGGAGGGCCTGACCCTCGAGGCCTCGAGAAGTGCCAAACGGTTTGTCGAATCAAGAAAAGTCTCTCGTAATCTCCATGTGCGGTTAGTGTTTTAACAGATGTTAAAACGCACAGAAACGCACGAGGTCAAATTCAGCTTAAATCAGCTCGGGCGTTTTTTTTTTAATTGATTGCACAAACGTCGCCTCGTCGGGTTTCTCTCTCATCATCTGAACAAAAGCGCAGCGAAACAAAGCAAAGACACAATCGAGGCGCAGCGGCGGCGGCGGCTCGAAAGCACATCTCACTTGTGTAGCGAACCCTCTCGCACACGATTTCCCCCGACGCGCACTCGCACTGCTCCACATTGCGCAGGTGGATCCGTCCCCAGGACTCTCCGGGGTCGTAGTAGCGCAGGTGTACGGTTTCGTAGCACCTCCCTGGGGGAAAAGAATAATAAAGGAAGCCGGGTTGGGTCGATACATGAAAAGACATTCAGGGTGGAAATGTGGGAGACTGAGATTGAGAAGCTCGATGGAGCGTGCGGCGCGGCGCTCTGCTACGTTCCTCCCGAGTGGATCCGGGTTTTGTTTTTTGCCCGTTTTTCTGTTTGATCGTGAGCAATTTTTAAAACCGACTTCCCCTGAGAAATAGCAGAAGCGGAGCGTGACATTTAATTCTTGATTTTAGAACATTATCTCTGGCAAAGGAAATGTTCAGAATCAAGAGAAGACGTCATTTGAACAGTGTCACATGCCAAAGCACAACAACTCCAAGACTTTTATCGTCACACACATTAAATCTGACAACTTCTTCTAAGTCGTTCTAAGCATTTAAGGAGCAGCTGGCTTTTGGGGTAATTTGATAAGAGGACGACCCGAGGTCCACCTAAGGTTTCAAACAAATCTGCTCGCCTTCATGTGGCGGTGTGCAACTGGTGCAACAGGCCTGCTAACTCCATTCAACCCAATGACGACGCAGAAAACGCCCCCCTGTGGTATGGATGTCCAATCGTCTAAAAAATCTCGTTAAATCAAGACGACAGATCCCTGTTGCCATACCCACGCTTTAAAACGTCCCGAAGCTAGAAATTGCAGTTTGTATTCCAGGAACTGTTTCCTTAGGTTTGGACTGGAGGACACGCAAGACCAAACGGTGGGATACAGATTCATTGAAAGAAAAATAAAAAAAAAAGATAATGTCCTACTGCACCCACTCTTCTCGCAGATCGTTCCCGTGAAGCTGTCGGGACAGGAGCACTCGAACCAGCGGCCGTGCGAGGTCGGCGTGCAGACCCCTCCGTTCTGACAGGGGTTCACCTGGCACGGGCCGGGGAGCCTGCGCGGCGCAGGGCCGGGAACTGAAAACAACGGACAGGTTACACAGGATGAACCGCGGCCGGCGTCCTCGAGCGGTTTTGATTCAAAATGCAACGCGTTCGGGAAGGGGGGGCGAACTGACCGTCCGGCCGGGTTTCATTCAGCTCACAGACGCCCCAGCGACGGTCGCGGTCGAAGTTGCTCGTGAGGGAGCACCTGCAACAGACGAGACGGGTGATAGAATGCCAATCGCCCGCTTGGGTAGCGAATGCAAAGGCGACATTTGGAACGAAGTCAGACGCGGCCGACGTGATGAACGGTTGGGAGTACCGCGGAGTCGGTACTCTGCATTCATCACCTCGGGACGTGTGAGGTCATCGGGAGAAGTATGCTTTGGAGATACCGCGCCCCAGAGAATGGGAAGATGTTTTGGAAACGGTACCAATAAAACCTCACCGGCTCTGTTTAAAGAGTTAAAGCATCTGCAGTTCATAGCAACAAACCGTTTTAGATGCACGAGCACGTCAGAGAAACATGCAGGGTCACATTGTGTAAACTTCATGGGCATGTGTACCAGTGATGTTGGGCCATATCATGTTGCTCCAACTTGCTGCTGGCACCCACCTCTTGTCTCACTTCCAAGGAATGACGACTGGGAAGCCCTTGAGCAAGTTTTTTCCCCAAAAATCATTGTCAAAGATTCAGACGGTATTTCTACATTCTACGTTTCAGCCATGATCAATTTATTGAAGCCTTTGAGCGCCATACCGCATTAAATACATAACGTTAGCATTAGCTGTAACAACACGCATACTGTATGCACAAGTAATTGCCCTGACGGAACGATTGTGACGTCACACCTGCGGTCTGCGCAGACGAGGCGTGCGCTTTATGAGCGAATGCGCGCGCAGTCAGGACTCACCACGGTTTGGAGGAGAGGACGGTGAGGCAGTCGTGATGAATCCTTCCTCCCTGACGAAATGGGAATTTACATTCTTTGCCCGTTGTGGTAAACACTGACGGCACACAGAGAGAGAGAAAAGTTTTAAAAAAAAAACATACAAACGTATTTATCAATGAGTCAAGCTTCAACCGCAATCATTACGAACACGTAACACGAAGTGGAAACGGAAACTGCCTGAAACACAGTTGCAATAAAAAGAATAGTTAATTGCCATGTGTGTTTGGACATTTTACGTGGGGATTTATGCACAACAAGACACAAGTAAAATCAAATATAAAAATGCACCATATGAAATAGATATTGTGTTATCCAATTGGTGTGTTGTTAACGTGCGCGTGTTGTGAGGCAGACCTTAAACCACATGTTTTAGAGTTATGTTGCACTACTAACTTCAGCGGGTAAAATACATCCCATTCACCGCCAGTTAAACGTGCATCACCTCCCTTATTTCTCCCTCTAAATAAGACATCAGACTGGGGTAAAACAAACTTACCTTTCTGACCCCCCCTGGAGGTGGCTCCTTCATGCGGAGACAATATACGCTGAAAAAAAAACGCGGAAAATAGGTTACAGCGCGTTCCGTTTCTTGTCTCAAGCGCACGCAGAATGGATGGAAATACGCGCGGGGATGAAAGGTCAACACTTACCCCCCGTGTAGCGAACGCGCAAGGGAGAAAAAGTAACCCGAAGTACGCCGTCGTGATGGATTGCATCGTCTCTGCTCCGTGGTGTCCGGGATGGGGGGGGGGGGAGGTTCAGGGGTGTTGGGGTGGGAGGGGGGGGACCTTGTTTCCAGAAGTCGGCAGAGGGGTCTGTCACGTTACACCGGTGCGTTTCCGAGTCCTCCGCCTCCTGGTTTTGGTCATGGGAGACGTGGGAAACCCTGCAAGTATTGTCCTGTCCCTCACACTTTCGTGCCGCGTTGAGTAAACCCGTTGCGTCATCGGGCTTGTCTATCTCTCTGAGGCATCCTTTATCCCCGGCTGGTGTTCCCCCCGCAACTCTCCTGCGCCCACGCCCACGGCCCACGGAGCGAGGACCAATCCACAGTCGCCAGAGGCGGGTGATGGTGCTCCAAGATACCCCCTCTAACCTCTCCCACCCCGACCCCCTTCCCCACGCCACATTAGTTGGTGCGTTACTTTTTCATCATCATAATATAAACTTTTATTCTGGTTTAAGATGTAACTTCTGGGGGTTTTCGTTTTAATTGGTTCTGTTAATAAAGATGTTAAGTGTGCACAATCCCTGAGCCCAGGGCCGGCCCAAGGTATAAGCGAACTAAGCGGCTGCTTGGGGCCCCCTGCAGCTGCTTATTTCGCTTATGCTGCAAGCAGCCCTAGTTTTGTATTATAACCTCACTGTATTCGTTTATAATTTTCGCTATAACAGTATAGTGTGACATTTGTGCCAATAATCTTCTAGCACAGGTGACTGTGCGTGGTTGGAGGGGGGCCCCCAAATAAAATTCTGCTTAGGGCCCCCAAGAGGCTCGGGCCGGCACTGCCTGAGCCTATTGAGTTATTAAGCGATTAACTTTTGATATTTAACGTTAGCCTGTGCGCTGTATGACAATGACTTTGACATAACTAAAGTTAAAGTTACATTAAACTTTAAAAAGCCTACTTATTCACATTAGATAACGACTAATATAAAAAATACTGAACAATTGAATCCCGTAGGGTTTAACGTTAGTTTAGTTTACATTTCTGTATTTTAGCATGCTTAGCAGATAGCTGGCGTTAGCTTACGACAAGCTTTCTGACATTAACTAGCTAGCTAACTGGGTTAGCTACGCCGAGTAGCTACCAGCTAACCCAGTTGTCTGACAAAACGCTACCCTGCCATTTACGGTTGATAAGAGCGACGTCCCGGTCAGATAGTCTTTTAAGCAGCGACGCGGCAGAGACCAAAGCGGCTCTCGAGCTGAGAGACAGTCTAGACATGAAACCATCCACAGCTGGGCCATTGGGCGCTATCTCCGGTCCCTGAGTAAGATAAGGCCCATATCAAGGAGTTGGAAGTAAAAAGCTGCTCTCAATTAAGAATTCAATAATGGCAGTGCCTTTGAAACAAAAGGGAAAATACGAACGTAAAGTGCCCAACCCTCCTAAGTGGCCCGTGTGTCGTCAGCATTCCAGCAGTAACATGCTGTGTCAAGAAGACAAACCCCTTAAATCCCACAGTGTAACCTCTAATTTCCACCAGCTGCAATAATCTCTCCAGATGCTGAGCTATACACGGTGGAGGCTGGACAGCCGAGTCCTGCATTATAGTGTGTTTCTTAAGACAAAATTGCTCAACCAAGACAACCATTTTCATTAATTCTAACTTAGCAAACACATTTAGCTGGCCCGATATGACAAGTGGGAGATGTCTGAGTTTTGAAAGCCTTGTGTAACACATGGGTTTTTAAAACCACAACAAAGTATTCCAAGTATTTATTTATTTTTTTACAAGGGTGGCTTGAGGTTAGAATGGGATGGTGCGGGATAAATCGTTAAATGTGCAAAAGAGAAGAGCAACAGTTTTGTTGGAATTTACAGCCGTCAAAGCTTTTTAATCGTTAAACACGTGGACAACCTCAAAGTCACACAGAAGCAGGAAGCACAGGAACATGTATGATCTGCAAAACGTAGAAGTGATATAACGAAAATATTTAAATATGCATTCAAAGTTGGATTTGCCTCCCTTTTCATCCTTTCTAGTACGTGTTTCAACAAAAGTGGGCACTTATATTTCTGAGAGGTCAACAATTTACGATTCACATAACTCATCGGCTCTCCTGGAGTTTTCAAATGGACGCCACAGACTTCAAGATTCCTTCATTCAATTTCATAAATAATTCACACCGTTACTGGTAATTATTAACTTCATTAACGGTTAATTCCTTGGCTTCTACATATTACAATATAACACAGTTTATTTGAAAGCCAAATTTCCTATCAGAAAGGAAATCATTATTACAAACCCATTGATTACAAATGCATGCCCCAAACTTCATATTCCTGCTTCTTCCACGGTTGCCCTTGGTCTCCATGGCTCTTAATAGAATTCCTTTGCTTATGGAACTAAACCGTAACAAAAACATATCACTGTCCAAAGAAAATCACAACCATTTCTAAAAAAAATTCAACAATAACACGGCACAATTCGTAACAAATTTACAATATCTATCCCCGTGTTAGACTACGGGGGGGGGGGGTTCATGCAGCCCAGCGTCCATCTCATTCCCTTTTGGGTTTAAAAAGTGCAGCAGTGGGGCGGGGGGGGGGGGGGGGGGGGGGGGGGGGGGGTTCCCCCCCTTTAGACGATCGTGGCCTTGTACAGGTCCGCCTTGCAGTCGTTGCACCCCGGCGCGGCGCGGCCGCCCGGGGGGGGCATCGGCATCGGCATCGGCATCGGCGGCGCGCTCCGCAGCTTGCTCTGGCACTGCCGCAGCTCGGCGACGTAGCACTGGAAGCTCAGGCTGAGCTCGGAGTCCTCCCCCCGGGAGGTTTCCGGCGCTGCCTCCTCCAGGTGGACCCCCTCCACGTCCATCGCTTCCGCAGCTTCGCGGGGAGCAGCGTCGGTGCAGTCGGTGCAGTCGGTGCAGTCGGTGCAGTCGGCGGCGGCGGCGGGGGGGAAATTCTCTGTGCACCATTTAAAAAATAAAAAAAACACTTTCAGGATGATTATCCTGAAACAGATTATAGCACATGTTAATATATGTGCAAAGAACAGAGGCTTCCCGTGTGCCAGGTCGTCCTGGCACACGGGAAGCTGCATTCTCAAACTGTTGGCAAACACGTGTCACGGCTAGCTTTTTGTCAAAAACGATGTGTTGTTGTTGATGTTGTTTGGCTGATTTTGTTTTGCCAAAGAGGGGAGTTGCTTCATATCTTGTTTTTCCTCTATTCTAAAATCAAATATAACTTCGTGATTAGTGCTTTCCTCGCCAAGTCGTCTCGGTTGTACATGTTGATGAGCGCGGTCCCTTGTGGGTTATCCCTTTCACACCATAACCACGTCCGGTTTTTTGTTGTTAAAAACACATTTTTACATAAATGCAACTAAATATAGACGGAAAAAGTTCCATCTCTGTGCAGCTCTGGCCCACGTGGACCCGCGTGCAGTCGACTGGGCCCAGGCCTTCTCATTCAGACCGGATGTTTAGCATGAATGGGACTTCAGTGCACACGGCACTTGAAACCCACACCGCTCCGCCGAACATCTGCGCATCATCTCGACACACCGTACGGCTGCGTGATGTGGGCAGCTGTGGTGGAAAGAAACAAAAGACTCCTCGGCTGAACTCGCTCGCCGGGGTCGTTGGGGATGGAGAGATAAAGGAAATTGCAACAAGGTTAAATGTGTTATTTCGTAGGCTTGTTGTCACATGTGGTGTATTGCAACATTACCACATGTGCCTCAGCGCCTCACTTCAGACCGGATCCGGGCTGCATGACCGAATCGGGCCGAGTTGTTGAAAGCTCAAAATGAAGTTTTAAGTGGGTGTTTTTGTCCCCCTCTCATGCCGGTGCACTCAGGCGCCTACACACACACCCAAGTTTTCCAAGGGTTCTAATGGCTGGTGAACTCCCCCCCCCCCCCCACACCCCCTCCTCCCTCTCTGCGACCCCCCGAGTGACTCTAAAAAGCAGAACTCGAACGAGCATATACTCTCCTCACTGTGATTCACCGCCGTTCAGCTCCGGAGGTAAACACAGCCTGTGAGCTCCAACAGCTGGCTTCCAACTGACCCTCCGCTGAGGGGGGGCGGGGACGGGGGGGGGGGGTCGCCAAAAACACACTCAAGGCCCCCGAGGACACGTCGGAAGTCCAAAGCTGTGGTGTTGATTACGATCAAATTGTTTTTTTGACACAATACAAACAAAAATCCTGAATTTAAACACCCCCTATGTCTTTTGAAAAAGGGAAACTCCACCACCATGTATTTATTTTAAATTTTACATCAACATGCAGCTCGCTGTTTATTATTATCCCTTCATTTTTTTTTCTCAAACATCTTTTCGACATCTGTTCAGGCCGGCTCACTCCGACACAGTGTCTCGACGCAGACGGTGAACGTGTCCACCGTGTCTCCTTTTTGACGAGTTCCGTCCACAGGCGCGTCAGAACTGGACCAGCCACGGGGCCGTCACCGAGAGAGGGGTGTGGGGGGAGGGGGGGATGGGGGGCGGCTGCCAAAAAGGTCCATGCCGAGCGCCTTCCTGCGAACCCGCCAGATGGAGGACAATGCTGCTCCGAGCGCTGAAACAGACCAGGTCAGGTGTGCCGCTGAGTCATCCCAGAGCGCTTTATGTGGGACGACCCGTCTACATCTCCTTGTATGGGCCCAAACCGTTACTTTGGGTTAACCCCGACCCCCCCCCCCCTTTCCTCCCTGTGGCGACTAACTTCTAACCAGGAAATGTGTAGAGGTGGAAGCCGAAATCCTATTTGACTTCAACACAAACTCTGGACTTCATTTCTAAAATGTATTTGTATTATTTAGCCCTAAATGAAGCCCTCCGTGGGAGCCAGTTCATGTCAGGCCTTTCGAATGGAGTTACGCTGTGCAATATCGCCCTCTACTGGCCACCCTCTTCCTCCCCCCCCCCACCACCCACCACCTACAGGTTGCCAGACACGGAGAGGTGATTACAGCCACAATTATGGTAACGACGGGCAGACGTTCCCAGTGCAGGCTCCTCTGGGGAGACCAGAGGCCTTCTAGTTTGGTTTCCTAACGGGGTAATTAGGGGCTAATTTACACTTGATTCGCCGACTAAATACAACCGCCTGTAGGGCTACAAGTGCTCTGGGTAGCCTCTACTTTGTTTTTATAGAAATCCTACCTACTGTGAAAAAGAGCAGTGTGGTCTATTAAGAACGTTTAATTTGCTAAGAATTTGTTTGATGACTTTGCAGTGCACTCGTAGGAAACAATAGTGTGCCAGTGTTTTATTAAAAGTAGCTCATTCCTTAAAAGGTCGATCCACCTCAGCAGCGCTTCTTTGCTGCGTTGGGAGACAGCAGAGGGCGTCAGCTCAACAGGGAATGCGTGTAAAAAAGGTACGTCTCCTGACAATGAAGCGTGAATCACAGCCGCGCTTCCATTTCAGCCGGCGGGAGAGAGGGAGAGAAACGGGGGGGGGGATGCGGGTGACCAAAGCGGCAGCGGCAGTTTCTGTCCGTGGCTCAGTTGACTCGTGGATGAGGTTACCATGGCGCCCGGTGGTGGGAAGAATCAGGCCGGTTGCACTTAGCAACCAGGAAAAAAAGAGGAGCGGGAGGCTGCGATCCTTCCCCGCACATACCTCGCTATAAAGCCCAGCTAATACGAGTCTGTATGGTTCACAAAAGGAGATCTGAGTGAGAATAAGAAAAAAAAACACGTCGCCTCTTATTGGACATCTGAGGTCAGGAAGCTTTTGGCCTTATTTGATGTATTCCCAGCAACTCTGAAAAATGTCTACTGCAGAGAAAACCCCATCACCATCACAAATCTATTCACCACTTGATTGTTTTCTTCATTTCACAAATACGGAGGAGGAGGAGTGCAGAATGCAAAATGGAAATAGAAAATAACTATATCCGCGGGAGATGACAACAATCTAACCACTCCGCGCACAAAGAGTATGACAAAGCTTTGAAAACAGCCGTTTAAAAAGAAGGCTGAGAAAAGTCCCACAATGCAGCGCTGAGGCGACGCACAACGGAGCGGTGACCCCATTAAATAACAATAGACCAAGAAGGTGGACAACGCGGTGCGTCAACGACGGCGGACAAACACCGCCACACTGGGCAATCAGAGCAGAAAACACACAAAAACACACACACACAGCAAGCGGCGACACCCTGAAACCAGCACACAGAAAAGTACACAAAGGAGTGGGAGCTGAAGAGAGGAGAAAGCCACAGGACAATTATGAGATAGAGCTTAGGCAGAAAAGAGGGGGGGGGGGCATGCGGGGGAGGAGAGGAGGGGGAGGCGGGGGAGGCGGGCATGGAGAAAACTGAGATCATAAACGTGTAAAAAGACAGACGAGAGTGATTTCCAATTCTAACATTTATTAGATCTACTCAATCACAGGTACAGAGTTTATTGGCAGTGATTATCTACAACAGGCATCTAGAGAGGGAGGGAACCGACGGGCAATTCAACAATGTCCCCCGCAGACAAGGAGCACTTGTCCTCCTCTGGTGACTAATTGCTTCTTTCGGCCTCTGTCCGATTTGCTGATATCATGTAATGACTCACCGGTTTGAGCGATGCCGCAGGACGTTGTGGAATTGCTCTTAACTTTGAGGTGGTGGGATGGAGAGGAACACGGTAATTATACCGCACCGACTGCCACAGGTCCAACACTGTAATACCATTTCACGGGGGTCGGGTTCGCTTACGGTGTTTTTCCTCGCTGTACATGATCAACCCGTGTGCCGAGGGGAACGCGGCTGCTGATCTCATCGCTTTTCGGTCGTTCTACGCTCGGCGAGCGCGCCGCTGTGCAGCGCCGACCCGCCGATCAAGCATCAGCATCCCCCCCGTGTGGCCAAAACTACTGAACAAACTGAACGGCTGAAACGGGAGTGAAGTAAACCCCGCGTGGCGAGTAAACCTTGCTCACTGAACAGAACACACACACACATCCCTATTTACATTCCGATCAATCACACGCGTGCCTGGAGAAGTTGAATAACAATGAATCGGTATCAATTTCTCACTAAAGTGCATCAGAGTCAGTGTGGAGGGAGTTTAAATTCGCAAAAGTGGTCGAGGGTTCAGACCACTGGGGAGTTGAGGGGTGTGGGGGGGGGGCACGCAACTCTCACACACACACACACACACACACACACACACGGAGCACTGGTTTGTTTACACTGCAGAAGTACCTGAGCATGACTTTCCCGCTCCGCCCGCCTCTTGAGAGGGGGGGCGGGGGGGCGGCGGGGTGAAGTTGGCCTCGGGCAGGCTGCCGTCGAAGGACGGCATCGGGGACGGCGACGGGGGAAGCAGGGTGCTGTTGGGGCTGCTGATGTCGCCCTCCCCCACCAGAGTCAGGTCGCCGTGGGCGTCCTCCTCCACGGTGCGGAGGATCGGCCGGGTGTCCAGGGGCCGGGCGATGGGCGAGAGGTGGGTGCCGAAGGTGGAGTGGCGAGGAGGGGGCATCAGGCACCGCCTGTTGCCGGAGTGTCCGTTGGCGCCGGAGCCGAGCGAGGAGTCCAGGCTCTCCGAGCGGAGGCCGGCGGTGAGGGACCCCCGCGCCGGGACGCCGTTCTCCCGGCCTTGTTTCAGGGAGTCCGGGGTGGAGCAGGCCGGGGCGGCGGAGGAGGAGGCGGAGGCCGGGGTGAGGCGCAGGAAGTCGGGAAGCACCAGGTCTTCTTTGCTCAGGAGTCCGCGCTGGTCGTTGGCTCGGCTGCTCTGCGCCCGACTCAGCAGCTCAAAGAATTCTGAGGTTACAAAAAAAAAAAAACACAACGACAGATCAGACAAGTCGCCTCGCTTCGGGGAGCCTCCTGGAAATGATCAGCTGAGGGTCAACGTCGGTTAGTCCCGAGGCGAAGCGAAGCAAAGCCAAAGAAATCCACCGAATAAGTCAAAGAGAGAGACGGAGAGAGACAAAGAGGGATTTACCTTCAGCTTCATCTATATTAATCTTTTTCTGTTTTCTCTTTTCTCCTGGGAGGCCTGAGCCGAGTCCACCCGCTCTCACAGAGAAGTCCTTTGGTGTCGACCTCTCATCTCCCTGCAGATGCAACAATAACAATGCACTCTGTTAGGGGATGGAGGGATGCTGAGAGATTAGGTGCGGGGGGTGGGGGGGGCCCTAGCGCCAACTGCCTACGTGTGGTGCGAGCGTGGAAAGGGAGCGAGCCGGTCAGCGGGCAGCGTGAGGGACGAGACAAAACCCGCCTCATTTGAAAAGGAAGGCGAACGTTAACAGAGACGAACGCGAGCCAGCGACAGAAGACCATGCGTAAGCAGCAGGGAAGGAAGACTGTGGGAGAACACGGACGTCGGGGGGGCACTTACCGTGGCAGAGAAGCTCTTGCTCGGCGGGTGGTTTTTCAGGGAGGAGGACTTTGATTTGTCTGTTCGAGAGGGATGAGGGGAAAACCTTTTTGCACTGGGAGGAAAAACTTGGATCGCCATTTAGTGTTGATAGTTTTAACGCTGTGAAGGACGGCCCTACCTTTCCCTGAAGCACTGTCGATTCGCTCCAAAACCACGCGCAGGCCATCCAGGCTGGATATGGGGGCGCCCAGGTCCAGAGGCTCAGTTTGCCCGCTCTGAGACGAAACACAGCGCGATGATCAACAAGTTAAAGAGTCTTCACCGGTTGTGCAGAAGAATAAACATCATTCCTCTAATCCTCTGTTTAATATATGAACTATTTTTAAAGCTCTGGACTCCTGTGTAATATTGTTCTAATGCCCAGAAAAGAAGAAAAAAAAGCCACGAGACTAAAATAAATCTTCTGGCTGAGGTTTAAGGGGAGGAGTTGGCGTGTTCAAGAAGTGTCGTCATTCTTAATTATAGCCCCCGGTGGTCCATCTTTGGGAGGCCGGGGCTGTTGAGTCAGAGCACTAACCACCGTGTGCAGATGGAAAAGGATGCGGTCGACTCCCTCCCGCTAAACCGCGATGCTCCACCCTGTCACACACTTCAAAAAAAAGAAAAAAAAAGATGAAGGCATTGTAGCCACCGGGTAGGACTTACTACTTTGGCCACAAGATCGCTGAGGTGGAGGCCATATTTGGCCACCACGGGACGCAGGACCTCAGTGACTGGCTTGGTGGGTTTGGCTTTAAGCCCCACGGAGCGGTTAATGGGCACCAGGTCCAGTCTAGGGGCGGGAGAAAGGGCACAAGTAAATGTCAGCGCAGACCTAAAAGTGCACACGGAATAGGTCGCTTTCAAAAGAGGAAAAAAATCACCAGATCCGGCAAACTTTGATTCATTATTCATACCTAAACAAAGTCCGCTTCTCCACCCGCAGCTCTCGAGAGCTGAGGGTCAAGCAGTCTTGGTCCAGCACCAAAGGCTGTGAGGAGAAGAGAAAAAAAGAAAAGAAAAACCGCCCATTAGCAACACATAACGCTGGAAAAATCTTTCAATTCACTTCGGTTGACTCCGGAACAACGACGTCTTGCAAAAAGAAACCCGCGAGACTGACGAGCGCCGTCGCGCCGCATTGACCCGAAGGCGGACGTGCAGCAGAGGCCTCCGAGAGGGAGCTCGCGGGGCAGACGTTGCGCCGGTGGACCTCACCTTCTCCCCTCCCACCAGGAAGAGGTCGACGGCGGCGATGTTGATGCTGATGCTCTGGCAGAGGTCCTGCAGGACTTCCCTTATGGAGGCGCCGGGCCGGAGGCTGAGCGAGGAGCAGGAGCCGCTGGGCAGCAGCACGCTGCAGTGTTTGGGGGAGCGCTCCCACGCCGAGTGGCGGTTGTCAGACTGAGGGACACGGGCGGGATCAGAAAAAAAGAATGAGCGGAGAGCCGGATTGTGGCTTTTAAAGTGTTAAAGATACACATAGTCGATTGCTTTTTTTTCCTTTACTCGATGATTCATGGCACCCATAAACAAACAACGAGTGGGCTGACATTATGGCTTCAGCAGACATGGAGGCTCTGTGTTGCCATGGCAATCTTACCTCAATCTTGCCAGCGGAGCAGGAAGTGGCCATCTCCAGACTGGCACTGGACGACAGGGAGCCCTGGGACTCCCTCCGCCCATTACTGCCCCAGTGATCTGCACAAGAGCGCACCGGATGATGGATTCACGCAGATAAGAGGCGCTGCTTACATTACGCAACAGGCTTCGGGACGACTTACGTCAGGACGCTTGAAGAATCCCGACACGCAAAAAAAAGTGAACATCCTCACAGAAAGTATCTTTTTTTTCAGGACATTGAGCAGCAGCTACATTTAGGGGGGCATTTTTGTGGTTCAATTTAGCGAGAATTCCCATGATTGAAATGGAGATCATTCAAATTGGAGCAAAACTGCTGTTTTCAATGTTTCGTATACTAGAATTCCTCCTGTTCAAAAGTAATATTTACAAACAAAACTCTTACTTATATATTCCATAAAGCTTGAAAGTCTAAAACTAAAATTCAAGAAAGATAATGAAGCCAATTAAAACCTTTATAGAAGATAAACCTGAAGCTATAGATTCAAATGTGAAGCCCCTGGGTGTCCCCGTCGAGGACGCGTCGGCCCCTTCGGAGGTCTGGCGCCGTTCCAACGCCTCGAACTCACCGAGGTTAATGTCTGCGACGTCCTTCTTCTTGGGGCCCTTCCCGAAGCTCCTGTTGCGCGACCACGAGAAGAAGATGCCGCGCTTCTTGTCGGCGCCCTCCTCCCTGCTCTCTTCGGTCAGCGACCTCCCTGACCTCTGCTTTCTGGCCTCCTGTCGGGTCGGGCAACAAAAGGGGTTTTTCTAACCTGCCGTACGGCCTCCCACCACCGGTAACTTTGACCCGGTCCAAACAGCAATGCCGTCACCTTTTTGGGCGTGGAGAGGGTGGAGCGGTCGGAGCCGGCGCTGTGCTTGGAGGGCGCCGGGCTGCAGGGGATCTGGTAGGGGTCGGGCAGGGGTCGGCCGTCCACCTCGGCGCACATGCACTCCTTGTACAGGGAGGACTTGAGGAAGCGCGAATAGCTGTCGAACTTCATCAGGTTGAAGATCTGCGGGCGCAAAGGGGAGGGCGGGCGAGATGAAAGCCGCGAGAGGGACGGAGGGTCAAACGGGGAAACGGAAGACGACACAGACAGACGGACGCGGGAGGGCGGGAACCATACGGTAACCATACGGTTACAGTGGTTGTCGTGACAGATCCCGACAGTTGGCGTCCGTCGTACTCGCGTGCCAGCTGGTCGCACAGAGCGCGTGTCAGCGTGTGGCGTGTGCGCTGGGTTCTGCGTGGGCGCGCGCTCCAGTTTGTGTTGATTGGTCTCGTTAAAAGGCCTCGGGGGCCCTTTTTACGCAAACAAACCCAGATGGCCGCCGAAGAAAAATATATGCCGGAGAGAGAAGCGACTGAAGGCTAAACGAGAGCGAACCCTCGTGTGTGTGTGTGTGTGTGTGTGTAAACGCCGCTACCTGTAGCTGCTGCGTCTTGAACATGTCGGGCCGCGGGGAGGTGAGCACGTCGTCGGCCAGCTGGGCCTGGCTGTCGATGTTGACCGGCATCGTGGCCTTGCTGGACAGGAAGCTGTTGTAGATCTCTCCGGCTCTCTGGGACAGCTGCAGCGCGCAAGGTCGGAGCGGTGGGAGAATTTCAAGGTCAAATGCGGAGAGGAAGAAAAAAAACGACGTCGCTGCATGTCTTGATTTTATTGATCCGGCTATTCTAAAACAAACAAGTTCTACAATCTGAGGGAAGGAAACTTCTCTTGATGTTTAATCCTCGAGGTCACACATTATGACTAACCAAGCGGTTTATTGACGCGGGTATTTGACTTAAAAAACATTCCAATTTCCTCGCGCTGTGGACCAACCTGCTTCTTATCAGCTGCAGGGACATGACTGAAGTATTCGCAGGCCTGCCAGAACAAGATATTCTCCTCGCTGAATTCTTTCTTGAGAAATTCCTGCGGAGACACACACAAGAGCTCCTGCGTGATCTTCGGAATCTCTGTCCCTCCTCGCCGTTCCGGAGGCAGCGGCCGGCCCGGGCGGCGGGTGTAGCGCTGCCAGAAGTGGTCGGGTGTGATGTCGGGTGTGATGTGGGCGCACAGCGAGGAGAGAGAGGTGGGTTTTTTTTTTTTTTTGGGACGCCGCGTTGCAGGGCTCGATTCAGAGAAAGGCACATCTTTTATGTGGGAGGTAACATGGACATCGAGAACTGGTTCTGAACTTGAACCGTTTTCAAATCTATTATGTCAAACTCTCCAAAGTCTGGCAGTGATTCCAGAAAAGGGGGGGGGGGGGATTCAACTAAATTCAATGCAGGAAGGAGCACGGCCTATACCTGGTCTGCTGCTTAAGCGAGACAGGATTCAAATCGATTGACGCTGTCTTACCGAGAAGTAGCGCACGCCCACGGGATCCTGGAGGAGGCGCTCGAAGCAGGCGGCCCACCGGGCGACCCGCTGCTCGGGAACCCCTCGCAGGCTGCCCCCTCCGCGAAGACTGCCATTGCTGTTCAGGCTGCTCTGGCTGCAGCACCCCTGCAGCTGGACGCCGCTGTGGTCTGCAAGACGGAGACGGGCCCGGTGGGGAAAAAAAGATCAGAGGGGCTGGGATGTTAAACAGAGTTTTTTTTTCTTATTATTAACTAGTCGTGATCTTGTAGGAGTTAAGGTGGGGGCGGGGGGGGTGAATGATAACGCTAATAACGGCGAGCCGAAAGGTACATCTGAAACAGAAAATGCATTCGACCAGAAAGGTGATCTTGAAGAAAAGCTAATGGCTTTTCTCAGAGCGCATTTCACATTCAATAAAAGAAGACAAAACAGAGGAACCAAGGATGATTAGAAGGACACGAGGAAGGGCTGGTCAACTGAATTTGGGGGAGGGGGGATGGGTGTGTGTGCGGGGGTGGGGGGGGAGGGGGGCAGGGTACGTGCTATCATGGCAGCAGATGGCCACTTTAGCAGGCAGCGTAAGAAAGAAGCAAAACACAAAACCAAAAAAGGGGTCACAGCGAGACACGTCACCGATACATCGGCGGCACCGCGGTGCCGAGTGAGCCGGTTGCCACGGGCAACGGGGCGATAACACAGCGCATCCTAGCTGTTGGGGAAAAGAATGCGAGCTAAGCTCCTCCGAGGCGGCGGGTTCCTCACGTCGTCAGCGCCGCTCGGTTTATGCGATGGCTTTTAGAAAGCAAACAGGCCGATGCTCGTCGCAATGAAAGCAAAGGTCAATAAAAACCGCAAGGAAAGGGAGGACCAGACCGCCCACGAAAAACACACTGGGTTACTTTTAATAGAAAACTTTTTAAATTGAGCAACTACAGAAAGTTCTGCAGAAAATCAGAAACAGAAATGCAAACTTTAAAAAAGCACCGCGAGCTGCGTGAGTTCAAAAAGTTCTGCAAGTTTGGATACATTTAAAAAAAAAAATTTAAACATTTCACAGCTGCCCTGGTTTTAATTCAGTTGCGAGAGATTCTCACGGAGTGGAAGTTTGGAAAGTAGCAGTGACAAAAGGAATTGTACTCACCGCCATCGGAGGAAGCAGCCGACTGAAAGAGAGCAAAGAGAGACATGAGTGAGAGGCCGCCCTCGTGACCTCCTGCGCCCAGGCGAGAAACTGAAGACAGCGCCGTCTCATCGGGCGTCCCGCCACTCGCCCTCTGAAGTGTGCGTCCGTGTTCAAGTGAGAGCGCGTGTGTGCGTGTGTGCTACTGCGAAAGGGTTGGATCTTCATTTGGTGAGTGGGTGGACCCTCAGCTTCAACCACACACAGCTGTTCACACCTCCACACCAGCACCCACCCTCACAAACACACAAACTCACACACACACACACACACAGACCCTGAATGTGTGCATTCCTGCTTACTGCAATCACAAAGACCGGCGGCTCATCAAGGCAGAGCTACTTGAGAGGCCGTCGCTGGGCACAATGGGGCTCTTTTTACTTGCTAATTCCAGCCGGGGAGAGTTTATGCATGCGTGGACGACGTCCCATGATTCAAAAAAAAGGTCCGCAGGACGACAGCGTTTCAATTTTGGAAATCCCGCACACGGCGATATTTGGGTCGGGCTCGTGGAGAGAGATTAGAAGCCCTGAAAGCCCTGTTGAGCTGCTGTCACAGATATATTTAAACGCAGGGGAGGATATGAGAGGCGCATCTCAGGGTTCGGTCCAAGAACAAACACAACAGAAAAACGGTGCGTTGGAGGATTCATCTGAAAAGGTGGAGGGGGGGGGGCGCGACTATTTCCAGACAAGTGCTTTTTCCGCTTAAAAGTGCGAATATCCAAGGCTGATGATACGTCTCAACGAGTCCCTTCGCTGCCAGGCTGGAAAAAAACACAAAAAACTGTTTTGTACTTGTGCGGGATTGCATAATGGCGCAGTGCAAAGCCGCCATGTCACCGAACAACACCAACAGAAGGAGGAGGCCAAGGCCTATTGGGGAGGCGGGGGGGGGGGGGGGGGGGGGGCAGCGTTCCATTTCGGGAGCACGTAAAAGAGCTCCATCACGACACGGGCCGCATTACCACCGCCACTAAAAGGGGGGGCGGTGCCCGGTCCCGACCCACCCGAAAGGGGGCCGTCCCTCGTGCGGTGGTGGCTGGCGTGTGTGTGCAGTGATCGTGGGGTGGGGGAGGGACGGGGACCCGCACAAGGAGCCCAAACACAAGGTGGAACGCACCCACTCCAAAAACAGACAGACCGCTTTAAAAAGATTTGCCTTTTTCGGTTTCCCTTTTAAAAGAAACCAGACGGACGTCACACCCGACGTGACGTGAACTTCAGTTTTGGAAGAAAAAGAAGAAGAAGAAGAAAGAGGATTATGATTTGCAGTGCTTGTTTTGACTCGCGTGGTGACACATGTGATCCACTTCTTATTCGCAGACGTGTCACGAGTGGGAGGGGATAAGTGACAGTTTTAAAGGTTTAAAAACTCAACAGTTTCCGGGGGAGTTGCTTAACTCACCCGTTAAAGTGCATGCCTGTGTCAGACGAGAGTTATTTGGATGACCAATAACCTTGTTGAAGGTCGGTATGCAAAGCGCTGACGTAGGGCTTGTGTCACCCGCCGGGCATTTGGCAATATCAGTTTCCCCCGTTTCCAGCGAAGTGTGTTGGATTACACATAATTGTCTGGGATTTACTTGAGAATCTGCCCACAAATACATTTTTCCTATAGAAATAGACAATAAGTTCCCTAGTCCAAATGGTCCAGAAACTAAACACATTAAGTTTCCAACAAAAGTTTGGCTGTCTACGTAACGGACAAACGCATTGGTGAAAACACCTCGGCGGGCGAGCATCATGCTACTAAAGGTTGAGCGGGTAACTCCGGCAAATATGCAGGCTGGTGTTTGCGTGTGTGTGTGTGTGCGGGGGCTGGACCACACACACACACACACACACACACACACACACACACACACACACACACCACTTGTTGTCGCCCACAAGTGGCCCTGCGACGAGGGCCCCACGTCACCTCCTGTCCGCCACGGAACCCGCTTCGATCCCGTCCGCCGGCGGCTGAACCCGAGGATCCCATTTCACAGCCGTGACGCCTCCCAGAGCAGTCCACCGCGTGCTGCTGCCGGCCCCCGAGCGCGCTATCGCAAGCGAGTGGACCGAACGGAGTAGGATTTGGGTGCCAGATTTCGCGTGGCCCAACCTGTCCCCCCCTGTCCCCCTCCCACCCACGCCACACAGTCTGGCATCCTGAGACACCGCATGCAGAAGGAACGCAGATGAATCTCTCTCTCTCTCTCTCTCTCCGTACCGGGGTCAAATCAGCCATTGACAGTGCATTTCTGATCTTAATAAAAAAGGCATGCCTTTTTACCTTCTGCACTTCATGCATCTTCCTTCGCTACAAAAAAAAAAAGTCAGATTTTTTAAAAACTTCCACATAAGTCAAGGCGGATTTCAGCTTCCCGGGAAACAAAAACAACCCCGAGTCCCCGCGGCTGCAAACAGCTGTTCTGAGGGGCAGAGAGACGAGCGCCATCGGGGGAGATTAATGAGAAAAGCAGCTGACTGAACAGAAGGAGTCGGAGGAGGAAGAGGAGGCTCGCTGGGCGAACCACAGTTTACTTACTGTGTTGAAGTTCCAAGTCCTCTTGAAGGAAAGTCTCTTTTTGAGACTCATTGTTCCCTAGTCTGCTACAGAGCACACAGACAGATTGTGTGTGTGTGTGTGTGTGTGTGTGTGTGTGTGTGTGTGTGTGAACGCATACCTGAACATTCCCCACCCAAAACTCCGCAAACCATGTCTGTACAAGTCTGTACAAGAGAGAGAGGAAGAGCGGGAGGGAGGGAGGGAGGGAGACGAAGAAATTTGACAAGGCACTGGACAGAAAGTGAGATGAAGAGGACGAAAGGAAGAAAGGGGGGGGGGGGCGGGGGGAGTGGGGGGTCAGAGGGAGGAGAGAAAGATTTCCTTACGCTGCAGCTGTTGCCATGGCGACGCGCCCGACAATACATGCAGCCTCTGCCACAATGGCATGAAGGAATCGGATGAATTAAACCTCCTCCAGAATTAACCTCCCCCCCCCCCCCCCACAAACCCACACACACATGCGGACAGACACACACAGACTGGCCATGTTGAAACCACAGTGCCCCCCCCCCCCCCTTCTGTTTCCAGTCGGAGCAGAAAGAGAGAAAGAGAAGAAATACCCCGTCAGTTCAAATGGAAACCAGATGAATATCGTCTTAATGAAAATAAAAACGTTGGGTCGCCCACCGGCTTGAACTCTGCGCCCCATTAGCCAGCGTGTGCCGAGCCCCCCCTCCCCCCCCAAACTTTAGCAATTGGATGTTTTTTTTATCTGATAGAAACAAACTCTGGCATCACTTCTCTGCCTCCGCCGCAGCACGGAGCCCCCACATTTGCCCTCCTGCTGGGCCATGTGCCTTTCTTAAGGCATCGGTGGCTCACTCGAGACGTTTTCCTCGTGATTGTTGCTGACACGCAGTACGTGAATTCTACAATTCATCCGTCGCATCACTAAGTCGGATGTCAACTTCTCTGCCAGGCAATCCGGAGCGAGGAGGGGAAAAAAATAACCTGGGCCCCCCGCTATCTGCAGCAGACGACAAAACTACCCCCCAGCTCCCCTGACAATAACACCGCAATGTCGCATCGGAGGGCACTTCCCGTTGAGGGCGCGGCGGCTGATAAGACGCAAGCAAAGAGTATGCGTGTTTGTGTGTGTGTGTGTGTGTGAGTGAGGGGGGAGAGGCTGATTTCAAACACGCACCGTGACGGAATCTAAAGGGGTAGGTTCGTCGCGTCGAACCTGTCGAGACGCATGCACAACGGCGTCGGCACGGATGCGATGAGGTCACAGTGTTTGCGCGAGGCGGTCAGGAACGGCAAACCGAAGAGGACGCTATCGCCGTCCCCCTTTGATCTCCTATGTGCGTTGTCCCCCCCCCCTCAACCGGCAAAAGGGTTGTTCTCCATGTCTTTAAAGAGGTTGAGTGATTTACATGCAAACAGAGGCCATCGTCCACAATGCGTTTCCTCTCCTAATCCCCCTCCTCAGGGGGGGTAATCTACTGCCCGTTTCCCCAACTTCCCCAGATTAGCCCCCCGGCAAATGGGTACGGCTCTGCTCCTGTCCAGACCAAAGGGGCTTCACTATGATTTGTTTAGGGCCGCCGGTGCGCGTGTGCGTGTGCGTGTGTGTGTGTGTGTCCACCACTTGTTGCTGACAGAGAGTACTTGAATTCCTTCTGGATGGACGCAACGTGATAAGCGGAAGTTCTCTTTTCCCTGACTGATGACGACAATGTAAATTCTGATCCCGCTAAACTCTGCCTGAACCTGTGCGCCAGCCGGGAGCTCAGAGAAGGGTACACGAGGAATACTGAGTTATTGTCGGAGGAGGCATCTAATACAATATATCGGATTTTGAAGGCCGAGCTAAACACACACACACACAAAGAAAAATAGAACTTGACAGAGGGAAACTGGAACCGGCGACCACGGCCCCTGCCACCTGGATTCATTATTATCAGGGAGAAAGGGCCTGGGGTGGCTCAAACCACACAAAATACCGCCACACCCTGTTACTGCCACTTTTTCTCCTCTGTAAAGAAATGAAAAAACACACCAGAAACAGACTTTCCATCCTGAAACCAGACACGTGTAATTAGCCCTCCCGGGGCTTTTACGCCAGAGCAACTCACACGGAAGCCTGATGCGCAGCGTTTTTGAAAAAAGCATCCGGGCTCCTCGACTCCGTTCGCCATGTAAAAGAAACATCTGCTTCGCTGGAAGTGCACGGGGCTCTATGTCGCCAGTGACAGGGGACACCCACAACTGTTGACTTCCTGTGTAATTCCCACTGACCTTAACACCCCCGCTGGTAATCATTTTTGGTCATGCAGGGAACCTGAGCCGGTTGAGGGGAGACTGAGAAGGAGTTTATAGCCCTCAAGGCCGAGCACAATACGATCAATCAATTTGGCTTTACGGGGCATTTGGCACGCCGACAGGTGCGTGAACGTGCAGAGCTGCCAAGTGAGACTCCTGACACTTTGTGTACACACAGTGCAACGTGTATCGCATCAATATGACACGGTGCTAAATTAGCCTTTTCTTAAACTACTGCCTTTGGAAATACCATGACGCACGGTGGTGGGAACACATAAACAATGTACACCGGTTCCCTCCACCGAACGCGGTGAGACAGCCAAGCCACATGGACGGACGTATCGTATTTCTGGACGTTGGCGGAATAAATCCAAGCCCCACCCCTCCATGTTTACCACTTTACACACAGTGCGAGGTAGACGAGGCTTCGGCCTGGTTCCGCTGGAAACCTGTGCCGACATGACCCCCCCCCCCGGGAAAAAGGACTAAAACATACCGACTACATTCCCTTTCCGAGGCCTAACCGGCCTCGTTGCTCAAGGGCTGAAAGACGCCACATGTACGGCTACCAAAGAGTTTGAGGGGGCCCGCCGTCTCAGACAGACATGTCCCAACCGTCTCCTGGGAGGTGGCAAGAGACTCTGGCCCTTTTCCCAAGCCGTTGAGTTCCCTGAGTAACCTCCACGCCCTTGGCAGCCGACCCGCCTCTGGTGTAGCGGAGGAATAATACCAGCCCGATGGGGGGGCGGTAAACAGCCTGCGGGGAATGATTCACCCACCAAGTTGTGGATCATGTGAATAAAAAAAAATCCTGAACATCGATAGATGATGTCGTAGCGTCGGTGGGGTCGACTTTAGACGGCAGCCCGGGCGGGCGGGTATGTTTCCGTGGGGACAGTTTTGGTCAAGTCAGCAACCACAGACACATCTAGTGATGTGGTTACTGGCTGCTACATATTAAGCGGGGCCGTTAAAAAATTAAAACGATAGCAGGAGAAGAGAAGCGCCTGAGAACCGTCCACCCACACTCCAGAGACGGCCCTGTGATGTCAGTCAGACAAAAAGTGTGTTGTGTTCTCCCGCCTCCCCGCCAGGCTCATCTTCTCGAAAATAAAACGTACAAGTGCGGGCGGTGGAGGATGGCGTCTACATTTAGCGGCTGGTAGGAGATCAATGAGAGTCGTAATTCGACGTATGAGGGATACAGGGTTGGTTGTATCGCACCGCCGTTTCTGATGTGAGCAACCAAAAAGGTCACGCAGTAGTCACGCAGCACTGAGAAGAGACACAGTGTCTCCTTGAGACAAGTGATTAAGAGGGCTGGTGAATCACAGCGGGTGGAGGGGGGGGGCATGCCTGGGGAGGCAAGTTCAAACTAAACTGCAATTAAGGGATCACCTCAGAATACAATGCAAGAGAGAGAGAGGCTCAGGATCGCGTTCCAAACTGACCACCGAAAACCTCTGACCTCCCCCCATCCCTCCCTCCCTCCCCCATCTCACACCAAATACAAGTTCTCTGGAGGCCAAAAAGACCACAACAAGAGGTCACATCTCAGATGTGGACAGACGCGTAATCTGGGGGTCCACTTCAAAGTCCGCAAGCGTCCAGATATAGATGCTCGACTACTTTGCTTTGCTGTATAGAGCCGTGCAGTGTGTGTGTGTGTGGGTGGGTGCGTGTGTTTGCGTGGGAGTGTGTGTGTGTGTTGCGTGTGTCAGAGTGTCATGCAACACACGATCAGCTCAACGGGCACCGGTCAAAACATTCCTCCTCCGACAGACCGCACAAGCTACCCAGTGTATGCGGCAGGAGCCCAAAGATGGACACGGTGGCCCCCTGAGGTGTGTGTGTGTGTGTGTGTGTGTGTGTGTGTGTGTGTGTGCGGGGGGGGGGGGGGGGGGGGTCGAAGAAAAGAAGTCACATTTAAAAAGAACAACAGCGAAGATTCGGGGGGATCTTCCTGGCAACACTTACAGAGCCGAGGGTCAAACTGTGCTCCATGTGGACGCCGCGGTGTGCACGCGCGCGCGCGCGTGAGTGTGTGTGGCGCCGTCCTCAGCGCTGCTCCATGCGCCAGCTGCGCGCGAGTCGGTATTTGCGCGGCGCGGAGAGACGGAGCTCAAACCGGGGGGAAGAGAGCCGAGAAATCCTCACAGCCACTGGGAGTTCAAAAGCTCCGTCTCGCTGCCACTGCTGCTCCCTCCCTCCCTCTCTCTCCCTCTCTCTCCCTTGCCCTCCCTCTGCTCCCTCCCTCTCTCCCTCTCGCTCGCTCTCTCTCCCCCTCCCCGAAGTGTCAGAATAACACGCATGTGCTCGTTCCTGCACAACGCGGCCCAAAGCGTCGGCGTCTCACGGGGGTTCACCCGCAGGTAGGGTTGTTCGGCGACGACCATTCTTTTTTATCTTTTTTTTTATGTTTCCCTTTAGCAAATCTTGCCGTGACGAGTTTTGATGAAAATCCTGCCAAAGCGCGCACACAGGTCCAGACAGAGACCGCGAACGACCTGTGGAAGACATTGGTCTAGCGCGAGTTAAAAACCACTCGGGTTAAAAAATGACTCGTTGTGGTTCTCTGATTTCATCTCGCAGGAAGTGCAGGATGTTATCTTCAGACTTTTGACTGGGTCAAAGCGGTTGTCTCCGTGGGGAAATGGAACGTCCACCTTTTTTTTTTGACACGGATGGTAGTAGACAAAGATAATGGACTCTTTCTCTGTCATCCCGTCGGTGTCGCGGCAGCTCCTGGTAGAGCAGGTGTGTGAAGGTTTCACGCCGCGCACGACACGTTATGTAACCGAGAACTCCAGGCGAGACCAATTGGCGGGTGCTATTGAGTTTCTAAGCCAGGCAACGGAATAAAAAAAGGGGGCGGGGAACATGACGGCGGGTAATTATTCAGAACTTAAATATGTAATCTAAATAAGAATCGAGTACCACGTGGGGTGTGAAGGTCAGTCCGCTCAGTGCGGCATTCGGTCCGTTTCCCGCGTCCTTTTTGGCGCAATAATGAGACGCGGGGAATTGGCCGGTCTGCACGTGACCTTTTTTGTGTTTAGGATACAACATACAAGTCAGAATTTCATGAGCAATGGGCGAGAAGGAGGAAGAGAGAGAGAGAGAGAGAGAGAGAGAGAGAGAGAGAGAGAAGAAAGAGTTCCCCCCGGAAACATTAATTAGACTAAATGGGAGCCACGATATGTTCGGCGGTGCAGCAGGGCTCATTAGGCAAGGCCAAACAAACAGGCCTCTGGTGCAAACAAAGACCACTTTGTGAGTCCCCTCGCCCCCAGTGCCACAAGTTTAGCAGCAAAACGCACAGTTCAAGGCCACGGAAATGAAAGGCTGAAAGTGGAGCTGCACGGGAAGAGCGGATGGGGGGATGGGGGGTCGTGTCTGAATGTGCACATTAATGTAGCAGACAACTTGAAAACAACTTTTGTGGAAGACAAAAAAAAAATACGCAGAAAAAACAAATATGTGAATGCTACGAAGATGGAGAAGATAAGGCTCCAGGAAATTCAAAAAAAATAAATGTTACATGTTGCCCACCTCAAGGTCGTCCAGAGATCTCGCCAAGCTCATCCGCTTGGAAGCACGCCGTTTGGAGGCGCGGGTGACTCCCATGCCCCAAAACCTGGAGCCCTGTGAGAATAAAGCAGGAACGGGTGAGCAATAACATCCCACAGCCGTGTCCTCGTATTTCATCAGGAAACAATGGACTGTTTGTCCGTCAACATCAGAGTCCAAGTCCTTTAAATTCTATTCAAATCGATCGTGCTGTTAGCACTGGTGTGGGTGAGTAACCGGGAAGAGGTGACGCACACTGGAAACATTTACATTTGATGGTGGTCCCGAGACAAGGTCCTCTTTGACAACGAGCCGGTTGGTCGGATAAAGTTTACCCGTACTACTACAACCGTGGCGGTAAAGAGAAGATAAATGTCAGCATACGATAATTAGCATGGCCACGTCCCTACAAGTGTCACGGTGCTGTTGACGAGATTCAAAGAAACAGAAATCATTTGAAGGAATTGTAAAGAAATATATACCGCTTAGAATTGACAACGGAGTTGCAAAACTTGAGAGATGACCAGAGGTTGTACTCCTGGCCGAACTTTAAAATACCAGCATTTAGATTTTCCGCTCACGGCATGTTTGCACACGTGTCGTCTGATCCGCCCCCTTTCTCTCCCCCGGCCTGAGAGAGTGAAATAAACTCTTGCCTGCACATCACGGATCTCCTGGAGGGGGCCTCCTTGTTTCCGGGGGCTGTGTGGAGAGGGCCATCTTGTGGGCAGAGAGGATCGGTGACGCAACAATAAAATCTCTCTCTCTCTCTCTCTCTCTCTCCCTATGTATGTGTGTGTGTGTGTGCATGCTGGTGTTTCTGACAATGACATCATTGATGCTGAGAACAAGGCGGTTTGTATTTTGTTGTAGGTGCCACCAGAAACGGGCCTACCCACGCCCACTCGGCGTCTGGCAAGTAACCTCCAGTCTGACCGCCTAATACATCCTGTGTCAAACATGAATGAAGCACAGAAACGGATGTCTCCGCATGACTGACGAAACTATACGCAACGATGTGGGAGCTCAGCGGCACTCCTAAAGTTTTGATTTATTAAAGGTAAATTGTTGTTTTTTTCCCCTTTTTAGATGGTGAATGTTCAAAATGCAGCAGACGGGAATTGGTTGTTCCCCTAATTGCGGTCTCAAATATCTAAAACCGGTTCTTGTTGTATATCAATTTTTTGCAGACCATAATCAGTGCTTGAACAATGTTGATTGCCGACCTCTCGGCTCCGACTGAAAGATTTAAAATAAAAATAAAAAACAATACGAGCCTTACTTACATTTTTGGTACTGTCATCTTTCCGCTGTTTCTCTCGCTGTTCCAGAAACCTTTTGGTCCACTCCTGTCTTGGAGGGAGCATCATGACCTCGGCTGAGCAGTACCCGTTCGAGGGGATGTGGCCCGTGGGGGGGGGCAGGTCGGGGTTGCTGGTCCCGGGGCCGACGCTGGAGGGCCACTTCGCCGCTCAGCCGGGGCTCAGGGTCAACGCTTACGGCTTTGGACCACTTGGGCTTTGAGAACCACCGTTGGCTACCTCTGAGAGGGTCTCCCAACACGTTTGCCTTTTTATTAAGAGGCAGCGGAGGCGGTGGGGGCTTGAACTGAAACTCGAGCCTGGGCGGAGGGCCTCCGTAAAACCTGTGGAGGGAGTCGGGGCCCGGCAGCGACTCTGAAAGGGAATGTGTGCCGCCGCTGTTGTCGCCGTGCAGTTTTTGCCCGCTCTCTGAGAGTTTTATTGGGGGGAGGTCTTCGGCCCGGGGATAATCCCACGGGCAGCTGGGGAGGTGGGCCCCCGGGTGCTCTCGGGCCGTGGAGGGGAAATCCCTGTCCGCTCTCTCCTCAGGGGGGGACGCGTTTCCAATGCCGCTGTCCCCGTTGCTGCTGGCGCTGCCCAGTTTGCCCTCGTCGGCCATCTCCTTGGCCTGCAGCTCGGTCTCCGCGTCCAGTTTGACCCGCAGCCTCTCCACGGCCTCGCCCATGTCGCTGTACAGCACCGTGACGAAGTGAAGCACGTCCTGGGGAGACGGAGGGAATTCCAGGCAGCCCGCGGCGTCCGGATCCGGGGTGCAATCGAAACCGAAGCGCCCGGCGATGCCGATGTGGTCCTCGTGGTTTCCCAGCTCGGGGTCGATGAAGAAGACGTGGCAGGAGGCCCGTAGAGGGCCGTCCTCGGGGATGCGGCCGTCGATCACGTGCGCCGTGGTCACCAGGCATAAAAAACGCGGGTCCTCGGCGCACACGGCCCCCAAGACCAGGTTTTCGGCAGGCAGCGCGGCCAAAACGGCCCCCGCGTCGTCACAGAGCCGGACGCAGTCGAACATGATCTTCATCATCACCAGAGTGTGGGTGCTCTGCTCGGTTCCCAAAAGCCGAATTCGCTCCCGGATGGCTTTAAGGCAGCTCTCCTCGGACTCTGTGGGGTTCAAAATCAGCTCCGTGGAGCTCAGGTAGCCCACAACCAGGGTCATGTTCAGCATGTTCCAGTCTGGGTTCGCCCGGTCCGTGAACACTGAGTCCGGGTCCCCGGGCTCTTCCTTCTTCCGCTGCTCAGCAGACGGCTTCAGCTGGCGTCCGCCCCACTGGGGCCATTGCGACATGTCCGGCTCGGACACCGGCCTCTGTTTGGCGTCGGCGGAGTGACCGGAATTGAAGGGGGATTTGCTAGAATCGTGCGAGATGGTGCGCAGAACGGCGGCCTTTTGGAAAACGCCGCTCTTCGGGCCGGTCCCGAAATTTTGCGTCGTTAAGAATGGGGTTGGCCATGATGCGGCTCGCGCCGTGCACCACCAGCTGCAGGGGTCCCTCGCAGCTGCCGATCAACTGCACCACGGTCTCGTGCAAAGCGGCGGACACGTCGTTGCCGCCGATGGCCATGATGTGGTCCCCCTGTTTGAGTCCCACCAGGTCGGCGGGGCTTCCCTCCATGATGCCGCTCAACAGGCAGGGCCTTTGACCCGAAATGGTAAAGCCATATCCGGCACGGCCACGGATGACCTCCACACCCCTCAGCTCACCGAGAGTGTTTAGATCCAGACGCCTCCTGGCGCCCTCGGGCTGTCCCTGTATCCTCATGGGGTTCTTTGAAGGGGGCTGCGAGATCCAGCGCGTGGGAACTAAAGCACCTGCAGGTTGCCAACACTATTGTGTTGGTGTTGTCATCCTGCAAGACATGAGTGGGGGGAAAACAGTAAGGCTCTTTAAGTGTTTGCCTAACATTAAAATTATACCCCCAAAAGAAACGGAACTGTCACTACACACGCTCAGACAATAAAGTAGATTTGCTAAACAGACATGTTGAGGTGAAATACAAATTTTAATAATTAATTTATTCTTGGCAATGAACCTAGAAAATTCAGAATATCATAAACAAAGATATTTAGTTTGAGAGAATATGAAAGGAAAAGTTTCAGAGGTGGTAACACGTGTTGTATTTTCTATCCTGCTTTCTTTTTCAAAAGACTTACTTGCAATAAATCATTAAAAATAGTAACTGACCCGTTTACTGACCAAATAACCTAGCTTATTGTTTCAGCTCTAGATTACACAAAAACTTTTAGGAATGAATAATAAATATATATAATATATAATACCTAAATAAATAAAATTACCCTGCAATAATACTTTAAGTTAAGAACAGAATTATAACAAATAGCTGAAGGACAGGCTGCTCTGGCTCTTCTTATTTTTTACTCGTACTCAATAATTAACACAACAAAACTCTGATATCAATCTTTTTTAACCAATTATCTGTCACGCATAAAGCGCAGCTTGCCTGGGATCCCCCCAAACGGCAGGCCGGCTGGCTCTCCTCTCACGAGCCACATTTAAAGGGGAACCAGCCTCTTTGGTTTCGATCAACCACTTTATTAAACTCGGGATAAAACACTATTTTGATTTAAAAAAAAACTAAAGAAAACACACTTTAGCTCGTTTCGGGATTTCACTCGCATTTGACGTCAAATCACAAACTATCGCCGTAGTCTGCGTGACGGCGAACTTAAAAAAAAAAAAGTACCTTTTGCGGAAGTGAAAAGATCCAAGAATAAAGCCACGGAGTCACGCGGAGGCTGCTGCGCGTCGGATAGTTTACATTTTCACTTTAACCTCCCATTTTCTGTGATAAATCCGTGCGTCGATTCAGCGGTCCACATCGGGCGGAGAACACAAAGCGTTTTTCATTGTAACCATGACAGCGTAACGTCTCTGGAACACGTGACCTGCCTTCCTGGCCAATCACCACGCACGTCACGCCCGATATTCAAACAGTCGGAGGGACACCATTGGCTGATGCCCGCTGGTAGTGTTTATTTTGCAGATAAATCCGATTTAAAGGCATGTTGTTTTTTTTTTTAATGACTACACTTAAATATGGAAATAAGGGTTTTTAAGTGCGTGTGTAAGTCTAAGCGAGTGCCCTCTTTTAATCCCTAAAACAAATTAAGTTTTGTGTTAAAACGCACTCAACAATTCAACGTTCATAAATTGTTAATATGATCAAAACACACAAGCATATTTGTATTCTTACCTATATGATTCTGCTGTTACTGCAGTATCTCCCACTCTCCGTGCATGCGGTTCCCCGTCTCTTCCACACAGGAGCAGCTGCACTTTACTGCGGTCGAGCAATACCTCCCTGGTCAAGGGCATCAACGGTTGCGTTGTCACATGGCTTTGTTGCATGTTTGCAGCAGCCTGCTCATTTGCAAGAAAGAGGGTTTTGATAAAAGATGTCACATTTTGAGTGCTAAAAAATGGGTTAATTCTATCCGTCATGATTTCTTATGGTATTGTTAGCTGCAATATTGCAGGTAAAAAACAGTCGCATTTTCTTTTTCATGAAGCACCGACTTCTGTGCGGTTGGTTTAGTGTGCGATGAAACCTTACTTAAACTTAATCCCCAGTTTTCTCCAAATCCTCTTAAAAGGGGCTGCAAGGCAAAGACTAACTGTTGTGCTTTTAACAGACCATGCCTTCTGTGTATTTTACATTTAAATAATGATTCTGCAGTAAAGAAAAAAAAGACAATAAATAATGGTAGACTGTGTGTTGTTTTATTTGGCAGAAATGCACACAAAAAACAGGACATCTTTGCATTCTAAAATTGTTTTAATGTCAATCTCTGTTTCCGTCTCTGTTTGGCTTGGGCCTGGGAGTACAACGCATTATTACACTGCATGTTATCTGTTTGTGCTTAGTCCAATTAGTGTGCAGGCAGAGAGCCGTGTCTGTTTGGCAAAATCACAATTTGCTGTGTATGAAAACAAAAATTAGTCAGTGGACTCAAACATTTTTCAATTTACATTCGTGGCAGCTAAATAAGATTGTTTTGGTGTCTTTCATCTTGTAATTATCCTGGCAGAATAAAAAAGTGACCAGGTTTTAATTGGGTAGTGGACAAAGTATCATAAGATTAACATCAGATCTGATCTAATAGGGATATCTATGAGATCTAGCTAACATAACACACGTAAGATGCTCAAGTGCCAGCACATGTCATTATGGTTGTCAACACGGGTCCTTCCATCCATTCCCCTGTCAAAAAACAGTAACATTATACAACCGTTACTTTCTGCACTTATGCAGAGCTACACTTCCAAAACTGTTGAACTGAAATCCAAAATAAATATTATTTTCTTCTCGCTTCAACAGGGCTTCAAGTGAGGCAAGACCGCGCTCCCTCGCCGACCACCAGCGCCCTCATGCTTCACGGCTTGGCTGGGTCTCTGGCCCCACTCTGACCCCAGGAGGCCGAGCCCGTGGCGGAGGGAGGCGGGATCATCTTCTCGAGAAGGTTCATCATGCGCTCCTGCAGCTGCAGGCACTGGACCTGCAGGAGGTTCTGTTGGTGCATGGCTCGACGCACCTCCCTGCACGTCTCCTCTATGGCCCGGCTCGACTTCTTCTGTTGCTGCAGCATGGCCTGCATCACCCGCAGTTTTTTTCTCTTCATGGACAGGTGCTTGTTGGCGCGTCTTTTCCTGGCGGAAGTCGGGTGAGAGCTGGAGAGCGGAGAATGGACCTTTTTTTTAGAGCAGACTAGTGTCCCGTGGTAAAGGGTCACCTCCGGGTGCAAGACCGTGCTGGTGATCCTTTCATCTGAAATAGTTTGTTAACAACAGCGTACTCTCTCCTGAAGCCAGGTATTGTATAACTTCAGTAAAATACAGAATAAATTATTTAAATTGGCATCGACCTAAATGAAAAGCAGTAACAGCAATAAGGTCTAATGGTGGCTGAGATTAGACCCAAAGCAGATATCCACTGATACACATAGTAAGCTTCTATTAAAGCTAAATTTACTAATTCAATATGCTAACATCATAGTAATTTAGTTTGTTATCCCATGTAAATAAGGGATGTGCAAAATCCTGTCATGGAGGAAACAAACCAACTAAAAAGCTTTACATAATTGTGGTTTTTGAATCACGTATTCTTTAACTCGTGAATTGTTATTTCCAGCTGGGGGCAAAGATGGGGATTACGTCATGTTCAAATGTGGGGTTTTCCCTCCTCAAAGTTACCTTCCAAATGTTTCTTTTTGTTGTTAGAAAACACCCAAGTCTGAAGGGAAAACTTCAAAGGCCCTTTTCTCAAATCCGTGTTTGTCTGCATTTACGTTGCTCCGCTCTCGAAGCGCTGCATAATGACATGTTTACAAGTTCCGTCTTGAGGTTTAGTCGTTACCCGCACAAGTTCCGCCTGCTTCCTGAGGTTTCACCCTCGTCTGGTTGTTGTCATGTGAAAGTATCACATCGAGGCATTTTATGATATTATCTCACAACAATAATGTCACACCTCTCTCAGACAACGGCATCAGCTGAGCTAAGCTAAAAAGCTAAGCTGAGTGTTTTCTCAGCTATGTATATATACAATACTCTTTGTTACCTGGAATCCTGCGTCTCACTGTCGGAGCTCAACGAGTCCAGCTCCTGTTTGATCTCCATCTCGTCGGAGGAGCCTGTGTACTCTGGCAGGTATCCCAGCCCCCCCTCCTCGGACTGGGGCACCAAGTTGTCCGTCGACTGGGAGGAAGTGGAGGGCCCTGCGCCGGAGGCCTGAAACTCCAAAGGGTTCAGGCGCCCGTTCTCCGGCGCCTTGGAGAGGATCTTCTCGATGGCCTTGAAGTACGGCCAGTCTGGCGTCTCCCCACTTTCACAAACCGTGGTTTTCAGTCGCCTGTTGGATGGAAAAAAAAAAAAGAAAAATGAGAGGTTTTAAGTCACGCGAACGGCTGACGTTTGTAGTCAGACCTCCGACGGGCCGCTTGCGTCTGCTGCCCTTGCCTGTACTGAAATGACATGTTGGTGATCTTCATTTTGATCTCCTCTTTGAAGCGCTGCTCTCCGGTCAGCTGGTAAAACCGCTGCGACATCTTCTCGTAAACCTTGGCGTTCCTCTTGCTCATTTTCAGCTCGTGGTGGTGTTCCTCCCACACGTACAGGAGGGCTTTCATTTCGCCGTCGGTCCAGTTCGGGGCCCGCCTGTGCTTCTCGCTCTGACCTCCCATCAGGTAGCTGAAACCGTCCTCTGCTGCCATTTTTTTGTTTTGAAGACGGTGTCTCTCGGCCTGCGCCGGCTTTGTTTGCAGATACAGGACCACTAGTGGATTTTAAAAAGGCTTTTACTGGGCTGAGAGCCGTGTGGAATCTGCAAGGAGGGAGTGATACTTGCGAGCAGGCACCAACGCCGTCCTGACTCTGCCCTTCCCCCCCTTAGCCTAGCTGAAAGAGAACTCAAAATGGGGCCTAAGGCGGGAGAGGAATCCGGTTAAAAGCTTTTAGGGGTGTGTGATGTCACCGTGACATCAAGTTGCCTTGGCAACGACAGAGGGGAGGCACTTTGTTTTCCCTCCCTCTCTTTTAACCACTCCCCGTCCGCTCTCCTTTCCCCCCTCTGCTCTGCTCCGTTGGCAGTACAAAAAGCTTTTAGCTGAAAGGCGGCGTCGTGAGCTGCATGAGATAGCTGACATTTTTGAAACATGAGCCTGCGGGGGGAAGAGGGAGAAAAAAAGGAGAGCGCAGGGTATGCGTTTCCGTGGCAACGAGGGAGCCCGATTTGGTCGGCAGCCAACACGCCGCTCCATTTAAAAGCTTTTAATAATAGACAAGTCCTTTTGAGACGGACGACGGAGGTTCGGCTTCATCTGTCACGATGTAGCAGAGAGGCAGCTTGTTCCCGTCTGCAGTTTAGCCCTAAAAGCCAAGAAATAAAAAATGCTCATTGTGAAACTGTGTAACACTTTAGGTGGAAATAACAGGGGGGGGAGAGATGTCAGACCATCGGCGCCATTGCGACTAAGCACAAAATGCTGACTGCTCTGTAAACTGTAATCTGCTTTCTATTCATAGCCCCAGTTTCAGGAACATGGACACCCACAGGAGGGGTTTCTCTGACCAGTTGAGGACCCCTCCCCCGTTTACATCTCAGCAAGGGGCCCATCTCCATCCACCCCCCCTTATCCCAAGCGCCCTAATCTGCCATAGTATGCACATTTGTTTCCCCCATGTCTCCCTCTGGCCTTAAATTCCCTTCCTCTTTGTTCCCATCTGTCCTTCAAGAGTATTTATGCACGAAAGGCGCGCTGCACGGACCTCAAACCGCTCCCTCTGTGCAGCATTTTGTGTCTCTCCACGTTGACTTTTGTCACCCGAAAAAAGTGCAGAACTGGTAAGGCCCTTAAGTCCGCCCTCACTTCATCTTTTTTTTTTTTTCCAGTGCCACTGTTTGCCGTCGGTGCGGCTTACCTCGGTTCTGGCCCGATCAGACGTTTGACCCGTCTGCTCCGCGGTGACCCGACAGGCGGCCGGTGCATTTCGAAGACACAAATTAGCATCTCTGCCCAATTCATCACATCTGTCACTTAAGAAAAAACGCTAGAGAAAAGGAAGGGCAAATGAGAGTTCACGTGAAAGGTTTATTTTTCCATTGTGTAACAAAAAGGGAATTTTTATTATTGGGTTGTGTTATGCTTTCTCACTCCCTGCTTGTAATATATTAATTAATTAATTATATATAATATATTATTCACTAACCCTCGTCCGTGTCAATATCAGGTCCAGCTCCAAATCCTATTGCTGGGGTCCATTATAATTATGTCTAATTATCTTCGTAATGTTTCATTCGTTAAAGTGGAAGTAATCCAGACCACTAATCCAGGAGCCAGACTAATCCACTGGTAAACTGGTCGTACGCCCCTCACGTCTTGAAGTAACGTACTCACATCTACACAAACCGCACTACATTGTAGGATCTAACTTATATGACTTACAGGATCTGTTTTCCAGCAGACTTGGATTTCTAATTCAATTTGCTCATGACAATCTATAACAAATTAAAGTTAGGCAGGTAATACAAAAGCTTAAAATAAACATACAGGTGGTTTGAAAGTAAATAACCAGGCATGAAATGAAGGAGTAAACCAGATTAAAGTTCTCTTTGAACCTTAGAAAAACGTTTAATGCAAATTTGTGCACATAAAACAAATACATACAGTACAGTAAGTCGTCATCATCATAAAGTATAAATGCTATTAACGTCGGCCTACGTTAGTGTGTCAACACATGTCGAACATCTCGTCTATTGTACGTCATAATAAACCGTTCCACAATGGACCGAATGCAAACTAACCGGACCACTTTGGCCGAAGCTCGATCCACAACAAGAGATGGTCTCTGCGCCTGCTCGTGGCAAAAACTACGGATGACAAAGAAACAAATGATGAGCACATTTTGTTTTGTAATTAGCGCTTTTGAGGCTGGTCTTTGTCCTACGCAATGATACAGTAGATGCAAGCTGTCCGGTTCATTTTGATACTAAGTAGAAAGCTCTGTGCAAGTTTGAGCTTAGGCAAGAAGTCCAATCCTAGCCTTTTGGGGTATTTACTCCTGCTGTGGGTTTGGAGGGGGGGGAGGGTGTAATCCATTGTAGCCTTTTCTATAGCGCAGATACAAGAAGACATAGAAAGCTATTAAATGCACTCTCATGATTTGAGGGCAGAACATCTAAGGAATGTCAGTTTGTGATCTAATCTACTAATACAAAATACTGTTAAAGAAAGGGGGCTGGTATACGTTTGCATAAAGAACAGGCATTCAGGGGGGCGGGACAAAGACTTTCATAAAGACGCAAACATTTTGGCAAGGCGGTGAAGAGACGCTAAACAACTGTACTGCGAGAACCTCCACAATCAGCTCTCGTAAAGTGACTCTGCTACGGTCTGGAAAAGGTCTCAGACAGGCCCGCCCCCTCCCCCCATCCACACACACATACACACACACACACACACACACACACACACACACACACCTTTGGACAAGCTGAACCAGTCCCAATGGGACAGTCGTAGCTCCATTCCCCACGGGGCCATCAACCAAACCAGCTCAGGACCATCAGGCCCTCCTCCCTCCACTCAACAGGGGTCCAATGCTTCTCAACCACCCACTCAAATGCCCCACCCCCACACTTTATTTTAAACTAGGACGTTTTTTTGCACTTGTCTGTTTATGTATTTTTATTGTTTGTAAAATCCCGACGAGAAACAATTCCTGGTGTGTGGCAATGTACTTGGCAATAAATGGTTCTGATTCTGATTGTGTCAGGCAAACTGTGGTACACCAGCAGCTTATCTACCCCCCCCCCTGAAAACAATGCAAATATGTCTAATCAAAATATTAAAAAAAAATGATAGAATGGAAACAATATCAGATATCAAGTATTCATAATATACAACAATACAATAAAATATAAATCAAACCTAAACAGGAATGTAGTTCTGGAAAAGTACCACTAGAGGTCAGCAAATATTCATGCTCAGATATCCAGTTATACATTTGAAATATTCATTTGCAATGACAAAGTGTATTTTTCTGCTCGTGGACTTCACACGCGAAACAGCTTAAAGAAGTCCCTCCTTTTCAGTTCCACGTAGCAGCCGCAGTGCTAAACAAAATTCACGTTGTTACATTCTTGAAATAAAGTCTCACAGTATAAATTATTATAATTTTTTTTTTTTTATATCTAACACTGACTTGTATGTGCACAGTGGTGTCACTGAACAACATCGTCGATCTTGACACTGTTACTGCATTGGGAGGAAAAAAAAAACATTTTCCCATGTGTCAAAACTGACTCGTGCAGTCGCAAGAGACATTTCATTTTCCAGCGAATTCTGCCGAAACGCTTTCACCGCCGCTCAAGGAGAGTGTTCTGCTTCTTAAAGTTGTTGTCCATTCTTGTTGGTAAAAATCCTCTCAATTCATGTTTTGTTTTTTTTTCCAGCAGACTTAAAAAAAAAAAATGGATTTGTCAGTCCAGCCACGGATCCCGTCCCAGGATCGCCCATTTTCTTCTCTCACGTCCGTCTCAGTCTCTGGGCAGGCACTCCTCCTCCGTGATGCCCTGAGCCTTGAGCTCCTCCAGCACGTTGTCCAGGTGGCCGGGGTCCGGGTAGCCGTGGCCCGTCAGGTTGGAGCCGAACTCGGTCTTGTGGTGCACCTCGTTCCAGATGACCGTGTCCGACTCGCCGGTGGTGCTGGACGTGCCCACGGAGAAAATGAGCCGGCGGTCCCACGCCACCAGTAGGAGCCTCAGAACCTAGAGAGGGCGAGACGAAAGGGAGGGAGACATGACGCACCGTCGCAGAATCCGGTCGCTTTCGCAGTTTCGACTGTGGGAGACGAGTTCGCGTTTTACCTTGCGTCCCTTCTCGCTGTCAGGGAGGTAACAGTGTCTGGGGAACCCGCGGGCGGTGAACGGTTTTCCCGGATTTGGGTGCTCTGGGCCCTAAGAAAGGCGAGAGAAAAGTTAATGATGTCATCCAGGCAAAATCCAATATCGTATCAGAAGGAACTTTACCTGGATGCCAGGAGGGATGTTGTAAATGATACGGATGGTTTTGCAGTCCGGGTGGCCTGGTAGAGAGTGCGGGATGACGTGGTACTCCATCTTGCCCGGCGGCTGGTTGCCGGTCTTGACGCCGTAGATGGTCTTGCAGGTGGGACACTGCAGGCTGCCGTCCTTGTTGCCGTTGTTGTACATGGCAACGAGGCATTGCAGGTGGTACTGGTGGCCGCACTGTGCGAGGCGGCCCACCGACTCGGCCCGGGAGATGCCCCCCACGCCGGGGCCTTTGTAGCCCGATGGCCCGGCCAGAGCCTCCATGCAGATAGTGCAGTCCTGGGATGGAAAACGGGGCAATTTAGTCAGGTCTTTTTCAAACAAAACAGAATGAAAAGAAAGATCACACCAAAAAAGGAGAACTCACCTCCTCTGGGGGATTGCGGACTTTCTGAAGGTACCTCTTCACCACCTCCTCAGGGGTCTTTCCTACGAGACAGAAACCCCAAAATAAGATCATACGTTTGTGACCGGAACGCACGCGATAGGTTGCCATTGCATATCGGCTAAAGGGTAAAAAGCACGAGCGGACTTTAATCGCCGGACGCACCTTTGCGAGCCTGCTTCTTGGTGGTTTTGCGACAGCAGTGGCCCAGGCCGGGCACGGGCTTGATGTCACTCTTGCTGACGGGCGGAGGGTGAAGCACCAGCTTGGGAGGGCGGGTCAGGCAGACGGGAAGTCCTGCCGCGCTCATCAGGATGCCTGTGATGCCTGAGTGCGTCCAGCAGAGGGGGCATGTTAATATTTGGGGTTTTCCTCAGTTTATCTAGGTTATATTGATTAACCATACCCGAGAGGTCTAGTTAGTGGGGTTACATTTGGGGTTGAATATCATTAACTGTGCTGTCAGTGAGGAAGCAAATCAGCATTAAGTTAAGGCTTCTTTAAATAGCTTGATGAAGTAAGATGCATTTTCAAGGTTTAAGAAGCAGACCCAACTTTAATAAATTAATCTAAATATAATGAGAAAGGTTGTGTGAATGCATTTACCTGCCAGGGCAGGATGCACAGGACTCGATCCATTCAGGTTCTTCACTGGAACCGTTGGCACTCTGAAAAAAAGGGGGAAATAAATGTATCAGTCCACCGATTTGCTTACACACAAAGGGCAGGGGAGCAGATGAGTCACACGTAAAGAGGTGGGACGACACAGAGAATATACCAGGATGGGATTGTGTGTACGGCGGCTGGCCCGTAGCATATTAGTTATTTTTTTTCCCCCCGCTATTTTTTAAAGCTAAAATTTAGTCGGAAAGTCAAACTAATTTCCACACAATTTTCCACAGAAACTATTCAGCAAATCCATATTTTATTTTTATTAACATTATCATCAGATCGACTTGCTACTTATACTGTCGGCTGCCTTTTTCAATTGTGATACCATATCACGTTCAACAGGAACAAAAACCTTGATTAAATAAACACACGGCTCTTTGGGGCTCAGACGGCAAATGGTTCACTAAAATATGCAAAGCGATTAAAAAGACACTAAAAACTATTACAGCCGCACGGCGAAAGCCTGCATTCAATCTTTTACTCCAACTGAAGAGTGACAAAAGCATGATTAACACCACGTACCTAATGTTTCCCTTTTAATATATACATGATGCTGGTTAGTTAAATGAATAACTATGTACCATAACATTATTAAACAAATGTACCAGGAGCCCCTGCAGGGGACCCCAAAACCCTCAGCGTCCCTGATCACTGCAACACTGAATGGCAAAGACACACACAGGCACGATAAACTGTCACCACACTATCCAGGTCCGTCAGGTAAGTCCGTCCCTGTCTGTCTGTCTGTCCCTCCCCCCTCTCTCTCTCTCTCTCTCTCTTTCTTTCTCTCTTTCTCGGTTTGTGAGCAGCTGTCAGGTGTCTTTCCTCCTTTTACAGGGATAATCCACCCGTTTCCATCTGTTGGCTAAACTCTGGGCCAGAGAAGCGTCACAGGAGGGATTTGCTAGTCAGCTAACAAGTCATGAGGCTGACGGACGCGTGCAGGCACATACGGCCGGTCGATGTTCCCACGGACTGCCACTGGACATTACGCCTGCTGTTGTAAAACCCTGACCTGCGATTTGGTGGGAGAATGATTGAAATACTGTGTGCTGAACAAAGCTAAGCACAGAGCCTGACCTCTGACCTCAATGTGATGTCATGGCTACAGCCCCTGTTAATCAAAGATAACCAGAAGAGCTTTGCCTTTGCCAATACATTTATCTTTTTTTTAATAATAAAGATCCTACCCTCTACTTTGGATAAATTAATTTATTCTGATTATTTTTGTTGTATGAGTGTATTTTTTTGCCTTCTTTCGCTCCTCCAAGAAATGTTTTACTGCATCTTTCTACACTGTTTTTTTACCTCACACATCTGTCTTTTTATACGTTTATTTTATCATTAGAGCAAAACCTCGATCTGCAACGCTGGATTATGCAAGCACAAGACGGCAGCATGGACCAACACACACACACACACACACACACGTTACGTTACGTTAGAGGAGAAAGCACCCCGACAGGTTTAACACCTCGATCGAAAAACCATCTGCTCAGTTTCACTTCAGGCAAGCTCTTACAAGGGGACAACAAATGTTACACCTAAAAAAAATGCAATTTTCTTTTTTAAATAATGAGTTGTTTTGTATATCATTACATTTGAATTCAGCTGAAGCTTCCCACCAAAGCGACTTACAATAAGAACATTCAAACGAGAGGGTACAGTTTCAGAACAACAAGGGTCAAGGAAGTACAACTTCGTAGAGAAAGCCAGACTACAAAGTGCTGTATGTAAGTAAGTGGCACCTCGAGTGCTACTAAAGTGTCACCAATCGAAGGTCTACGACAAAAAAAACGTACAAGAGAGCGCTCTAAAACTAGATAGTTATCTTGCAGAGAAGAATATACTTGAATGCCTGAACTTTTGGTTCACTGCCTTCTCCTGGACTTCAACTTGTTTGACCCTCAGTTCCTTCAGCACAAAAAAACGCCTTAAAAAAAGTTGGCAACTAGATGCTAAACAAAGATGACCATTGTTTTTTTTTTTGTTTTTTTACTCCGTCTTTCGCACTTTTCCACCGCCTTGTGTGGGACGCCCGTGCTGGGACCACACCAGTCTTTATCCACAACGCCGGGATTCAGAGCGATGGGGTTTCTCTGCTGTTTTTTTTTTTTCCCCCAGAATCACAATGCACTAATAGCTGCGTGCAGATGTGCCAGCGCGGCTGCAGGCGCTTGCTGGATTTCCCGCATGTTTTAAATGAGGCGACCGTATAACAAGTGAAATCTAGAGCAAACCCAGGAACGCTGCTGTCAGAAATGTTCTAAAAAGAACCGCTATAATTGGTAACAGTTGCTAAAACGTCTAGGTTGCTCACGAGGAGTCAAAAGTGAGGCAGCAACAAAACCTCAGGGATGATAACATCTTGTTTAAGGACATTTCAAAATATTCTGCTTTGTTTGCTCAATTATTTGAGTCTGATTGGGATCTTCAAAGAGAAGGTTTTAAACCTCCTTCTCCAGAAGGACATCTAAAAGTTGCTGTAATCCGGAGTTATTAGAAGCCATCCAATCAAAGACACTAGACCTTTAACACGTTGTTTGGACTGACGATACGATCCTCATCGAACTAAGCCTAAAAGACCCCCAAGGCAACATCTAAACACCTCTATTTCCTCTTTGAGAAATTGTGATTTCCACATCAGTGGGGACACTCCAGAAGTTTCACTCCGGTTCCAGATGCGGTTTGCCAAATAAAACCCGCAGCGTGTTACACTGTATAACGGGAGGTTTTTGTTCACCCTAAGTCATCAGGATATCTCAGTAAACCTACTTTGTGAACCAAAGCCCCTGGCCCACACTGGTTGCTACGGTTACCTACCCCAGTGCTGACACACACACACACACACACACACACACACAAAACCAACTTCAAGGCTGTTCGAGCCAATTAGGGAGGCCTGTCTGGCTTGTCTTACATTTCGGGTTTGGTCGGTGTCGTTTGGTTCCACGTGGGACGTATCGATGAGGGACGCGGTGCCTGTGACCAGGTGCTCTGAATGGGCCGTCAAATATGAGACAATATGTGAAAACGAATGGCACTCAGACAGACACACAGCTTCTGTGCTTTTGATGATTTCTTCTATTTTTTCCCCTCTTGGCTCTCTGCTTTGTCTTGTCTGTGCCTGTGTTCATAACGGTTGTTGTATTTTTATATCGAAGAGGTTAGCGGACGGTTGTCTTCTCGGCACTGAAAAACACTAGTCTTCTGCTGCTGGTTGATTCTTGGGGGCTTCAATACTACGAACATTGCGCGCACACACACACACACACATACACACTGACTACTGTTGCAAAGTGCAGTTCTTTAATAGGTGGTACTACTACTACTACTGCTATTACTACAGATGTGTACTCACCCAGAGGCAATGAGGGCACGCGACTGGGCCATGGCGATGCGCTGCAGTGCAGGTCGGCTCAGCCCCGCCAGGCTGGACCGGGGCGGCAGAGGGGCCGCGCAGGTAGCGGCCCCGGACGAAGACACTGGGCCCAGGACGCGGGCTGAAGGCGACGGCGTGCAGGTGGAGGCAGCCGTGGAGATGAGTGGCGGGCCCGGAGCGGGCGCCGCGGGGGCGGAGCAGGACGCGGACAGAGAGGATGAGGCGGAGGGGTGAGGGGGAGAGGTGGCGGCGGACGAGAGTGCGGTGGAGGGAGGCGGAGGGGGCGGCGGAAGAGGGGGGAGCGGCGGAGGAGGGGGCCTGGCGGAGGAGATGGAGAGGGCGCCGGCGGCCGAGTTGAGGAGGGAGAGAGAGTGGGGGAAGCCTCCTCCGTAACCGAGGCTTGTGCCGCCAACGCCACCCCCGAAACCGCCGCCCCCTGGGCCGCCCATGCCACCCATGCCACCCATGCCGCCCATGCCGCCCACGCTGAAGCCACCTGTCGCCCCAACTATGGACGTCCTGTGGGGGGAATAGGACCGAGATAGGGAGGGAGGCCGCGGGAGGGTCAAGGAGTACGTCCCCCCTGGCATGGGGTAACTGCTGATTTTGGGGCTGGGTGGCTTGGTCTGCGGCGGCCTCCGACCCAGCGTGTGGGCGGACATGGCGCCCGCCTTCACGCTCAGCACCAGCATGCACTGCTGACAGGCGCAGGGCTGTCCAAGGGAGGTGATGGCCGAGGCCGGGAGCGCCCCGCTGGGGTACGCGCTCCCGTTCCCGGTCCCGCCGCCGCCGCTGCTCATTCGGACCCCCATGCCCGCTCCCGGACAAGTCCACGCTAAGCAGTCCACCGTGGCTGGGCATGGACATGGGTCCCCAGGCGTGGTGGGATTTGGGCAGGGGCCCGGACACCAGCGGGTAGGCCAGGTCGGCGCGGCGCTGGATGCGTCGGCAGCGCTGCGTCTGCCCGTTGATCTGGGTCATGCTTTCGAAGTCAATGAGGTAGCAGAAGCCCAGCGGCGCCAGGTCCAGCCAGGGCTGCTGGCGGTCGCGCGCTGCCTGGATGGCGATGCCCACTTCCGTGTCGTACGCCGTCCAGCTGCCGGCGTCGTTCTCCCACTCCCACAGCCAGCCCTGGCCCGGCGCCGAGGTGGGGTCGTAGAAGCTACGTCGTACCGGTCGAAGGGTACCTGAGGCAAGGGGGTTGGGAGGTCAAAAAACGGCAGGAATGAGGAATTATTCTTTGACGTTCAGTCCCTTTGCATTCGGACCGCGTGTGTGATTTGCACCGATTCAACGAGGGTTTCTACAAAGTCACCTTTTGATAGGAGGCAAGAGAGCGAATGCGGAATTATCTACCCCAGACAAGTAGACTGTGACGCTATAGCTCGACACGTTTGTGTTTGCTCGCTAAGAATTTGGGTAAACAGGTTGCCCCTGGTAACGGCACATAGTGTTCTCAATTCTGATTGGCTGGCAGCCTGTGATCAGACCCCAAAGGCTGGCCGTGTTTGCTTTCCCAGGGTGTCCGGAGAATGTCGACAGAGCCTCCACATACTGTAAAGCCTTTGCACGTCAAACCCTGTGTATGCAAGGCAAAAAGGTGGGGGGGGTCCAAAGATTTGGAAGCAAGTGAGTTTGAATCTACAAGGTGAAAGCTTTTTGGGGTCCCAAGGCAGTCAGACATTTACAAAAGACACCATACGTATGTATATCCCCCCCGCTTCCCTGTACAGACAACCGAGAATTGAAAAAACATTTGTAGCAAAAAACAACAATAAAAATAATGTCATATGTGACAAAAAGAAAAACAAAACCTGCGGAAACAATTGATATTAAACATAAATTGCAATTTAGGGCGTACAGTTTGTTTGGTTTACACGTTTCGCAAGACAACAAGGGAGTTCATTCATGAGATCTGCTCCCATCGACCCCGTTTCATCAATGACCTCAGACTCCCGAAATTCTCCCCCACCCTTCGCCCTTCCTCCTCTCCCTACTCTCCTCCACCTCCTCCTCCTTGCCTCCTATTTAGACCGGGGCACCCTGCCTGCCCGACTCACCCTAGCTCAGCTTCTGCTGGGATTTGGAAAACAAACTTTACAAAGGCTTTTGTCCGCCAATGTTTAGAGAGAGAGAGAGAGTGAGAGAGAGGAGGGGGAGTGTGGGGGGGGGGTGTTCTCTGCCAAAGTAAGGCGCCTGACAACTGACAACTCCCTGCTTTGTCTTATTGCTCCGCTCGCCTCTCTCTCTCTCTCTCTCTCCCTCTCTCTTGCTTACTCTGTTGTGACGCTTTTACTTGCAAAAGATAAATTACAGCGCCTGTAGCCTGTTATTTGAGACAGTGGTGCTGATGACGGTGAAGAAAAAAGAAATACGCGATAGTTCAGCCGCTACTGTGGGCTGTGGGTCGGCCGTTAAAAAACAAAAACACACACACACACACACACACACACACACACTAATGCTCAAACAGTATGAGTCACTTCGACCAACGACATCTTTCAAAATCACAGCTTCCGTCCCTCACCTTAACATGAAATGTCACATAATATAGGAGAGGCATATCAGCTACAAAGGGAGACTGGACTTGGGAATGTAGTATACACACTGTTTTAAAAAGAAAATAATGACATAGTCATTGCTGCAGAAAAATGGAAATCCACCTTACAGCCAAACATCTTCTGGAGCATTATCAACATCGAGGCCTGCAAACATAACGGGGACGCACAATAGTGAATAACAATAATACAAAAAAAAAAGACAGGCCTCCACCTCAGGGCCCGGCTACACCGCCACAACATTACCGCCCCGTGTGCGCGCGTGCGTGCGTGCGTGCGTGCGTGTCTCACCTGTGTCTTGTCGGAACTGGTGCATGGAATGCAAGTCGATGATGTAGGGCGAGAGGCGAGAGTCCACCTGGCCGAGGACGACACTACCACACCGCGGGTCGCTCCGGATGACTGCCTCGATGTGATGACAGACAGCCGGGCTGTAGGGCCGCCAGCGTCCGTGCTCGTTCAGCCATTCCCATACCAACACGGCGGATGCTAGTAACATCCTACTCCTGCAAAAAAAAAAAAAGGATATATATATATAATTGTATTACATAAAGGCGACAAGACGTAGGTGCAAACGTTCGGCGAAAACCGCGAGGATTGATCGGGCGTTTAAAGGCAACCTGCTGCCGCTCCGCCGCGCATCCCTGCGCACAGCGGCGCTGCATCCATCTTGGACAGTTTGTAAGCCAGATGTGTTTTTCCTATCTGTGAATAGAACTATATATACATATATATATCTCTATATATTTACCTATATATATGTAGATATACATATATCTATATATTTATTTGTTTTTTTTTTCCGACACCAGGACACGACATGCAAACTGTACCTTCCATGTTTGTAGTTTCGTTTATGCAGCAATTAGGAGGTCCTTTAATCACACGGCGAGGTGGCGGAGTGCGTTTCGGGTTCGTGAGGAGCTTGATGCAGGATGGTTGCATTTTACTCCCTATGCAGATGAGTGACGTCTGCTGAAATCATTTCTCCGGCACAGTCAAGTTAGGGTGAGAGGAGAAAATGCAACTTGGATAGCTCACGGCGGCACAACCGGAGTAACGTTAGGTTACCGTGACAGAAAGGTTGCACTTTTTCTTTTTTTTTCTTCTTTTTTTTTCTTGTTATTTCTTTTTTTAAATCGATCTGCGCATTCGGAAGGAGAGGATCACATTCCTCAAAGCAAATGATTGAAATATTTACCGGGTTGTGTGGGCTCCAGTGTCTCCAGTCAAATCACCGACCAGTTTGGGTGTATTTGCAGCCTAATGGTCTTCAGTCTCGAGGTGAAATCTCGGAGTCGTGGTTACATAATTGTTATTGGTAACGTGCCACTGCATCAGGTATGTTTACTTTGTCTGGGGTAATTATTGGTTAATTCATAATGTCTCCATTGAGTGGTTCTCCCCCCACCACTGACGATCATTTGGCCGGTAAAAAAAAATAAAATGTTTGACACTATCGTGCCTGGACACTCCCACTCTTACTCTCCGAGCCAGGCTGACCAATCGCGAACACGCTACAGCTTACGCTCACGTTTTTCGCACCATGAACTGCGTGTTCCTTGTTTTTGTGTTCGTTTCTGTTAAAATTCCGTTTTGAAACCGCTTCGGTGACCTCGTGATAGGTTATGCGGTGTAGTAATACCGAGGGAAAAAAAAAACGCTAAAAAGAGTGGAGATGCCGGGGATTGAACCCGGGACCTCATACATGCGAAGCACGCGCTCTACCACTGAGCTACATCCCCACTGATCATCTTAGCGAGCAGAAATGGCAATTTATAATTTATTTTCTGCTACTGGCGTACAAATTCTCCAAACAAAATAGGCTACGCTATACTAAGAAAATCACATAACTGTCGAAAGACACGTTTATTGTTATTTAGGAAAGCAGGTCAAATATGTACCTGCTTGGGAATAATGATAAGAGTTTAAGTGTGCTTACTGAATATTTCTTTCGTGGTATCATCATCCTTCAACATGTAGCGCATAGATCAGTCAATTAGTTTATTAACACTCAACAAATGATATCAAGAATAAGGATACACAGTCAGTTTTTATTGTCATGTAAATTACACATTTCAAGACAAAAAACAAATGAATCCACAATAAACACTATGCAATAGGCTGACGGTGATACAAAAGATGATTTGAAAAGTTTTACAGGTAAACATTTACAGACATTCAAATTGCAATACATCGTTCTCCTGCATATCAACACTGTCTCCATCAATACGATTTTGTTTTTTTACGGAAGTGCAGAACATCATTTAGAACTTTACATTGGGAAATCAAATAGACAATATTTTTAACATCTACTGAAGGACACTTGAACTCAAGACCTGCGTAGGCAGCCACTTCCAAAGCCACCCATGTACATTGATATTTTGTTTTATTCTGTTCTTACAGTGCAGTCACATCACTGAGCATGCGCGCATCTCCCTCTACCTCAGACCAGATGGCACTGCCAGAGAACTTCTTCAGATCTATCAACACTTCCCCACTTGCCTCAGCTTTACATTCCCTATCTCCCAGTCTCTCCCCTGTCTCTCCCGCTGCCTCCCCCTCATCCTTCATCCCGTCTTGCTCCTCGGCCTCCGAACTCTCGCAACTTGAGCTGCGACGTCCGTCGCCTTCCTCTCCCTCTCCCGTGCTACTCTGCTCCTCGTCCTCCCGGTCGTCTCCCCCACTGCCACTCGACTGGCTGCCGCCCTCCTGCAACTGACCCTCCTCGTCTTCGTCCTCCTGCATCTCCTCTCCGTCCTCATCGGTGTCGCTTCGGGGCCACAGCCGCACTCCGAGGCGTCTCCCCAGTGCCAACGACATGCCTCTCGCCCGGTCCCTGAGCCCTCCCTCCTTATACACCAGGCGCCGCACGGTATATTCTCCCTTGGCCTCCCTGTTCAACATCTTGTACAAGAAGAACAGCAGTAAAAGTAGGCCTATTAGTAAGAATGAAAGGATGACCACGGTTGTTGTGTGTGGAGATTTGTGTGTCGTCTCTTCAGCCATGTCTGAAGTGAAGAAAGAGAGATAGAGGGGGAGGGAGGGAGAGAGATAAGTTATCACAGGCACACATTGGGATTATTCTAGTCCAGCACATCACCATTGCTAACCAGCAAATTTAAATTATACACACTTTATTGTTTGTGGTTATATTTGTGTTTGTGGATGTGTTTGGTCTCATAAGACAATGGCCTACTATGGCTGCATGGCAGATTGGATGATGCCGGTAAATGTAAATTTCACTAGAGGTAATATAAAGCGGGTGAACCATGTCCTGTTTGAAATCTGTCTCAGTCCACTGCCCAAGTCCCTTTCCATCAAGCTGTAGACCCCACAACGCTGAGACGGGTGACATTTAGAAATGTAGTTTACCTTCTCAGCGCAGAGGAGAAGATTTCCACCGACTTGCAGTCACCGTCAGAGGCAGAATTTAGAAGTCAAAGTCCTTGTACTTTAAAGCAGTCGTGAAGTCCTCGTCAGAATAGCCATTGGTAGGGTTTAAACTCAGGAGCTAAAAAAAAAACAAAAAAAGGAAATAATGCTTCCACATAAGCCATGATCACTTCACTTAAAAGATTAACAATTCATTTTAATTGAAGGTTTAGCCCCAAATCCAATATTACTGCTCTAAAAAGCCGTGCAACCTGCAGAAGCTGCAAAATTGAACACAAAATGTGTCTGTCTTTATCTACTCCTGACGCAATTACAGAGGGTAAAAGAGTTACCATCTGTGCTGGTTAACCCGTTACCGAAGACTCATAATTGCAATATGGAAACGCACACTAGAGTGGCAGGAAGTGTGCACGGCCTTAATCTTCACTGTAAACTGGCTGCGTTGTTATGCAGTGGCAGGAAGCGAGCAGGCCGCTCGCAGCCTTTGCTGGTTTCCTGTCGATATTTGAAGGTAATCAGTCAGCCTGCCATGGGTGGAACATTTCTTTAGTCATGGTTGATTCGAGGGTCGCAACATCATGATTAACGCGGGAAAAAAAATACAAATGGGAAATAAGCACAAGGCATAGAAACATTGAAAATGAGAAGCACGTTAAGTTAAAGATTCAAGTGGTTAAACTCAGAAATTGAGTATATAGTGCTTTCAACAGAGAAGAGAAATGTGTGCAGCAAAAACGAGTTAAGATGTTGTTGAAAAAATATATATAATATACAAATATATTTAAAAAGGCTGAAACCGAGGAGCACTTACCGAAGTTGTGAGCCGAAGATAAAGTTTGAGGTGCCAAACGTGTTACAGCGCGTGTGTGTTAGAAAGGGGCTGATGCATGAAATGTGGTAAAGAAAGCTGGCTGCAACCCTTTGAGGTGGAAGAAGGCTGCAGGGGGGGAGGAAACAGAGTAAATACAAATGAGCAGGGTGTGGTGAAGAGGACAGCTAAGAATTGTATTTTATTTATGGAAAGAGGAAGCAATTCTTTTTTTTTTAGATAGTTTGCAGATCTGGTGCAGGTGACTTTATGCAGCACATATCAAAAGTATTTTAAAACATTTCCTCCTATTTATGGACTAGAATTCATCAACAGGAAATTAATACTTGATACATGTTTTGTTTTTTTCGTTGACACATTGCAATCTTGTCAACAGTTTTGTAAAAAATGTAATTTACTTTTTAATTTTCACAAACGACTGGATAAAAACACTCGCATTATGTGAATTCAAGACAACCCAAGAACTAATGATACAGACAAGTCTTTTGTCTTTACGGAAAAGAAAAACAAAGAGCACAGCTTACTTAATGTGAAACAAGACAACCACATCCTGCTTTGGTTCATTGAGCAAGTATTTAAATATTAAATATTTAAAGCGCCAATAGCTGCACTACTAATATTCAGAAGGTAAAAATACCCCCCTAACACTCAGATACAACTAAATGAAACAATGGAGAGAAAAAAAAGTCAATATAAAATGTGAGATGGTTTTGTTCATGTGTCTATTTAATTGCAGCACAGTTGCTTTGCTCACAGCTCACACACTTAAGATGTAGGCTGTGCAACCAGAAGCTCACCAGAGTAATTATCACAAAGAAAAACACAAAAACGTTAATCAGGACATTTCTTTTAATACAAAAAGGAGGAATGCAGGTTTAATTTTTTCCTTCACAATGTTGTCTCATTTAATCTGCTACTGGTTTTACAGTTAGTGTTGCGAGGTCAGTGCATAAAGAAATAGGAAGAGAGTAATAATGGAATGAGCTCTATGTGGAATGTACCATTACGATTGCTGAACGACTGAAAGAAAACAGAAAAATGTTTCTAAATAGAATGGCGCAAAGCAGAAAAAACTAAATAAATATATAAAAAGAAAATGTGAGCCATCTTATCACCAACATCAATGCAATCGCAAACTCTAAAAACGCACTTTGTTTTACAGTAACTTCCTCTTCTCTGATCTGCGGTTCTAAATACAACGAGACATTTTTAGATTACATTTGCATTGGTAGATGGAGCACAATTGTATCTTACAGCCCGCCGAAAGCTGACAAAAGATACCACTTGGTTTTTACATGTGTACACAGATAGAAAGAGGCATGTATTTCTGTGCATTCGGATGTTTTCATGATTATGTGGATAAATACGATGCCTTGTGTCACACATGAACGCCTGTGAGGCCGCATCTCGCTCCAGATAACAAAGTAAAAAAAAGAAAAAGGAGAAAAACAAAAGTGCTACCTTTGACTGCAAAAAGACAAGAATTACGACACACACATATTCAGCTACACTCTCGTCAGCTATCAGTCACACAACTCCTGATTTGTGTACCACGATACCTCCCTCCGGTTAAGCGCATGCATGGCGCCCTACGCTGAAACAGTAAAACAAAGCGTAAGTCACACGATGAACAGTTGGGGGCCAGATATGACATCACAGTTTAGCAGCTTTAACTACTTGATTAAATAGCCCTAATGGTTATATTTAGAGTGATTTAAAGAAATAAAAAAAAAACCTGGTTGGAGGTACTTGTTTGCTTTGCTATAGAAGGTCAGCCTTCAATAACTTCAATACGGTTCTGTTAAATCACTACTTAGTGCATTAACGTGAGGCATTTGTTCAATTGCAACACCTTCAAAGCCCTTCAATAACAGTGTGGAGGATTTAGCAAAGCTCAAAGTTGCACTACGTGGACGCCTTCATTTGAAAAAAGAAAAACTTTCACTCTACGCAGACGACGCCCCGCTCTCAACCCCGGAAACAAAATAATCAGTGGTCTCGTCACAATTTTTGACCTGGTTGTGGGCCCCTGCGCTCCACGGCCGGCCCCTACCCCTGCACTACATTCCTCCACTCACACAGCTTAAGGTACCGTTGATTCTAGTAAGGCTAAAGTCTGTGGATTCAGTGAGTGTGCCCTCCGAATGCAGTGGCGCTGCAGCCACGCTCACACGTCCCCGTCCTCGATCCGGGCCAGCTGCCTCTCCAGCACCTCTATTCTCTGGCTCTGGGCGACGACGACCGCGCGCAAGGACTTCATCTCCGCCAACAGCTCGTTCAGCAGCTCCTCCTGAAAGAAGGGAGAGGCGCGAGAAGGAGTCAGAAAAACCAAAAAAAACACACGGAGCGCCATTGGGTTACGATCAACGCGTCTCGGACCGCAACCCGTCCACTCGCCTCTCTCTTCGGCCTCTCGGCGTTTCCGTCCATCTCCCTCGCGGCCACTCGAGGCTGCGCCGCCTCTTCCTCCGGCTCCTTGGCGGCGGAGAAGGCAGACGCCGCCGCGTTGGCGGCCGCGGGCGGCGCGCCCCCGCTCCCGGAGTCCTGCTGGGCCAGCCTGGGTTTGCTGCGCAGGGTGTCCCTGTGCTTGGATGGAGGGGCCGAGTAGCCGCCGCTCAGGGAGACCAGCAGGGGTGCCGCGTCCTGCCCCGCGATCCACTCGTCGGCCAGGAGGGCCGGCTCGGAGCCGGCCGTGTCCGGGTAGAGGTCGCCCTGGAACAGATCCGACTGCAGTCGGAGAAGTGGCGTTTGCACGCTTAGCATATACTCATGGATCAAGCCGCCGGCCAGGCAAATGCTGCCTTCACTTCCTTTTCATGTCAAGTGTTTGTTTGTAAATTGGTGCATGTCTTACCTTCCGTGGTACAGTCATAGAGATGGGTTCCACTTTCCTTTCATGCAGTTTGTAGAACCTACAGAAGACCAGGAAATCAGGGCGTAAGCCCGCTTCCAGACCAATCGTAGCGTAAAAAAACACACGGGAGAACTGACTCATAGCTACGTGAAGGCTCAGTGACTTCATATAAAACATTCCTCAAACGGGAGTAAATGCTGCATTTTCCTGGGGATTATTTTCAGCAGTGGATTAATAATAAGTAGGATACAGCTACTGTCGTTTTGTATCCGTATGACAACGTCCAAAATACATAACTAAATTGCCAGACTTCTCCATATTTACCTGGCAATTTCACACTTGTTGACATCGACGCCCCTTTTACCGAGGAAGCCGCCCCCCCTCTGGGGCTCCTTGCTGCTGTACAAGCTGAGGAAGTGAACATACGGGGATTCGTCTGTCACTTCAAAATACCGGATGGTGCAGTCCCCCTGAAAGCCGGCACATGAATTAAGACGACAAATGGAGACAGAAATAATTGGAAATTGGTATGCGTTTTTTTTTCTTCTTTTTTTCCTTAGATCCTACCTTTCCACACAGGTAGACCATGTTTGTGTCAGGGTCATAGAAGGGTAAAAGGACCCCATTACTTGTATCCATCTCCTGCACGGCCATCGGCTCAGAGAGATCCTTCTGTTGAAAAGGAGAAAAAACAAAAAAAAAACTAACTAACCAGAACAAAACAGTGACGCTGGGCAATCGAGCACCTCGAGCACCTGATGTTTAGTGACATAGTTTAGATACAAACATTCACTTCAAGTATTCCGCGTCACGTTTGAAGTTCTCCGCGCACAAGCTCTGAGCTGAATAGATTTTTGTGTTCAAAAGGGTCAGTGTGACCTCAAGGACGCCAAGTATGACACTTCGACAAATGATTAGAGCGGGTTGTTTTCATACGTTGTTTCATCTGTGGAAACTGGAAAAAAAAAAAGGCAGATTCGGAAGGACATGCGCTGGTTTCGACAAGCTCTGACCGCTGTTACCTTAAATAAACCTTAATACGGGAGCTAATCCCCCGTGAATACCACCGCATTGTACACCACATCCTGCGATGAACCCAAAACGCAAACCGGAGACTCACCGGGTCCCACAGGGCCATCTGCCTCTCACTCATGCGGCTGAAGCCGGTGGTGAGGATCTTCCCGTCAGAGAGGAACACGGCTCTCATCGGCCTGGTGCCGTCGTGCACCTTCTCCCTCACCTGGGAGAACAACAACAACAACAACCACAACAGACTCACATGGGGCTAACGGGAACGCAACAGCTGTGGAAAGAACCAGCATCAACGTGCACAACGTAGCGGAGGAGCGCCAGGCGACCTTGAGGACGGTGCCGCGGCGCGGGTCGATGACACGCAGAGCCTTGTCCTTGCAGACGGTGCAGACGGCGCTGCCGTCCTTGTTCCAGCCGACGCTGTAGATGAGGTCGGGGTGGGCGTCGCCCAGCTGGTACACCAGCTCCCCCGAGCCCACGTTCCACACGCAGATCACATTATCGCAGCCTATAGAGAGAGGGAGAAAGACACGGGACGCGCCGGTCCTTTAAGTGCATTAATGCAGGAATGTGGATTTAAAGAGATTTGGCGTCCTGTGACTTTGGTTCTCTTCAAATGTGGAATCTTTTATCCCAAATGTCTTTGTGCTGGAAAGAAGCAGAAAAACGGGCACGACAATCCTTGAAATTCAGCCATCTGTTCTCTCTGGATACTGTGAAGAGTTTAGCACGGGAAATCAACATACCCTAAATCATGTTGTTATAGTTATGGTCAATATTTGCGAACAGGGAAACATGGACATTTGTTGGTGAGGCTGAAGTTCATTTACATTTGAAATATAAAGCTCTTCTTCGCCTGCACAACCCCCCCCTTTTTTTTTTTGCAAATTATGCAAAACAACAAACAAACCAGATTGTTCTTCCGGCATCCAAACGAGTCACACGGCAGCACTCTGGGAGCGCTTTGGGAGCGACGAGTGACGTTACCTGCAGTCAGAAGGATATTGAAGGCGGTTGGGTGCCAGGCCAGGATTCCCACTCGCTTACTGTGGCCCTCCAGGATCACAATGGCCTCAGTCATCGGGCTCGTCAGGCCTCCGTCTGGGATCTGCCACACCTTCAAGCACAGCGCAACATAGATTTGCGAATGCGATGCATTCAAGCGCGCGAGAGCTCCTGCGGGTTTCATGTCATGCGCGTTACAACTTTTAGTTCAGAGGAACGTTTCTTTCTTTATTCCCGATTTCTGCTCTCATGAAACCCATGCGAGTTCTAACTAGACAGCATATTACCAATCACCCTAAATGGAAGCTTTTTGTCAGGCACCTAGTTTACGCAACTCCGGTCAGGGAGACAAAACAACACATTAATTGACTTAAACGCCCACCAGACCAAACGTTAACCTGCCTTCACTGTGCAGTCCTCCGAGGCACTTGCAATGATGTTGTCGTCGTGAGGAGACCACTGGATTTCCAGCACCGGCGCTGCGTGTCCGCACACCGTGGGACACGCCTGATCGATCCTGCCGCTCTGCGGGAGAAAACGGGAAAACAGAAAGACAAAAAAGTCACGATCACGACACCTCTACGGCGGCCCTGTGAAGCTTCGTTTGCGAGGCGTCATATATTTGTGTGTGTGTGTGTGTGCGCGGCTGAACCTTGCTGATGGGGACCACGAGGAAGGACCCTCCTCCGCCGGCCTCGATGATGACGGCGATGAATTTGGGGTTGACGGCGCAGAGGCCGCTGTCCCAGGTCACGCGGGACACCCTGACGTCGTCGATGCAGTGCTCGGCTTTCCACGCCTGAGCGAAGACGTGGCGGAACTTGCTCTGCCGGACCACACCGCGCCGGAATGACATGTCTGTGGACAGGGAGGCAAAAGACATGTCACGCGGCGCCTTCGGCTGAAGACACGAGCTTTCTGTGACAACTGCTTTCAATTCATCTCCAGCAATTGAATGACGTTCTACGGATCCTTTACCACCTGAATCACAGACGGTTTAAATGTCGGTAATAACCACAAAACTGCCTGAAGATAAAAACATTGCTTTAAAAGAAAAAGAAAACGGGATTTGCAGGGACCAAGTTAATAAACAACAAGGAAAAAAACAATAATGTTTCCTTTCCTGCACATGTTTTTCTTTTTTGGCTTGTTTGACTTTTGGTGTTTCATGAACAGCGAAAGAAAACACACCTAAAAATGGCTTTTTCACTCCTACAAAGCTGCACAAATGAACTTTCATGTGGCTTCCAGCCCATGAAAACCATTCCGCATTCAGTTATGCTACAGCTCGTTTGCACAGATCCCCCAGCACCGTTCAGGGGGTCCGCTAGACGGAGACGAGAAAAAGCCTGAACACCTGAATTGCTCCAGTGGACAAAAGGGCTCGATCCGCCTGAAAACAAAACATTCCGTGGCACCGGCAGGGAGGGGGGGGGGGGGGTCGGTGGGGGAGTCAGGGAGGGGGGGCAGGGGGGCAGTCAGAGCTGTTGATCCAGACAGGAACTGCACATGCCATCTAACTAATGATCCACTGTTGTCAAAACACATTTTAAGCAGGTATGCCAAATCCACGCAGCTTTGTGTAGCAGGCGCATCCGTGTGTGTTAGGCCATGAAAAAGCCCCGGGGGGAGGGAGGTGAGGGGGTTAATTCCCCTCTACATTGTTATAAAATATCCACAATTTTTTCCGTTATCGGTTCTATTGCGCATACATTTGGCTTTTGCGAAGAGAACAACGTTGGCCAGTTTTAGGAAACGACAAGGTTATTGGCATAGAGTACAATAGCCTACCTGGCTTTGGAATTCCCCTAATTGCAAACAACAAAAAAACAGGATCACTAAAGACTCGGGCGTGACAGGAGGAGGCCAATAAAATAATCCGCCAGCAGCAACTTAATCCTCTACTGTGTCCGGGGAGGCGTTGACGTTGATGGCGTTGATGGCGTGGAACCACAACAAAATACGTCCATTAGCACCTCCGTATTATTAGCACCCCCCCAAAAAATCCGGCTATTCTCGTGTTAGTTTGTCAGTAATTACGCTTCGTGACCGCGCATGCTCCGCGGTGATGCGGCGCTAACGTTTCATTAAACGACGCCGAAAGAAGACAGGCGCCGTCTGGGAGAACCGGCGCCGACCGGGTAGCACGCAAATGTACGCCGCGTTGGTGTTCGCCCCAGTCTCCCTCGGCAGAGGGACAGTTTGAGCGGAGCAGCAGAGAGCGCAGGATCCCGGACACTTCCGGTCCTGGCAGGATCAATCAAAGAGCACGCGGGAGCGTCAAGAGGAATATCTTCGGCCTGCTACATCCGGATCCCTGTCTACTGGACCGGATGTGTACGGATGCGCGAAGAAAAACACTCCACAACAACCATTACGCCAATAGCCTAACGACATTTACCCCCGTTAAACCCGCGAAATGTGCGCATGTACGCGTATTCCAGATTGTGGACTTTAATAAGTCCTAAGAATTACTATGAAGATACAGCAATGTGCGGGAGAAGCTCCCGAGCACGCAGCCACCAACTCCTCTCTCTACTCCATCTTTGTCAGACCCGACTGAGGCTTTACTGTTAACGGGCTGGCACTATGTATAGTATGCGTAGTAGGTAAGTAAACCTAGTTTATGTCCCACCTGTGGGGAGAAAAGTATAATTCCTTACTAAATGTAAAAATACATAATTGGAAAAATACACAACGAAATTGTCTCATTTAATTGGAAGCACAGAAGTATTAACAGCTAAGTGCGTGTTTGAAGTTATTTAAAACAGTGGTTCTCAAACTTTTTACACCAAGTACCACCTCAGAAAATACTTGGCTCTCCAAGTACCACCATAATGACCAACACTATACAGTAGTGTAGCAGGCCTAAGTATTCATCAAAAACAAGGTAAAGTAATTCATATTGAATTTCATTACTATTAGTATTGTTGTTATCATTCCTGTTCTAACTGTATTACGGAAGTTTCTGTGTTCATATTTTCTTCATCTTCCAATTCCCTCTTACCAACTTCTCATTCAAAAAGTACAGCTTTGAAGTTCCACACAAGTCAGGATTATCTGAACTAGACTTGTTAATACATTGTAGTTGTAGTAAAAGAACTCATCATGCAACACCCATGTCATTCTGACATCGTATTATTGGATTATGATTACATGCATTGCTTTTGTTAGGTAAATGTATTGCAACTACCTCTGCTTGAAACATCTCTTCATTTACTCAAAAGCACCACTTGGTGGCTGAAGCTGTGCAGTGCACCGAGATACACAAACGTGAACAAATGGCTGGAAGCAGGCTCTGATAAAACTCTTTAATCCGTGTATTTGAGATCACATATATGCCTCACAACTCTAAAATAAACCTGTTGGGCTTCTTGCTAACAAGTACGAATCATGTAACAGCAAAAGGTACCCAAAATATTCAACATAAAACTATTGTATGTAACAGTATCGGTATATACCCATCTGATATCTACTTTGCTGTAAAAAAGTGTGAACTCTTCTTTCTACATGCAGACATACGTAATACGGACTTATACCAAAGCTGTAGGCAGTAACTTAAACATCCTATATGGATAATTTTTCGCTCATCACACTGACCTCCTGTTGGTGAGCCAAGAGTCCAACCCACCAATTGCAACTCCCGGTTCATTTAGACCCGCCCACTCCATCCAAACTCGACTCGCAGATTTTCGTTTTGGGAGCATAGATATACAAAAGAGTTACAAAAGGGATTGTTGATTGCAATGGGATACATTTGCTCTCAAAACATTTGTTTGAGCAATAAAGACACAAATACACTTTTATACACCCTACGTATGCACCATGTACAGCGCAGCCTCAGAGTAATGCTCTTAAAATTGGCCAATAGTGCACTATATATACTTACACGCCACGATCTAGCAACAAGTGGCTCCGTGGCGCAATGGATAGCGCATTGGACTTCTAGGTATGATCCGAAGGGATTCAAAGGTTGTGGGTTCGAGTCCCACCGGAGTCGTCTTTTTTACCAGGTACTAGCGAAAACATGCACAATTCAAAGTTATTTATGTGTTAACTGCTATTTTATCCGTTGGAACGAAATGTGGATAGCCAGTTAGCTTCAAACGTTTATATAGGATATCCAGAGTAGTTAACTCGTTAATATATGCTCCTATCCCTAGTGAATGGTCTCAAAATACTGTACAGTAGGGCCTACTGTAAAGTAGTAATTTAAATTAATTTCAATATTCATCTATTTGGATTAAATAACGTTGGCTGACGTAAATGTGAGTGAAGCTAGCCAGTTAGTAGTAAAAATAATAATAAATTGAACGTGTGAGACTACCAAGATTCCATCAAGTTTTTTCCGATTATATCCTTCAAAATAAATTATTTGCACTACAAGAACAATTATAATTCAATTTTCGCCTGGTCCATCGTTGTAATGACGCTTAAGTGAATGCATGTATGAATATGCTTATAAAAGAGATGGTAGTTCGATCGCCTTTGACTTAGACGAATATTACAACCTGTTTTTACGGGGAAAATAATACCAACAAAATGTACCGTTACTTTGAAGGCCCAAAGCCGGTGTCGCCACACGAATTGGGGAAACAATGTAGCATAGCTAGCTGTTTCCGGACGAGGCGAAATTACGTTGCACCGGGTGTAACCAAAAAGCTAACGTAGGCTAGTTATGTGTAGCTAGCTAGCTTTAGATTCTTACCCGCGTACGCAGCTGTAGAATGAACATTACACACACTATTATTGAGGGATACTAATGAAACTCGCTGGTGTCACTTTATTTTATATCCACCACGGTGCGGTTATCTTCCTCTTCTGTTTAATTGATCGCTGTTCTGTGCTGGTCAGTTAGCTGGTTAGCCTCTTTAGCTAGCTAGGTACAGTAGCGTATGGGTGTCAAAGTTAGCTGTGACTTCACCGGGTGTCTGGTTGCCTGATCTCACATTTCGGACACGTCAAGGTAAACAGTTATCCGCCCGTGAGCTTGAAGGCGAGCTAGTGAGCTAACGAGCGTTCAGCGACGTATTTTACTTTTACCATGTTGTGAATTCTGCACGTCAGCTGGTTAACTTCGAGAAAAACACGACACGTTGCTGTTTCTTGAAGTTACTTTATGAGCTCTTCAAGCCGTGACTCCCACTGGCCTAACTGGAGCTAACGTCCGTTAGCCTCCTTACGGTGTCACTCTTCTTCAATGTGTTTTAGAGTTTAATTTATATTGTTATCCTCTGTTCTTCTGTAATTTGCACAACTGTCACACTTCCCTGGTTAGATCGTTAGAATCCCAATGTTTAAAAAATATATTGGCTACTTTGTCAGTTGACAATATGTATCTAGATCACAGGCAATTAAGAACACATAATCACACACATGGGTTTATTCATAAGCAGTCCCTCTTTAATTAAACAAGTGGATCTGTATTGATTCCATGGTTAATCACTTATTTTTCAAACCAGACTAAACGATCAATATCAATCACCAGTCTTGTACTGTTAATTACTGTTACTGTTAATTACTGTTATGTAAAATTAAATGCTGAGACAATTTAGTATTAATTTAAGACTAACATATGTGTTTATTACAAATTAATCAGGTTATTCACATAAATTGAACGATGAGTCAATTAACAAAATAGTTTCTGATTTTGTGGCCGCCTGCTTATTGTTTAATAAATTCAGCCATATAAGACAAAGAAAAGCCGTGTGATTTCAAATAAAGTTTTTAATCTCCCTTCAAGGTTCCTAAAATCTCTACTGATTTTGGGGGCTGTGATGTCGGAGTCCAAGACCCCCACTCCCATTCCGGCTGGCGACACATACAAAGGATGGGTGTTCAAGTGGACTAATTACATCAAGGGTTATCAGCGGAGGTGGTTTGTCCTGAGCAATGGGCTTTTGTCTTACTACAGGTATCCCATCCTCGATCTGTGAAACCTCTGATTATCAAGCTGTTGGATTTTTCTTTTACACTTTTGTTGAATGTTGTCGTATTGGACCCTAGTTTTTAAACGCAAACGGTTCACGTGCTGTTTTCTTTCTTTCCATTTTTTTCTTAAAACGTCAAATCGAACGCCTCTTGACCATCAGGACCCAAGCAGAGATGGGCCACACGTGTCGAGGCACGATCAACCTGGCCACGGCAACAATCTCTGTGGATGACGCCTGCAACTTCGTCATCTCCAACGGTGGAGCACAGACCTATCACCTGAAGGCCAGCTGTGAAGTGGAGCGCCAGCGCTGGATCACGGCCCTGGAACTGGCCAAAGCCAAGGCAGCGCGCATGCAAGCAGAGTCGGGTAGAACGTGCACACAAAATGCTTAAACAAAAGGTCTTCGTTGTGCAGTGCAAGCGCTAATATCCTGTGCTTTGACCCTTGAACAGATGACTCTGGGGATGAGTTTTCCCCATCCTCCCCTCCGGCGGCGCCCGGACAAGGTGGCGGGTCGCAGAATTCCGAAGTTCAGTCGGCTCTTAGAACACTAGGCAGCAAGGTGGAGGATCTCAGCACCTGCAACGATCTAATTTCAAAGCATGGCTCTGCCCTCCAGAGGTCAGGCTTTAACCGTTGATTGCTCTCTATTTCGCTCGCCCTCTCTCTTCCTGATCTTCACTCTTGTGTCATCAGCCATTTATATCACTCATTTTCTATTTTATTTTCCGGCATACTGATGTTTGACACGAAGACTCCATTTCAAAAGTTCAAAACTCCACATCATCATCTCACAGTTGCATTAACATGTACAATAGAAAATTAGCATTAGTTATGGACAATAAACCCCTTGAATCTGAGTCTGGCAGCTTGTGTTATGATGATATATTGTGCCTCGTCCTTATTGACGTTTTAATACATATCGCAGGTCTTTGTCAGAACTGGACAGTTTGCGTATGACTAGCGAGGCCGGGGATAAGATCCGCCAGGTGACAGAGAGAGCCACGCTGTTCCGCATCACCTCCAATGCCATGATTAATGTAGGTGGAGGTCTTGTCCATGTGTAACATGTAAATGAGAACGGGCCTTGTCGAATCTGCACTTTATGGAATCTGACTAGTTTGACCATGTCGGATGTTTTGCCCCTCAGGCGTGCCGAGACTTTCTTGCACTGGCCCAGGCTCATAGCAAGCGATGGCAGAAAGCCCTTCAAGCGGAGCGGGACCAGCGGGTCCGGCTGGAGGAGACTTTAGAGCAGCTGGCCAAGCAGCACAACCACCTGGAGAGGGCGTTCAGAGGGGCGGCTCAGGCCAACGCCACTGCAGACAATAAAGGTAAGGCGCTGGAACAGCGAGGATATGGTCAGCCACTGACGAGGGACTGACAGTTCTTTCTCATTCTTTTTCTGCTCAGGTGCTTCTGGGCCGGGGAAAGGGGAGGCCAGCGACGAGGATGAGGACAACGAGTTTTTTGATGCCATGGAGGAAGCGCCTGAGTTCATCACTGTTCCCGCAGATCCTAAGTTCCACAAGTCAGTGCCCAGTCCTTTGTGCCAAGTTATTGAATTCTTCCTTTCATAAACCGCTGGCCTTGAATGGGTTCCGGCCACCCGGATTGTTGTCTTTACCTTTTGCCTTGTTAAACCTTCAGTATCAGTTCATCCAGTTCATGCATGACTTCTCTGACGGAAAATCTGTATCACAAACCTCTGACAGGTTCTCTTTGTTTTAAATATCTTTACAGAAGATCGAGCAGCAACGTCAGCGGTTTCAACAGTGAAATGTGTCCTGATGACCAATCGGTAGGTTTCGTTGTGGTCTCTGAGTTCACTGTTTTCCACCTCGTTGCCATGTTTTTAACCAGAATTTAGTGCTACGAATTGATTGCAAAAAAAAGATTGCGAACATGTTACAAAAACAACAACAGCAGCAAATGTGTTCCGAAAGCTTTATTATATCCGTTAATAGCGTGTTGTTTATTGACGCCATTTTCAGCTTAACGAGGAGCCTTTAGCAATGGTCCAGGATTCCCCCTCGCAGGAGCTGGTACCACTGAGGAAGAGGCGGACAAAGATTTCAGATAAACCCAACTACTCTCTCAACCTGTGGAGCATCATGAAGAACTGCATCGGCAAAGAGCTGTCCAAGATCCCGATGCCTGTGAGTATTGTCTCAGGACATTACTCCACATTAAATGTTTACAGAAAGTTTGGTAATGAACCAGTTCCACCTGCTTTCCTGCAACCATTGTTGTCTACTCCTTCAGTGTATTTGTTTGTACAGTGTTTTGGCAGTGGTAACCAATCATACATCTTCAGATCATTTCACAGATTAAATAACATCACAGTTTCAAAGTAGTTGGGGTTGTTCCTCTAAAGATTTGGTATCATTTTTAGATCGCTTAGTTTCCTCATTGCTTTTCATTCGGAACTGAATGAATTAAAGTAGATTGTTTTTGTGGCAAAGACCTGGTGTTTAGTTTGGCTTCATGCAGTGTTAAACCAATACAGTTTTTATAAAATGTAAAAGTTGGTAAAATCCAAATACACAGATTCAATCCAACGTGCAAAGACACAAATATTCCACGAGACATGCCACATTCTGTTTTTTAACCATTATTACATCTTACTATTTGTAGTCTCACTACCTGGACTCTTTCTCTTTTTCTTTTTTCACGATGGACCCACCAAAAGCCATCCTCATCCAAACCTCACCTAGTGTTCCACGACACGACACAAGCACTGGCCCATCTCAATCTAGCTGATATCACAATGTCCATAATACAATAATTCCTCCAAAACTACTGAGCTACTAAAACATTAGCACCACAGCGTATGTTTATTGGTCACAGGAGAGGGATCGTTACCAAGATACTTCGTATTCTTAAGTCAATATATAATACCTTGAACTGTTTATGTTTATATAGTATAAATTATAGTTTTGTATGAGAGGGAACGCTAACATGGGTTCATTCCTGGGTCGTCGTGCTCTCCAGGTGAACTTCAACGAGCCCATCTCCATGCTGCAGCGTTTGTCGGAGGACCTCGAGTACCACGAGCTGCTGGATAAGGGCTCCAAGTGCCAGAGTTCGCTGGAGCAAATGTGCTACGTGGCCGCCTTCTCCGTGTCCTCCTACTCGACCACCGTCCACCGCACGGGAAAACCCTTCAACCCGCTGCTGGGGGAGACGTACGAGCTGGACCGCCGGCGAGAGAGCGGGTACCGCTCCCTCTGCGAGCAGGTGAGGAGGAAGGGGGGAGTGGCGCGTCGAGATACCACTGAGGAAGAAATGGAAAAAATGTTGATCACTAGATCTCCGGTTTATCAGAAACAAGTGCTGACGGGCCGTTGAGATGTGGCATTCAAAAGCTTTTCCAGTGTGGCAGGTTCTTTTACATTTCTACATGAATCTACTCGATCTGAACATTTTGTCCCAGGTGAGTCACCACCCGCCTGCTGCAGCACACCATGCGATTTCCAATCGCGGCTGGACCCTGAGACAGGAAATCACCGTGGCCAGCAAGTTCAGGGGAAAATACCTCTCCATCATGCCGTTGGGTAAGGATGGTGTGGCTCAGAAGATAAGATGCTCGCGGTCATGACGTAGGTTGAGGCTGTGCTCTGTTTCCCAACTGAAATGGAATGCAGGAACTAGATAATTGCCCTTTGATTGATGAGATATTAAACAGTCACACCGTTGTTTTGTTTTTGTTTTCTCGCTGTCTGCATGTTTCTTTTTGCATCTTCGCAGGCACAATACACGCAATCTTTGAAAAGGGCAACAATCATTACACATGGAAGAAAGTTACCACCACAGTGCACAACATCATTGTAGGGAAACTGTGGATCGATCAGGTGAGACTGAAAAAGTTAAACGTAAGATGACACATTTACACATACAACTTTTGAGACCTTTGATGGTTTTTTTTATACACTGGGCGAGTTGCACAGCATTTCTTTTCTACTTCTTTTTGATTGGTTCTGATTTTGGATACGGCACTAGTGTGTGCGGCTTTAGGAGAACACCAAATGGCATTTCACAACATGGTTTACAAATGAATGAAAAATCCTTAAAAGTGGCGCCCCACTTACACGCTAAGTCTGCACGCCGCATTCCTCATCATTCTGCCGAACCCTAAATTTAAGTATAAACTTTGGACCAGCTTGGAAAATGTCCCCGCGGTGTCAGCCACGTCTTTCCAACTTCCTTGCCCGTTTCTTTCTGTTTCTCTCTGCCAGTCGGGTGAGATCGACGTGGTGAACCACACCACCGGGGACCGCTGCCACTTGAAGTTCGCTCCCTACAGCTACTTCTCCAGGGACGTCGCCAGGAAGGTGGGCCCTCGTCCCATCCTCCGGTCCCCTTCCGCTTAAATGAACCGCGATGCTTTGCTCCTCCGCTGACCCCTCGCCTGTCTTTCTTGTGTCCTTTCTCTCCAGGTGACCGGCGTGGTGATGGACAAAGACGGCAAGGCTCACTACGTGCTGTCGGGCACGTGGGACGAGAAGATGGAGTTCTCCCGGGTGATGCAGAGCAGCAGAGGAGAGAACGGCGCAGAGGGCAAACAGAAGACGGTGTATCAAACGCTCAAAGCCAGAGAGGTGTGGAGGAGGAACCCTCTACCGTGAGTACGAGCTAGAAAGGCAGTGATCCAGCAAAACGTGATCACATGTACCCGGCAAAATCACACCAGAATCATCCCGACATGCATTGCAAAAGATGAATGTTACAGAATATCCAATAGAATATATCAATATAGCTACAGTAATAAAAAGCTACTCAAAAAGTATGTTATTGTCAGACTCTCACTGCCCCCCCCCCCTCACCCACCTTTACCCCCCATGCCCCTGGTCAGTGAGGGAGCAGAGACCATGTACTACTTCACCTCCCTGGCACTGACCCTGAACGAGTTCGAGGAGGGAGTGGCTCCCACCGACAGCCGGCGCCGGCCCGACCAGCGCCTGATGGAGGACGGCCGCTGGGACGAGGCCAACTCGGAGAAGCAGCGGCTGGAGGAAAAGCAGCGCGGCGTCCGGCGGGAGAGGGAGCGGGAGGCCGCCAGCCAACGCACCCCCAGCCAATCGGAAGAAGGTTTGTGCCTCGTATGCGTTTGCTGCTTTGTCTGAAATCCTCTCTGCTGGAATAAAGTTCTAAATTCTAAATTCTATGATTCCCCCTTTTATCTTTCAAAAGCTGTCGACGAAGATTCTCTTACTGATCCGACCTTAAAAAGCAAGTACTGCTTCCTCGTCACCTCCACCCGCTGTCATTCCTATTTTTGACCCGACCGTCTTCAGCATCGTTTTTGCATTGTCGGTTAACAAACTTCTTTATTTTTCTTTCTTTCAGGCGCACCTCATGACAGCCACAAGGCACTTTGGTTTGAGCGCAGCGAGGACCCGATCACAGGTGAGCAAATCCACATCTATAAGGGAGGCTATTGGGAAGCCAAGGACCGCGGAAGCTGGGAAGATTGCCCGGAAATTTTTTGACCTCTGCATTGACTGCGAAGGGGACTGATCCATCGGAGGCACCTGGTGGACAGCTACTCCGCCCCTCCACCCCCACCCCCACCTCCGCCTCCGCCCCCGCCCCCCACTGCTAATTTGAATAGTTGACTCTCTCCAGTGGATCTCTGTTGTAAGAGATCTTCAAGACGGTCACTGCTGTCTGATCCCCTTGAGTGTCAGCACCTGCCCCCTCGTTGCTGTCACACACCTGAGAGGACTGAAAGTTGTGCTGCTTTTGACTCAGGCTGACGGGGGGGGAGGAAATTGAATGTGTCTTCCAAATAATTAGTTTAACTTTCTTTTAGTCTCTCAGATCACCGGTTTAAGTGCTGATAACACCCTCTGAGATAATATAGTGTTCCTGTGGTGAGGGAGGGGGGTGGGGGGGCAGGGTGGGAGTTAAGACCTGGTTAATAAATACATTTTTGTATAGACATGGTTCAAATAATTTCATAAATAGGTCAACTGGTGGCCTTCGAGACGTTAGCGAGGATATCATTTTCCCGTCTCTGATTTAGTGTCTTAATGTAACTAAGTGAAAGGCGCTTGTGTGCTTGTGTGTATGACTGCATATCTGCTCTTCCATCACTTTACCACACTGCCGCCGAAACCCCAAACCCATGGATAGATTTATGTATCGTTTCCACCACAAAGGCCTAACTGAAATGATGATGGTGAAAAGCTTGATTTGGATAACGGGGCCCTTTCTCGCCGCCTTAGAAAGAGCAAACTGTTTCTGTTTAAATTACACCCGAGTGGATACGATGTGGACATTTTAAAGGTGTACTGAGCAACCGGGGTTGATTTTCCAGCGAGGCCGAAAATAAAACTGCACTGTCGTAAAGACGCTCCGCTGTTCTCCTGCAAGCAGAGGTGAAGTAAGCCGGTACTGTAACGGTACGGCCGGTGATATATTTGGACCCGGTTTGCCGTGCCGGAAAGAAAACGGTCTCTGAAAAAGACAAGCATGACAACTCAACTGCTAACGTTGCGCGTCGGCGCGGGTGAATGCAGACTGTACGGACCGCTACCAACCATTCCAATATTACTTACAAGTCGCATCAGCAGAAACGCGAGGTCCGCTCAGCCTTCTTCCTCTTTGAGCTCTCGCCATTCGGAAAAGGCTTATTGCCCGATGTTCACCCGTGTACGAGCCCTCTCTCTGTGCAGAGCCCTTGTCTTCTTTCTTGCCTGCTCCGACATGGGCTTTCGCTGTTTTGTCGCTGGTTCCGCCACGATAACTGCACAAATATCGCCACTGCGCTACGAGCCCAAGAGTGTATGGCTGAAGCCCGCAGCCTCCCCTCTCATGCCGTAAAGCAAGACCCGCCGCTCCTGCAATTGCAAGTGCGGTATTTCCCCTTTCAGGTCAAACCTTTGTTCGACCTGAAATGACTCATTTAATCATCCAAAACGGTATGGAACATATTAATTAACTGGAAAAAATGTTGCTTAGTGTGCCTTTAAAAAGTTTCTTGTACAAAAAATTCACGTTTTGCAGAAGCAGGGAAAAGACATCGTTGCTGCAAACGCTCAATGCAGGTATCAGAAAAAAATCTCACATTAGTGCAGTTTCATTTAAATAAATGATTGGAATTACCCCTTTTTGTGAGAAGACAAACCATGGTTTATCTGCATAAGAGTTCATACATATGCAAGTACATTTTGACACCAAAAACATGGGAAATTGTGTGTGTGTGTGTGTGTGTGTGCGTGTGTGTGAGAGAGAGAATTGCATTATTTCGTGTTCCAAGTGTACTTAAAATGAAGAATAAAGAAGCATAGAAAATAACAGATTTTATAATTGTATAGAGATTCACTTAGTATTGAAACTGTAAGGTAATTTTTTTATTGTAATTCTTTTTTAACTCATGTTATTGGAAGAGGACTTTATCATTCATTTTCAGAAAAAAGGGATTTCTATACGTGGGAGGGGAGATTTGACATTGTTCAGTATTTTTGTATTAACACGGGAAAAGATCATGTAATAGCCAAAAGCTTTAGACAAATAGCTTTTCATACCGTTCTTTCACTGAATTCGCTCGCAACATTTTAATAAGTTAGGAAAAAAATTAACTTGCCAGATCAATTCTTTTGAGAGTTTCTGTCATGTTTAAGAGGAGCTCAAGATGGGATGATATATCCTGTTAATAAAATAAAACCCAATGAAAACATGTTTGTGTTCCAGTTGCATTTTGTTGTCTATGTTCCATTGTTTATTTTAAATCAAGGACATCTCTAGTTTATCTACCGTTATTAGCTTGTCGTGGTTGTATAGGTCCTTTATTTTACGATTAGAAAGCCACTATTTAAATGAAAGTCCATTTTCCATACGTTGATGATGGGTCCTTTAAAAACATTCACTTTTCTTCAAAATGCTAATTAAAACCAGATTAAACCCACTCCTATTTTTCATCCAACTTCATTGTATTTACAATTTAAGGGTTAAATCTGCGTCCTCTTTAAATCAGCTGCTGTTTTATTTTCCGGGTTTGAGGAGCTGTTTCTTTCACTCTCCTCTTTCGCCTCTCCTGCTGTGTCGTGCCAGCAGATTTATTTTGAGCTGAAAGGTAAACTGGAACCTTCCATCCTATACATGGGGCAGAGATAATTGTGGAAGGGAGGGGGGGGGGGGGGGGCTTACAGCTGGCGGATGATGCAGCCCCGTCACACTCAGGCCACGGCGCGGCCGCCACAATGGAGTGGACGAGAGGTGGTAGGGGACAAGGTGAGAGTTTGCATACCAGGCCTCCACAGCCTGCACACTGGGAGGGATGGGAATGCTGAGTCGGTGAAACCGCATGAAAGCCTGGGAGAAGGTGGGAGAGGGTAATCGGCGGCTGAGGGGGACAGGAAGGGGGAGACGGGGAAAGATGTACGGTACAAGTCCTCTTCATTCATTTCATCCCCACCCTCCCGGTTTGTGAACGTGGAGCTGACCCTGCTTCACCTCCAGTTAGAGAGACTTTAAATAGACCTTTTAATCTCTGCTAAAACCGCAACTGACCCCTTTGCAGTTTCCAGGAAGCCGGGGACAGCGACGTGACCTAGGTAAGTGACACCTCCCATCAAAACCAGGAGATTCGTAAAGACACGTGCACTTCCTCATCATTCGATATTGACCCACGTGGAACCAAAAGAGCCTCGACGTGTGTGAGCAGAGCATGTGCCACTCAAACTTGGAAATGAAACAAATAAACTTCCTGTTGCATCGTCCCTCAAGCTCTCGCCCTGTGTGTCCGCCCCCTCTCGCTCAGATGGAGGTGGACGAGGTGGTGCGCTTGCCGAGGTTGTCCCGGGTCGCCGTGTGCGGCGGTACTCACGGAAACGAGCTTTCCGGGGTGTTCTTGGTGAGGGAACTGCTGAAGGGGAGGAAGGAAGTGATGGAGAAGAAGAAGGAGGAGGAGGAGATGGATCAAGGACCGTCAGTGTTGACGGTGCTCGCCAACCCGCGAGCCGTGCAGCAGTGCCGCCGGTACATCGACACCGACCTCAACCGCTGCTTCACCCACGACGCCCTGAAGTAAGGCGAGGCGACGCCTCTCACGGTCCCTGTCGTGATGTGATGATGATGATGATGATCAGATCGTTTCTCTGTCTCCCAGGGGTCCCTCGTCAAGCACGGTGCCTTACGAGATGATCCGATCTCGAGAACTGAACGCCACGCTGGGGCCCAAGGGAAGTCCCGGCGCCGTGGAGCTGGTGTGCGACCTCCACAACACTACAGCCAACATGGGCCTGTGCCTCATTGCCTATTCCGACTGCGACTGGATCTGCCTGCACATATTTAGACACCTGCAGGCAAGCGCCCACTCCGGTAAAATCAACCCCAGCGTGTTTGGGGGAACCTTCACGGTTTCAGGGAGCGCAGTTAATTCAGGTGTCTGCCATTGGGCGATGGCAGACACCTGAAGTTAAGAGTGCCTTGTCGTTTTCAGAGGAAGATGCCGGAGATACCAATGAGGTACATTCATTTTGACGTTACCAACAAAGAATCGTATTCCCTCGACTCAGTGGGGAAGCACGGCTTTGGTGAGCTTTTTCATCGCCCACACTAAGGCTGATCGAAAAGCAACGGGACATCTCGTCGTATTCATTCATCGTCTGAAATCAATTCTCTGCAGCCATGGAGATCGGGCCCCAGCCCCACGGTGTGGTGAGGTCCAACGTCTACGCGGCAATGAAAGCCGGCGTGCAGCACATGCTCGATTGGGTCTGCTTCTTCAACTCAGGTACTGGACTTGCAAAATGCAAACTTTCAAGCCCCCTTTCTTTTCGGACTTTCTTTTAAGCCTTTCTTTTAATCACAGGTAGTACTTTTGAAGGAGAATATGTGGACGTGTTCAGCATGATCAAGCACATCGACTACCCGAGAGACAGCGAGACTCGGAAACATCACAGCAGCCATTCATCCTGAGCTCCAGGTGCAGTCTGTAAACCATTCGTGCCCCGAAGGCTCTATTCAAAGACGGGGCCGGATTTAAAAATAACATTCATGTCCGAATAAACAACGGACATGAAGGATCTCTATGTAAACGTAAACTACCTAACGCCACAGACGCCGAGCCTCGTGACTCAACTGCTCGTGCTGTGGGGCCGTTCCCTATTCAATAACAATTCCACCACCTAGCCACACAATGATGTCTGTTTACCAAACAGTAATCATAAAACAGATTGGGGCCTCTATTAAAAGTTATGAAATGGCAATGACTCATCAAATGCCATTATTTTTTCTATACATAATATATATGTATATATACTGTATATATGTATATACATATATATGCAATATATGTATATATATATATATATATACACATACATATATATATATACACATACATATATATATATATATATATATATATATATACATACATATATATTAGGGCTGTCAAATGATTACAATTTAATTTAATTTAATTTAAATTAATCAGAGTTTTTAGTGGATTAATCATGATTAATCATGATTAATCCACATATGCAACGTTTCCCGGGAGAACTAAAAAACCGGGAGGTGTCCGGGTGATAGGGGTAAAAAAGTGTTGGCCGGTAAAACTCCAAAAAAGTGCGCTGAGCAGTCTGCCGCTCTCTCTCTCTCCATGGGCGTAAATCTGATCTAACAGTAGGGGGGAACAATAAACATAACATTTCTGAAGAGCAATTTTTGAAGAGGACACAAATAATAACGTTAGCAAGTTGTAGTGGGGGCATATCCAACAAGCTGGGTAACATTACATTATATTACACAAGCATAGCAGACTTTTTTGTCAAGACTAATTCATTAATTGCTCAGTATAATTTGTCACACGCAAAAAAATTGACGTAATTAACGACAAACATCTAATTAACGCTGTAAAAAATGCTGTAAAATGTCCCCACACCTCAGGACCGAGATTTCTGCCTGCTCCACCCAGGGGAACCGCTGTTCCAGACTTTCTCGGGGGAGACTCTGAGGTACAAAGGAAACGAAGCGCTCTACCCTTTCTTCATCAACGAATGTGCGTATTACGAGAAGGGCATCGCCCTGTCGCTTGCCAGAAAGAGGCGTGTGATGGTTCCAGCCATCCGGGTGCAGACAGAGCGGGAGCCACCAGCCCACATGGAAGAGGAATGAGGAGAAGGAATGAGGATGGGCCCGACTAGATGAGACTGGAACACATTTTACAAAAAGCTTTTATTCATACGGCAGCGGTTGATTGGAACTCGCTTACACTCACATTTGATATTTAGCTGTATATTTTATTATCCGTTTAAGCTCACATATGGAGAGTGAACAACACATTCACGGTAGATTCACAATAGCACAGTCATACATTGGGTGTTACATTTATGTTATAGTGGATTCAGGGATGGAACAATGTTTTCAATTAAACGGCTGAATATACAAAATCTGACCACACATTTCATTTCACAGACATACATATATATGAAAACATATATCATACTTTTTAGGGTAGCCTAACATTTGTTTTTCTAAAATAGTTTGTTTTTTAGACACTTGTTCCCCCCCAAAAGTAGAAATTCTAATTTACATTCAGAATGTCTAACAGGAAAACATATTTCCCTTTAATCCGAACGTGACAATGGCCATTTATACATAAATGCAACTCAAGTAATAAAAAGGGAGTCAACTTTTGTAGTTATAGCATACTTACATACACACATCTTTGTGGCTGACCTTTTTCAAACCAATTATGTAACCCATGGAGAGATAAAAATAAATAAAACAATTGGATCTTTTAATGCAGCAGATTGGCTCATTATCACAGTTAATCCATCAGAAGGAGGGAAAACAAACAGATTAACCCGTCCGTCCGAGACCATTACGAAATGTGTCCTAATGACAGGGCGGGTATTTATCCAAACAGGGCAGAGATCCAGAGCTGAATCTCAAGACTATGCCACCCGGTAGGCGCTCATGCGGTAGTAGGTCCATCCCAGCCAGGTAGCAGCACACTGTGGCTAAGGTGCAGAGGCCTGCGGGACACAAAATGACGTCGTTTAGTTTTTCGGAGGGCAATAAAACCCAAACGGAAAGAAACAATTGCTCTTTAATGGAAATGATCAAAGTATCTGCCCCAGATGCAGCACGTGAACTCTTGGATTGCAACATGCCGTGTCGTCTGTGCAGTTTATTCGAGTTGTGTTATTGGAAAAAATTGGGGCCCAGTGAGTTATTTTTGCAACACCAGCTGTTGGGCTAAATATCAGGTGATTTGCCATTTAAGTTTTCGCCACAACCGGTTCCCAGAGGATAAATCCTACTGACTATGATGATCCTGTGACTTTTCATCAAGAGCATCATCAAGTAAAATCTTGGATTATTTAATACTTTGGTTTATGATAAAATGCCTGACAAAATTGATGACATTTCCATCTGCCTAAGTTGCAGTTTTTGCTTATTTATGGTTAGTAAATGTAAGTGTCATAATTTTGAGGATTATATTCATATTTTAAGCCTGTTAGCATGGCATTAATTCTGTTTTTTACCTGGTGCCACATTACTTTTAGGAGACTTGGATTTAAACCGAAGCCCCTAGGACTCTAACTGAAAGACATCAGTAAGGATTAAAACCTTGCACTTATTCATGTCCCATCGCGTAAACACCTTTAAACAATTTGAGTCATCCATACAAAACAAACTGCCAGTACAGCGGCTGAACAGGTCTTACCAGCCAGGAGGTGCAGTATCCCGACACAGAGTGTAAAAAGACGTTGCAAATTGGTTCAAAAGTGAAAGTATTTTTAACGTCTATGTTTAGATCACATTTCAAGGTGGTTTTTAATACGGTAATATTCTGTCATCTACTTTGTGCTATAACATTATTTTATAGGTTTAAAAAGAAATGACGTCCACATTTGTAAGTTTACCACCGACATTACAAATCACGTTGAAATCTAATCAGGTGACTGGATTGATCCTACTCTTGATTTTTAATTTTAATTTTAATTTTAAGGAAGGCATAGACATAAGTACAAGGGAACCACAAATTAATAAACTACAAACCAGCAAACATGGTCAGGGTTTGGGAGAATGGTGCATGCATGTGCATGTAGGTGTGTGCGTGTGTGATTATGTCTGCCCGAGCCCTTTTGAGATGTAAAGGAGGGGAAGCTATCTGGGCTACTTTGAGTGGAGTGTGAACTGAGGTCTGAAGTTAATCCCATTTAAAACAGTTTTTTTTTCCAGTATAATGAACTATGTGAAGAATTGTATTCTGTAGTAATTGCAAACTTGCATTTCTAGTCACAAAGAAGATATTATTCTAGATTTGATTCCAAAAGTCATCATCAGGAGCGATGGATAAGTCTGACTCCCATTTTCTTGATATTTTGTTGATTCGGTTATGGATTTTGTTATGCGAGGGGAAATGTAGGCAGTAGTCTTAGATACTGAGTCCTTATACACACAACAAGAATTGTTGCTTTGACGACAGAAATGGAAAAACGTTACGAGAGACGATTTAATTATTTAAGGTTTTATTATTATGATCGTTGCAAAGGTTCTGACAAAAATTGAGAAAACAAGAATACAGGTAGGAATTATACATTTTTATACCTTTTGGGCACTGACACCATTTGAAAATATATTAGATATATATATAGAAGACATCAAGCCCTGACCACACATAAATTAAATCTGATATAAATAGCATTTCCCAACACAAAGCTCTAGATTGGGTTTTAAAAAAGTCAAAAAAGGGCCAAGTAGATAATAAAAATCTAGGAATTTGTATGTGTTTGCAGTTTGTGTTCTTTTACATCTTTTCCTGATGTAAATTTCCTGAAAGGTATATTATTTGCAGTGTTCCTTATAATGTGCAGTCAAGGCAAAATTATGATCGATAGTATGTTTATCGAAAGATTTGGGGGGTTTCTTGGACAAGAATCATTTGTCGTGCCAGTGATGGCAGTCATTCAGTCAGGCCTTTTCTAACAGTAGTCAGCAAAGATGCTATGGCTGACTTAACAGTAGCCATGACGACAGCACGAGGAAGGATGCAGTGATGAGACTGATCTTGTGGCTTACTCCACTGGAGACCTCTGTAATAAATGAGAAAAGGAAATGAGACATTACTTTAACAAATAAAAAACAATCCATCATATGTGAAAAACGATTTGTGAGATATTATTTAATATTTCTTACGTGAGCCGTCCACAAAAATGGAGTTGGGGTCAATATTGAAGGCCATGATGTTTGAGGCTGCTTCAACCAAAACAGTTCTAATCTGAGTGCCGTTAGGAACAGAAGTTGATGCAAATCCAATGTCCATGTTGTTGATGATTGATCCATTACTGCAAATTAAATAACAAGATGTTACATTTGTATACATTCATAAACAGTGCTCTGAAGATAATGTCATAATAAAATTAACAAATTACCTGAATGAAGTCACTGCTAAGGAGCGGAACGTAGCAAATGCTCTCCGGTAGAACGGCATGAGCTGCAATACAAGCAATTTGTTTAAATTAAGTACTTGTAATTTGGTTGTGTTTCTTAACACCATGTGCATTTCCCTTTTGAGGACGATACAGATACTACAGATGCAAACTTTAACACTATTCCCGTTTTTTTCAATGACTACCAAATGGTTCATCTCTCCTGTTTTCCAATAATCTCAGTACGATTTACTGTAAATAGTTTTTTCTTTTGAATAGTCAGTACGAGGAATTAAAATGTCACTTTATTACATCCATTTTGAAAGCAAAAAATGTATCATTGATTACTTACTGTTGACGCTATCAATGAGGCTCTTCTTTGAAACGCTGCAGATGATGGATTCAGCAAGTCGATGGTAAATGTCTCACCAGCAGATCTGAAAGTCAATCGCCTTAATGTGACCGCCTCAGATGTTACAGGTACAGCTGTTGTAGGTGCAGCTGTTGTGGGTGCAGCTGTTATTGGTGCAGCTGTTGTAGGTGCTGTAGTTGTCGAATTGGATGTAATGTTTCTTTCTGTAAAAAACAAATAAGGATGGAGTCAATAAATAACCAGAGGGCCTTTCTCTTGATCAAACCCAAACACAACATGTGTATCAATTTGTTAAATCACAGTTCAAGTAGACTTGCTAATGCCACTCATGATGTTTAGATTTAGATTGTGTGTTCTTTGTCAAACCAGCAATTTGCCAAAGAAGGATCAGTCACAGACTCTGGTAGATTACTTTACGTTAGTTACTTGTTATTTCTTTGTGTTCAAAAGCAATACAATTAAATACAGGCTTGTATACGTACGAATTACAGTGACAGAGGCAGCATCAATAGACAGGTTGAAGGTGCTGTTGGGGTTATTCACAGCGTCCACTAAGGTCCGTGCAACATCATCAGCCTGTGGGATTTCAGCAGCCGAAACAGTTCGATTGAATTCAAGGCCAACCTCTGTTTCGGTGGTGGACATTCGTGTAAATGCTCGACCTTGTCTGGATTGTGAAGGAAAATGTTGATTAAATAATGTTAACACAGAAAACAGCGGCATGGTTATTATATTTACGTTTTTGTCTCATCAATAATTCAAAATATTGTGATAAAATACAGTCAGACTTTATACATTTGAAATGTTACCTGAAAGAGATGACAAAAGTGCGGACAAAAAGGAAGCCAAATCTGGCTCTGTAGATAAAAGTCACACTGTAAGAATAATGGAATAAAAAGAACATGAACAAACTAGGAGTACAGTAATTTGCAAAATTCAAATGAAATTGGAACCCCCGCCCCAAAAAAATTGATAACAGTGAGTACTAACCAAAGTCACAACTCTTAACTCAAGAGTTCTGAATTGTGGGCTGTTTCTATCATTTAGTTCTACTACGAATGGTTCTTGCAAAACTACTGAGAGGTCAACACGTGCTCTTGTTGTAGGTGCAGCAGTTGTGGGTGCAGCTGTTGTGGGTGCAGCTGTTGTAGGTGCAGCAGTTGTTGGTGCAGCTGCTGTGGGTGCTGCAGTTGGGGGCGCAGCAGTTGTCGGTGCAGCTGTTGTGGGTGCTGCAGTTGGGGGTGCAGCAGTTGTGGGTGCAGCTGTAGGTGCCGCAGTCGTAGGGGCAGCCATCGTAGGGGCAGCTGTTATAGGTGCCGCAGTTGTGGCTCCTGCAGTTGTTGGTGCGGCTGTTGTAGGTGCCGCAGTTGTTGGTGCAGCTGTTGTAGGGGCAGCTGTTGTAGGGGCCGCAGTTGTGGCTCCTGCAGTTGTTGGTGCGGCTGTTGTAGGTGCCGCAGTCGTAGGGGCAGCCGTTGTAGGTGATGCAGTTGATGGTGCTGCAGTTGTAGGTGAAGCAGTTGGTGCAGCTGTTGTAGCGGCAGCTGTTGTAGGTACCACAGTCGTAGGGGCAGCCGTTGTAGGTGGAGCAGTTGTTGGTGCTGCAGTTGTAGGTGCCGTAGTTGTTGGTGCTGCTGTTGTATGTGCCGCAGTTGTTGGTGCAGCTGTTGTAGGTGCCGCAGTTGTGGCTGCTGCAGTTGTTGCTGCAGCTGTTGTAGATGCCGCAGTCGTAGGGGCAGCCGTTGTAGGTGATGCAGTTGTTTGTGCAGCTGTTGTAGGGGCAGTTGTTGTAGGTGCCGCAGTCGTAGGGGCAGCCATTGTAGTTGCCGCAGTTGTTGGTGCAGCTGTTGTAGGTGCCGCAGTCGTAGGGGCAGCCGCTGTAGGTGATGCAGTTGTTGGTGCTGCAGTTGTAGGTGAAACAGTTGTTGGTGCAGCTGTTGTAGGGGCAGCTGTTGTAGGTACCGAAGTCGTAGGGGCAGCTGTTGTAGGTGCCGCAGTTGTGGCTGCTGCAGTTGTTGCTGCAGCTGTTGTAGGAGCGGCCGTGGTAGGTGATGGAGTTGCTTGTTCAGCTGTTGTAGTGGCTCCTGCAGTTGTTGCTGCGGCTGTTGTAGGTGCCGCAGTCGTAGGGGCAGCCGTTGTAGGTGATGCAGTTGTTGGTGCTGCAGTTGTAGGTGAAGCAGTTGTTGGTGCAGCTGTTGTAGCGGCAGCTGTTGTAGGTACCACAGTCGTAGGGGCAGCCGTTGTAGGTGGAGCAGTTGTTGGTGCTGCAGTTGTAGGTGCCGTAGTTGTTGGTGCTGCTGTTGTAGGTGCCGCAGTTGTTGGTGCAGCTGTTGTAGGTGCCGCAGTTGTGGCTGCTGCAGTTGTGGGTGCAGCTGTTGTAGGGGCAGCTGTTGTAGGTGCCGCAGTCGTAGGGGCAGCCGTCGTAGGTGCAGCTGTTGTAGGGGCAGCTGTTGTAGGTGCCGCAGTCGTAGGGGCAGCCATCGTAGGGGCAGCTGTTATAGGTGCCGCAGTTGTGGCTCCTGCAGTTGTTGGTGCGGCTGTTGTAGGTGCCGCAGTTGTTGGTGCAGCTGTTGTAGGGGCAGCTGTTGTAGGGGCCGCAGTTGTGGCTCCTGCAGTTGTTGCTGCGGCTGTTGTAGGTGCCGCAGTCGTAGGGGCAGCCGTTGTAGGTGATGCAGTTGTTGGTGCTGCAGTTGTAGGTGAAGCAGTTGTTGGTGCAGCTGTTGTAGCGGCAGCTGTTGTAGGTACCACAGTCGTAGGGGCAGCCGTTGTAGGTGGAGCAGTTGTTGGTGCTGCAGTTGTAGGTGCCGTAGTTGTTGGTGCTGCTGTTGTAGGTGCCGCAGTTGTTGGTGCAGCTGTTGTAGGTGCCGCAGTTGTGGCTGCTGCAGTTGCTGCTGCAGCTGTTGTAGGGACAGCTGTTGTAGGTGCCGCAGTCGTAGGGGCAGCCGTTGTAGGTGATGCAGTTGTTTGTGCAGCTGTTGTAGGGGCAGTTGTTGTAGGTGCCGCAGTCGTAGGGGCAGCCGTTGTAGTTGCCGCAGTTGTTGGTGCAGCTGTTGTAGGTGCCGCAGTCGTAGGGGCAGCCGTTGTAGGTGATGCAGTTGTTGGTGCTGCAGTTGTAGGTGAAACAGTTGTTGGTGCAGCTGTTGTAGGGGCAGCTGTTGTAGGTACCGAAGTTGTAGGGGCAGCTGTTGTAGGTGCCGCAGTTGTGGCTGCTGCAGTTGTTGCTGCAGCTGTTGTAGGGGCGGCCGTGGTAGGTGATGGAGTTGCTTGTTCAGCTGTTGTAGTTGCTGCAGTGGTACATGCAGCCGTGGTGGGTGCAGCCGTTGTAGGTGTCGCAGTTGTTGGTGCAGCTGTTGTAGGTGCCGCAGTTGTGGCTGCTGCAGTTGTTGGTGCAGCTGTTGTAGGGGCAGCTGTTGTAGGTGCCGCAGTCGTAGGGGCAGCCGTCGTAGGTGCAGCTGTTGTAGGGGCAGCTGTTGTAGGTGCCGCAGTCATAGGGGCAGCCGTTGCAGGTGATGCAGTTGTGGCTGCTGCAGTTGTTGAAGGTGATGTAGTCGATGATTCAACCATTCGTAGTTGTGCAGATATAGTTACATGTAGGTAAAGTAACAAAAGTAAATTGTTTTAATAGAAGTATATTTGGTATATTAAATAGTATATTTAATAGAAGTATAAGCAGTGTTCCAGCAGTGTTTTTTACATCCAACAACTTACCCGTTAGTAACAGGAAAACGAAAACTGTCCGTTTGACATCCATATTGTTTCCAACTGAATCTATTAATCAAATAACAAAGAGACATTCCTATTAAGACATTATTTAAAACTTATGCTCTTCAGCATAGTATACATTCCAGTTTCCTTTCTTTTACAGATTTTTAACAGAACAAAAAATACAATAGATGGGCCATAAAACAAGGAAGCTAAATACAAATAGCACTTAATTGGTTAAAAAAATGAAAATCATTTCAAAAAGTAAAATTAAAAATATTAATATCAAGTAACAATTACCTTTTCTTATTTCCACCTGTGAAATCCATAAACATATGAAATCCGTAAACATTTCCCAAAACTTTGAAAGAGGTTTTTATTAGAATTTGTTGGTAGATTTCTACACTTAAATTATCGAGTAGACACGTGTAAACTAGTTTAATGGCTCTCGCTCTCTCTCTTTGAAACACACGCAGAGACTATAAATATACAGAAATCTGTGTATTGACTTAAAAATGTACTTACATGTATCAGAAGAAGACCAGAGATGAAAAGTTGTGAAGTCCCCTCTCTCGCTGCTCCTAATCTTAAAACTATTTCGTTGTCAATTAATCCCGTCCACTTTGTTTGTATGTTGCAAACCTTACGCTGGATGTGATAACTTAAATCTATTCTAGTCTTTTATATGGACACAGGCAAGACGTCACTTTGTTGATACGCCTGCACAATAACGCAGTCGTTTCTTTAGGGCCTGTGAGACAGGTTTCTGGTACATTCCACCTACTTCAATGGAGAGGGAAGTTCCACCAACGTCACAGTAATTAAGAATAAACAGATTAATAGTGATTGATTGGAAGAATTCAATATTTAAAAAATGGTTGTTGTCACCTGGTAATTTTCTTCTAACCTATATTCGGAAAGGATTAGATTTGTATTTTAACCATTGTACTTGTTTAACAATAACAAGTAAACAGCAGCTACTAAGACTTTCTCTAGAGTTCTCCATATTAAATGTAACAATTCAAAAATGTATTTTAATACCATTCAATTTAATTCAAAACCAGCTCCATGATTTTTCTGGCTAAACTATAAGAGCATGATATACAATTATTTAATAAAAAATTTCATAACTTTTAAAGTATTTTACATGACTACCATACCACAACAAATCAGCTTATTCCTACATATAATATATATATATATATATATATATATATATATATATATATATATATATATATATATATATAAAGGTGACACTTTGGCTTATTGTAGAGCATTGCTTTTTTATACCAAATTATTAGAGAGAGAGCAGAGAGAGTGGTATTAATGAAATGAGGTATTACACTGGATGGTGCGTTCATTGTAACTTGGATTTCGAAACTCTCTCGGTAAATTGCGCTACCAAGTATTGCTTTCATGCATTTCGGTTGATTACATTGAATACAATCATAGCTGTTCATTGGTATTCTTCTATTGATTACCGCTTCAGTGGTTCTACACCATTATCATTTCTTTATTGATTACATAGTTTCAGAAGTATGGCTGGTGTATCCTTGTGTACACTAATTGCATTTCATTGATTATTAACATATTAACCGAGGTCAACAGTATCTTTATAATAAGGCACACTGATCATGTTAGTTGAGCAAAAACTAACTAGAAAAACTAGAAAAACAACTTTGTTCAAAATCCTTCTGATCATTGTGTTTAAACAAAGGAGACAGAAAAAGAAAAAGTCATCATCTTAATATGGGTTGATGACATAATCATTGGTGCCAGTGATGAAAACGCACTGAAGGTTGTGAAGGAGATGCTCTCAGCACGATTCAAAATGAAGGACTTGAGAAAACGCCGACATTTTCTGGGTATTGTTTTTGACCAAAGTGATGGATGTGTTAAGATGTCTCAAAATAGATATGTGGAAAACATACTAGAAAGGTTTAACATGCAAGACTGTAAACCTAGGGCGACACCTTGTGAACAAAAGCTAAACTACACTAATGATGCTCAAGTGATGAGCGATGTAAAAAAATACAGAGAGGCTGTTGGAAGCCTGATTTATTTCACTACATGCACAAGACCCCATCTGAGTTTTGTTGGAAGTAAACTGTCACAGTACTTTACTGAGCCGACAGAAGAGTAGCTGACTACTGTTAAACATGTAATGAGATATCTGAAAGGCACAGGTGAGAAAGAAATGTGCTTCACAAAAAGTCCCAATGAAAAACTGCAGTGATGCAGATTGGGCAGCTGACACAACTGACAGACGTAGTACCACAGCGTATTGTGTAAGCCTAAATGAAAATGGACCTTTGATCTCATGGAAAACCAAAAAGCAGCTCACTGTTACAAGCACTACAAGCAATTTGTTTAAATAAAAGTACTTGTAATTTGGTTGTGTTTCTTAACACCATGTGCATTTTCCTTTTGATGATGATACAGATACTACAGATGCAAACTTTAACACTATTCCCTTTTTTTTCAATGAATACTAAATGGTTCATCTCTTCTATTTTCTATAAATGAAAGTACAATTTACTGAAAATAGTTTTTTCTTTTAAAAGTCAGTACGAGGATTAAAATGTTGTGTAATCATTAATTCAAAATATTATGAATAAATACAGTAGGACTCGATTTGAAATGATACCTAAAAATAATAACAAAAGTGCGGAGAAAAAAAGAAACCAAATCTGCTTCTGTAGATTAAATCACACTGTAGAAAAAAAGAAAATGCAGAAAGTTGCAGGTGCTGCAGTTGCAGGTGCCATTGCGGATGTGTTGGTTGTAGATGTGTTTGTTGTTGCACTCGGTGTACTTCCATTAGCTGTAGTATTCAAAGCAGGTTATGCAGTTGTCAAACCTGATGTGATACTGCTTTCTATAGAAAACAAATAAGAATTGACAAAATAAATAAAGATTAAGCCTGAGTTTAGTCCTGATAAGTCATGGGAAAGATTGTTTTGTTCTTTGCTTTTACGCACATCAAAAGTAAATGCAGGCCTACACTGTAAAACTTTTCACTGTAAAGTTACAGTAACTTACTGGCAGCAGTTTTACCTATGATATACTGTCAAATTTACGGTCCCCTTCTGTATCAAGGGAATACAGCAACTTGCCGTATTGCAATTATACTGTACTTTACTGTAAGACTGTCAAGTTTACAGTCCCCCTACTGTGACAGAGAAATACAGTACATTATTGTAATAGAAATGTACAGTAAAATGGTGTAATGTAAAACAGATTACTGTTAAGTTTCACTTCTAACGTACTGTACAATTTACAGTAACGTGTTGATTCAAAATGTGAATTGTATTGCTAAACTAATTCGAAAAATGACTATTTCAGTGTCAAAACATTAACTGTAGTGGAATCATCTCTAAAATGAAGTACAAAAAAATAAAAATGTCCAACAACAAACAAGACAATATGACATATTTAAAACTTTCTTGTTTATTAGAATAGTATAAGTTTGAGCAACATATCATCCAAATAACAAATGAATGTCAAGGTTTAGTCGTCGAGTTGCAGACTGGAAGAGGGGTGAGACATAGACGCAGGGTTCAACAACAAAAAATTATTTATTCTCCAAAAAGGCAGAACTCAGGATTCAAAAGGAAAACACAAACGAGGGACAGGAACCGGTTCAGAACAGCGATATCGCTGCTATGGTCTCGCGAAGGCCACGGACGTAAGACTATGACGCGACAAAGGACAAGAGACTGGCATGGTTTAAATACACAAGGGAGGTGCAGGTGATTGGGCACAAGTGGGATTAATCATAGACAAGCAGACAATCACTGGTGGACACAGGACGGAGGCAGGAAGTGAAGCTCACCCAGGGACTCAATGAATGAAAAAATAGCTTTGAAAAAAAACCTTTAAACCTTTACGGCTGCACGCTGCTCCCACTCTGTGAGATGATTAAAATAAGAAAAGTAAAACCATAGGTTAACTAGAACGGGCACTCGGTAGAGCGCATACCTTCGCCGCATACCTTACGTCATCTTGTGACGTCATTTTGACGCACTTGCGTCAGAGTGACGTCATGACGGATGTGGATTATTTGAAAGGTATTTCGTCATAGAAAAATATGGGTTTCATGACAATAGCTTGATTATGAAGGAAGTTATGGTCAAAAGTGTCTTTTTGACCTTTTCATGACCCAAAATCAAATGTGCCCCGGATAATGACCAATCAACCCACCAAATTTCATGCGATTCGGTTCAATACTTTTTGAGTTATGCAAATAACAAACAAACATATTTACAAATTAATACACAGCGATCAAACATAACCTCCGCAAAAGTATTTTGCGAAGGTAAAAATGCAATATAAGTCACTTTGGATAAAAGCATCAGCTAAATTATATGACATGTAATATATTATAATTCTAATGGAAAATGACAGGATTGCAAAACTCAGCTCTGGCACCTCATTATTTAAGCTTACTTCAAGATGAATATTCTTTCCTCAGATTATTAGCAGTACACAGTAAATTACTGTGAAAAGAAACACTTTGTCGGAAGCAATCAATATAACTCCCAGAATGCCTTGCTTTTGCACCATATACTGCAATCACACAATACAGTAAGTAACTGTTAGAATTTCACTGTAAATTTACATCAAAGTCTTACAGTGTACTGTACGCTTACGAATGACAGTGACGGAATCGGCATCGATGGACAGGTTGAAGGTGCTGTTGGGGTTATTCACAGCGTCCACTAAGGTCCTTGCAACGTCTCCAGCCTGTGGGATTTGAGCGGCCGAAGCGGTTCGGTTGAACTCAATGCCGACCTCTACTTGAGTGGTAGGCGTTTGTCCTCCTGCCTGAGCTCGTCTGCTTGTGCGAAAGACATGAATTGGTCAAATAAAATTAGCATAGAAAAACGTATGAATTCTTTGAACGTTTTGCAATTATTACGCCCACAATTTGTGAATGAAGACTGTAGAAATCCAAACATCTGAGATTTTACCTGAACACAATGACAAAGGTTCGGATGAAAAAGACGCCGAATCTGGTCGCGTAGATTGAATCACACTGTAAAAACAAATGAATACACATCGTAAACAAATTGGTAACACAGAATTCACCAAAGTTGACCCAAAACCTGCCAGAGCAATGCACAGAGAGAGGATGACAGTGAGCACTTACCGTATTTACAACTGTTGCCTCGAGGTGTCTGAATTCTGTGCTGTTTTTGTCATTGAGTCGTTCTACGAATAGTTGTTGCAAGGTTGCAGAGAGGACAACAACTCGTGCAGGAGCTTTAATAATAGCCTTGTTGAAAATTCTGCACGTCACCTGGTTGACTTCGAGAAAAACATGACACGTTGCCGGTTCTTGAAGTTTCTTTATGCGCTCTTAAAGCTGTGACTCCCACTGGCCTAACTGGAGCTAACGTCAGTTAGCCTCCTTACGGTGTCACCCTTCTTCAATGTGTTTAGAGTTTAACTGTCACACTTCCCTGGTTATATCGTTCGAATCCCAATGTTTAAAAAATATATTGGCTACTTTGTCAATTGACAATATGTATCTAGATCACAGGCAATTAAGAATACATAATTACACAAATAGGTGTATTCATAAGCAGTCCCTCTTTAATTAAACAAGTGGATCTGTATTGATTCCATGATTAATCATGTATCTTTTAAACCAAACTAAATTATCAATATCAATCACCAGTGTTGTACTCCTGTTATGTAAAATGAAATGCTGAGACGATTTAGTGTTAATTTAAGACTAACATATGTGTTTATTACAAATGAATCGGGTCAGTCAATTAACAAAATAGTTTCTGATCAATTTTGTGGCAGCCTGCTTATTGTTTAATAAATTCAGCCATATAAGACAAACAGAAGCTGTGTGATTTCAAATAAAGTTTTTAATCTCCCCTCAAGCTTCCCAAAATCTCTGTATTGAGTTTGAAACCTCTGATTATCAAGCTGTTGGATTTTTCTTTTCCACTTTTGTTGAATGTTGTCGTATTGGACCCTAGTTTTTAAAACGCAAACGGTTCACGTGCTGTTTTCTTTCTTTCCATTTTTTTCTCAAAACGTCAAATCGAACGCCTCTTGACCATCAGGACCCAAGCAGAGATGGGCCACACGTGTCGAGGCACGATCAACCTGGCCACGGCAACAATCTCTGTGGATGACGCCTGCAACTTCGTCATCTCCAACGGTGGAGCACAGACCTATCACCTGAAGGCCAGCTGTGAAGTGGAGCGCCAGCGCTGGATTACGGCCCTGGAACTGGCCAAAGCCAAGGCAGCGCGCATGCAAGCAGAGTCGGGTAGAACGTGCACACAAAATGCTTAAACAAAAGGTCTTCGTTGTGCAGTGGAAGCGCTAATATCCTGTGCTTTGACCCTTGAACAGATGACTCTGGGGATGAGTTTTCCCCATCCTCCCCTCCGGTGGCGCCCGGACAAGGTGGCGGGTCGCAGAACACTAGGCAGCAAGGTGGAGGATCTCAGCACCTGCAACGATCTAATTTCAAAGCATGGCTCTGCCCTCCAGAGGTCAGGCTTTAACCGTTGATTGCTCTCTATTTCGCTCGCCCTCTCTCTTCCTGATCTTCACTCTTGTGTCATCAGCCATTTATATCACTCATTTTCTATTTTATTTTCCGGCATACTGATGTTTGACACGAAGACTCCATTTCAAAAGTTCAAAACTCCACATCATCATCTCACAGTTGCATTAACATCTACAATAGAAAATGAGCATTAGTTATGGACAATAAACCCCTTGAATCTGAGTCTGGCAGCTTGTGTTATGATAATATATATATATATATGCCTTGTCCTTATTGACGTTTTAATACATATCGCAGGTCTTTGTCAGAACTGGACAGTTTGCGTGTGACTTGCGAGGCCGGGGATAAGATCCGCCAGGTGACAGAGAGAGCCACGCTGTTCCGCATCACCTCCGAAGGCATGACTAAAGTAGGTGGAGGTCTTGAATTCCTTCTTGCTTAAGCCGCTGGCCTTGAATGGGTTCCAGCCACCCGGATTGTTGTCTTTCCTGCTCTCTTGTTGAAGCTTCAGTATCAGTTGTTCACGCATTACTTCCTTGATGGGAAATCTGACAATAGATACAATAACAAATCTGTGAAAGGTTTTCTTTGTTTTAAATATCTTTACAGAAGGTCAAGCAGCAATGTCAGCGGTAGGTTTCGTTCTGGCCTCTGTGTTCACTGTTTTCCACCTTGTTGAAATGTTTTTAACCAGAATTTAGTGCCACGAATCAAGATTTCAAACCTGTTACAAAAACAACCACAGTATATCCGTGCTTATATCCGTTAATAGCGTGTTGTTTATTGACGTCATTTTCCGCCTGTCAGCTTAACGAGGAGCCTTTAGCAATGGTCCAGGATTCCCCCTCGCAGGAGCTGGTACCACTGAAGAAGAGGCGGACAAAGATTTCAGATAAACTACTCTCTCAACCTGTGGAGCATCATGAAGAACTGCATCGGCAAAGAGCTGTCCAAGATCCCGATGCCTGTGAGTATTGTCTAAGGACATTACTCCACATTGAATGTGAATTACAGAAAGTTTGGTTATGAACCAGTTCCACCTGCTTACCATCGTTGTCTACTCCTTCAGTGTCTTTGTTTTGTTACCACTGTCAAAACACTGTTTATTAAGATCATTTCAGAGAATGAATTATATCATAGTTTCAAAGAGGTTGGGGTTGGCCCTCTAAAGCGTTGCTGTGGATTTATATCTGGGATCTTTTTTTAGATCGCTTTGTTTCTGGCTTTTCATTCGGAACTGAATGAATTAAAGTAGATTGTTTTTGTGGCAAAGACCTGGTGTTTAGTTTGGCTTCATGCAGTGTTAAACCAATACACTTTTTATAAAATGTAAAAGTTGGTAAAATCCAAATACACAGATTCAATCCAACGTGCAAAGACACAAATATTCCACGAGACATGCCACATTCTGTTTTTTAACCATTATTACATCTTACTATTTGTAGTCTCACTACCTGGACTCTTTCTCTTTTTTCTTTTTTCACGATGGACCCACCAAAAGCCATCCTCATCCAAACCTCACCTAGTGTTCCGTACGAGCTGGACCGCCGTCGAGAGAGCGGATACCGCTCTGTCTGCGAGCAGGTGAGGACAAAGGGGGGAGTGACGCGTCGAGCGACAGGAAATCAGCGTTGCCAGCTAGTTCAGGGTCAAATACCTCTCCATCATGCCGTTGGGTAAGGATGGGTGTGTCTCAGAACATAAGATGCTTGCGGTCATGACGTAGGTTGAGGCTTTGAGGTTTCCGAGCTGAAATGGAATGCAGGAACTAGACAATGCTCCTTTGATTGATGAGAGATTAAACAGTCACACCCTTGTTTTGTTAAATGAAAATTGTTTGTTTTCTTGCTTTCTGCATTTTTCTTTTTGCATCTTCGCAGGCACAATACACGCAATCTTTGAAAAGGGCAACAATCATTACACATGGAAGACAGTTACCACCACAGTGCACAACATCATTGTAGGGAAACTGTGGATCGATCAGGTGAGACTGAAAAAAGTTAAACGTAAGATGACACATTTACACATACAACTTTTGATACATTTGGTGTTTTTTATACACTCGGTGAGTTGCACAGCATTTCTTTTCTACTTTTTTTTTATTTGGTTCTGATTTTGGATACAGCACAGCAGAGCTGTTTCTTTCACTCTCCTCTTTCGCCTCTCCTGCTGTGTCGTGCCAGCAGATTTATTTTGAGCTGAAAGGTAAACTGGAACCTTCCACCCTATACATGGGGCAGAGATAATTGTGGGAGGGAAGGGACAGCTGGCGACAGCCGGCGGATGATGCAGCCCCGTCAAACTCAGGCCACGCCGCGGCCACCACAATCGGCGGCGGAGGGGGACAGGAAGGGAGAGACGGGGAAAGATGTCCTACAAGTCCTCTTCATTCATTTCACCCTCCCCCACCCCCCCCGTGTGAACGTGGAGCTGACCCTGCTTCACCTCCAGTTAGAGAGACTTTAAATAAACCTTTTAATCTCCGTGCTAAAACCGCAACTGACCCCTTTGCAGTTTCCAGGAAGCCGGTGACAGCGATTTTGTGTGCCACTCAAACTTGGAAACGGAACATGTGGTAAAACAAAACAAAACAAAAAACTTCCTGTTGCATCGTCCTTCAAGCTCTCGTCCTGTGTGTCCGCCCCCTTTCGCTCAGATGGAGATGGACGAGGTGGTATGCGGCGGTACCCACGGAAACGAGCTTTCCGGGGTGTACTTGGTGAGGGAACTGCTGAAGGGGAGGAAGGAAGTGATGGAGAAGAAGGAGGAGATGGAGAAGCCCCCGTCAGTGTTGACGGTGCTCCCCAACCCGTGAGCCGTGCAGCAGTGCCGCCGGTACATCGACCTCAACCGCTGCTTCACCCACGACGCCCTGAAGTAAGGCGAGGCGACGCCTCTCACGGTCCCTGTCGTGATGATGATGATGATGCCGTGGAGCTGGTGTGCGACCTCCACAACACCACGGCCAGCATGGGCCTGTGCCTCATCGCCTACTCCGACTGCGACTGGATCTGCCTGCACATATTTTGACACCTGCAGGCAAGCGCCCACTCCGGTAAAATCAACCCCAGCGTGTTTGGGGGAACCTTCACGGTTTCAGGGGGCGCAGTTAACTTCAGGTGTCTGACATTGGGCGAAGGCAGACACCTGAAGTTAAGAGTGCCTTGTCGTTTTCAGAGGAAGATGCCGGAGATACCAATGAGGTACATTCATTTTGACGTTTCCAACAAAGAATCGTATTCCCTCGACTCAGTGGGGAAGCACGGCTTTGGTGAGCTTTTTCATCGCCCAGACTAAGGCTGATCGAAACGCAACGGGACATCTCGTCGTATTCATTCATCGTCTGAAATCAATTCTCTGCAGCCATGGAGATCGGGCCCCAGCCCCACGGTGTGGTGAGGTCCAACGTCTATGCGGCAATGAAAGCCGGCGTGCAGCACATGCTCGATTGGGTCTGCTTCTTCAACTCAGGTACTGGACTTGCGAAATGCAAACTTTCAAGCCCCCTTTCTTTTCGGACTTGCTTTTAAGCCTTTCTTTTAATCACAGGTAGTACTTTTGAAGGAGAATATGTGGACGTGTTCAGCATGATCAAGCACATCGACTACCCGAGAGACAGCGAGACTCGAAACATCACAGCAGCCATTCATCCTGAGCTCCAGGTGCAGTCTGTAAACCATTCGTGCCCCGAAGGCTCTATTCAAAGACGGGGCCGGATTTAAAAATAACATTAATGTCCGAATAAACAACAGACATGAAGGATCTCTATGTAAACGTAAACTACCTAACGCCACAGACGCCGAGCCTCGTGACTCAACTGTGCGTGCTGTGGGGCCGTTCCCTATTCAAGTCCACCACCTAGCCACACAATGATGTCTGTTTACCAAACAGTAATCATAAAACAGATTGGGGCCTCTATTAAAAGTTATGAAATTGCACTTTATAAAACAACAGTGTTGTAAAATGTCCCCACACCTCAGGACCGAGATTTCTGCCTGCTCCACCCAGAGGAACCGCTGTTCCAGACTTTCTCGGGGGAGACTCTGAGGTACAAAGGAAACGAAGCGCTCTACCCTTTCTTCATCAACGAATGTGCGTATTACGAGAAGGGCATTGCCCTGTCGCTTGCCAGAAAGAGGCGTGTGATGGTTCCAGCCATCCGGGTGCAGACAGAGCGGGAGCCACCAGCCCACGTGGAGGAGGAAGAGGAATGAGGAGGAGGAATGAGGATGGGCCCAACTAGATGAGACTGGAACACATTTTACAAAAAGCTTTTATTCATACAGCAGCGGTTGATTGGAACTCGCTTACACTCACATTTGATATTTAGCTGTATATTTTATTATCCGTTTGAGCTCACAAGAGTGAACAACACATTCACGGTAGATTCACCGTGAATGAGTTAGATTTACGTTATAGTGGATTCAGGGATGGAACAATGTTTTCAATTAAAGGGCTGAATATACAAAATCTGACCACACATTCAATTTCACAGACATAGATATATATGAAAACATATACCATACTTTTTAGGTTAATATTTGTTTTGCTAAAATAGTTTCATTTTTAGACACCTGTTCCCCAAAAAAAGTAGAAATTCTAATTTGCATTCATAATGTCTAATCTTAACCCTGTTGAATTGAAAGGGTGGTAAATGTGTTTTTAAAATATAACAAACCATTATATAAATCTAATACACAACAACAAACAACGGAATTCACAAAAGGAAACAAATTGTAAAAGTTATAAAAGTAAATGGGGAAAAAACACTTTCCCGCTACAGCCTACCAAATATGTCAAAATGTTTAAAAGAAATGCTTGAAAACCAAAAAAACATTCATTTAGTTTACAAATCATGAACAGAAACATAATCCGACCTTGACAATGGCCATTTATATATAAATGCCGCTCAAGTGATAAAAGGGAGTCAACTTTTGTAGTAATAGCAAACTTTATAAACTGTAGCAAACCAGTCATGATAAACTATTTGAGAATAATAACAGGCCTTCCACCTTGATGTGTCAACAAACAACATAACAGTGGGGTGTCCAGTACACCAGGTGCTTTTAGAAGTGCAATTAAGGAGGAATTTCACCACACCAGTCTCTGACTCTCGCTGTCTGTCAATTACATAATCAAACCAACAGCTAGAAACCGACTTCACATTCCGCACGCAGGCTGAGGTTGATACGATCCATTGTTGCACCGACTGAGGAGTCATTTTTTGCACAACACACATCTTTGTGGTTGACCTTTTTCAAACCAATTACGTAACCATGGAGAGATAAAAATAAATAAAACAATTGGATCTTTTAATGCAGCAGATTGGCTCATTACCACAGTTATTACCCGTCCGTCCGAGACCATTACGAAATGTGTCCTAATGACAGGACAGGTATTTATACAAACAGGGCAGAGATCCAGAGCTGAATCCCAAGACTATGCCACCCGGTAGGCGCTCATGCGGTAGTAGGTCTGACTGTGACTGCGGGCCGCCCACACAAGCAGCGCAGCGGCCATCATGTGCAGCGGCGAGGAAATGAGGGCCAAGTAGAGGGACCAGCCCAGAGAGCCATCCACCTTATCGGGCAGCATCGACACCCTGTGGAGCAGGTCCATCCCAGCCAGGTAGCAGCACACTGTGGCTAAGGTGCAGAGGCCTGCGGGACACAAAATGACGTTGTTTAGTTTTTGGGGGGGGCAATAAAACCCAAACCGAAAGAAACAAATGCTCTTTAATGGAAATGATCAAAGCATCTGGCCCAGATGCAGCATGTGAACTCTTGGATTGCAACATGCCGTGTCGTCTGTGCAGTTTATTCGAGTTGTGTCATTGAAAAAAATGGGGCCCAGTAAGTTATTTTTGCAACACCAGCTTGGGCTAAATATCAGGTGATTTGCCATTTAAGTTTTCGCCATAAACCGGTCCCCAGAGGATAAATCCTACTGACTATGATGATCCTGTGACTTTTCATTAAGAGCTTCATCAAGTAAAATCTTGGATTATTTTAATACTTTGGTTTATGATAAAATGCCTGACAAAATTGATGACCTTTCCATCTGCCTACGTTGCAGTTTTTTACTTATTTATGGTTAGTAAATGTAAGTGTCATAATTTTGAGGATTATATTCATATTTTATTCATATTTCTGTTTTTTACCTGATGCCAAATTACTTTTAGGAGACTTGGATTCAAACCGAAGGCCCTGGGACTCTAACTGAAAGACATCAGTAAGGATTAAAACCTTGCACTTATTCATGTCGCGTAAACACCTTTAAACAATGAGTCATCCATACAAAACAAACTGCCAGTACAGCGGCTGAACAGGTCTTACCAGCCAGGAGGTGCAGTATCCCGACACCAAGTGTAGGGGTGAGGCTTTGGCAGAGGCAGGCACAGAACCCGATCAGGCCTGCCAACACGACCAAACCCAAGGACACCAGCGGCAGGAGAAATTGGCTCCTCCACATATCTACGCGGACATGCAAAATGACACAGAAAAATGTGAGTCCGCGGGCATCTGTCACAAAGGTTTTCATTTATTCCCCCACATACATGACAGAGCAACCAGTCCACATCGGAGAGCGATGCATCGCGCTTACAGCTTACTGCAACTTCTAACATTGACCCCAAGCGTTCTACACACCCAGTGCGTGTGCAGTGAAGAGGTCCCATTTGTGTGTCACGATTATAATGGAGTTTTAACTTACAGGTGCGCAGCAGGTCCTCTCCGCTGTTGTGGTTGCCCGGTTCTTTGTACTTGGGAGTGAGCTGCTGAGAGACAGTGAAGCTGCGGCACTCCAGCATCATCTTTGCATCTGAAAAAATGAGTTATCAACACATGAATGGTTTAATACTGAAAATGTACCTATTAATTATTAATAATATGTTGAGTGGATGAAAATGTAAATTAACTGAAAGAGGAACGTTTTGGAGAAGTTGAGTAAATACATGGGCTACATGTATCTACACTGAGTAGCCTACAATGTAGGCCACACACCATGATGATAACAACACCTGATGCCCCACTTCACAGCCACCCGAGGTGGGGTGCAGCGCATATTTATAATGCATTTAGCGTACGCCTGTATCCAAAGCGTAATGCATTGCATGTGGCCTTTACATTTTGCAATTAGGGATTAGGTGTATTGCTTAAGGACACTTCGACGTGGCACATGGGGCAGCCAGGATTCAGACCACCGACCTTGCACGTTCCCAGCACACCCTCTCTGCTCCATGCGCCGTCCGCACACCCCGTAACGTTCATCATTAACGGCACGGCATAACTCCACCAACATACCTCGCTCTTTGTGCCAGTGCGCGTTGGCGGCGGGGGCGAGCACGCACCGCCACCACAGGCCCACGGTCCCGTTGAGGCGGAATAAAGTGTCGCTGTAGGTTTTCTCATCGAACTCCCCGTCCATGAACTCCTCGTACAGGGAGCGCAGCTCGGACACGTTGGCCTCGCCGCGCACGACGGGGCTGCTGTACTGGTACCAGTGCTGCGTGCCGACGGCCACCGACAGGTACACGGTGGCCAGCGCGCTCAGCACGCCGGCGATGACCAGGGCCGTGGCGTAGCGGTTGTCGACCATTGTTCAGCGAGACAGGGACACGTCCGTGAGTGGATGGGGGGTGGGTCTGGGTGGGGGGATTATGTTGACGGCAGAGGTCGAGACGTCACGCATCGAATTGTTCAATCTCTTTATTGCTATCGGTCAAACGCGCGCGTTCATCCGAACGTCACCGCGGCGGCGGACAGGAGGCGGGGGGGTCCGTGCAAAAGCTAACGACCACTCTTTTTTTCGTGCTTTTAATGGCATTTAGGGGCCGATAGCCGTCTGCAGCGCTGCCCTAATAGTCCGCGTCAGTAGCTCCGCAGGCCCGCTCGGATGCGCCATCTGTTCCCATGTCCCACTTCCACATACGGCGGGTGGCACGATGTTAACGCGCCGAAGATAGTCCCGGGACAACGACCCCGAGTCCTCGCCGAAGACCCGCCTGAATTTTAGGAAGCGTTATACCCGCACGGAAGTACAGATTACATATGGTTTATTTTGGACGGTGGTATAAAGGCTGGTGCACATGAGATTTGCACTAATCCGTTTGTTTTCCGCTTCCGGTTCCGCCAATGAGCAGTAGCCCACAAACATGCCTTTTCTCATTCAGGACGCTTGATTCTGTCTCCCCCGCCGCAAACGTTATCGATTCTTTGGTTCATTTTGTTAAAGTCATCGGCACTTTTATTTCTCACGTCATACGGTCTGGTGCCCGACATTGAAAAGACCAGTGTTGGGAGTAACGGTGTTTCTAACGGAGTTACTTTTTCAGTAACGAAGTAATCTAATTAATTACTGTTGCCATTGTTACAACGCCGTTATCTTTACTGAGATTGAAAGTGTCGTGTTACTACAATTTGGTTGAATGAAGCGCGAGGTGTCACGCTTTGGCTACACAACAGCTGCCTGGAGAGAGCTGGGGTGGGGATGATGACACCATTGCAAATGCAACTAGAAATGCATTTCCTGCTGAAAATGCGTTGGAATGCAAAAGCTGAAATTAACTGAAACAATTGCTGAAAATATAGAAATATGAAAAGCTAAACAATTTGAAAGGATTGCTGAAAATATAGAAAGAAGAAAAGCTGAAAATATTGAAAGAAGAAAAGCTGAAAACTATTTGAAAGGATTGTTGAAAATATAGAAAGAAGAAAAGCTGAAAAAAATTTGAAAGGATTGCTGAAAAATATAGAAGAAAAGCTGAAAACAACTTGAAAGGATTGCTGAAAATATAGAAATAACATTACAGTAAGAATTCAGATAATCATTGAGGCTTTTATTTTGAAATGATAAAATTGGTTGGGGGGGTGGTGAGGGGGAGGGACGGCAGGATGTTTGATATTCAAGCCAAGTTTTTACTCAATAGGCCTCATCTAACATTACAGTAAGAGATCCCTTCATGCATAAGGTAGTTAATCATTTTGGCTTTTATTTTGAAATGATGAAATTGGGTGGGAGGGGTGTTGGGAGACAGAATGTTATTTGAACTAAGAAGTTATTAATATGTGGATGGGAGAAAAGAAAAAGACAGAGCGAGGCAGAGAGACAGGGACAGACAGACAGAGATTGATTATGAAGGAGTAGAGAGGGGAGGGGCTGTCATGTGACTCCACTAATCAGCTGATATAATTCAGCTGTGTGAGTCTAACTGACAGAGTGCAGGTGTCCAAGTTGCCGTGGCAACGGCGCAGCTGCGCGCGCTGATCAGAGGACACAGAGATTTACACAGAATCCACGCCTCAAACGAATTGCCTCTAGAGCAAAACTATTATGGGTTTCAAAAAAATAACTGGATGATGACAGTTCCAAGACTCTACCGAACACATAAATCAAGTTTATATGTCTCTAATTCATTCATAATATGGCTTTTACTGTTTCAAAAACGTGTACTCTCAGGCTTTTTCTTTTAAGTTCTTCACCAGATTTGTATTGGAGGCTTGAGACAGACTTTGTCTCACTCTCGAGCCCCTCAGGCAAAAAGTAAAGAACTCTGGGATTCCATAAACACATCATTCCGACCAGCACAAGCACGGCATCATTCTGATCTAAAAATGAAGCTTTAAATTGTAACATTGTTGTCGTGAGTGCAAAAGATCCATATTTCTTTTACCCGATTCTCACGCAGCCGTACACTCTAAATTTGCATATTCTCACTCTGAGGCTGCACACACACACCCATGTAAAACTCAGAAAAGGAGCGCAAAACTAGTGAAACATAATCAGTGATTATGAAAAAAGTAAAATAGATATCAAAAAGCTGTAAAGACTAAAGAATTCTCAAGACTTGTGTCTACATTTTAAAGTTGAAATGGTGTCTGTAGCCGAAAGATTGAAAAAGCTAGAAAAGTTGAAAGTTGAAGAAGTTTTGAAAGGATTTGAAGATTAGCTCCATTGGAAACCATGTTAAAAAACTTTTTAATTTTTATTTATATAAAATCAATTAAAAATGCAGTACAGGTGAAAAGCCATTATTGGAATGCTTAAAAGCATTCCAATAATGATGATTGGCTGGGTGGGCGGTGCCTTGCTCACGTTGTCTCGCTGTACGCACTCCTGACTACCACCAGAGCCTAGTTCTGCTACCACTAAACAATACTTTTTGGGAGAAGTCATTTGTAACTGTAACTAATTACTCTTTTTAAGTAAGATGACCAACACTGTAAAAGACGTTGCAAATTGGTTCAAAAATGAAAGGATTTTAAACGTCTATTCGTAAACATTGACATTAGACCACATTTCAAGGCGGTTTTTAACACAGTAATATTCCATCCTTTACTTTGTGCTATAACATTGTTTTATAGGTTTAAAAAGAAATGACGTCCACATTTGCAAGTTTATCTTATATATTTATATTTTATTTTAAGGAAGACAGACATAAGTACAAGGGAACCACAAATTAATAAACTACAAACCAGCAAACATGGTCACGGTTTGGGAGAATAGTGCATGTATGTGCATGTAGGTGTGCGTGTGTGTTTATGTCTGCCCGAGCCCATTCGAGATGTAAAGGAGGGGAAAGTGTTGCACTGGTGTGCAGCTATCCGGGCTGACTGCAGTGTGAACCAAGGTCTGACGTTGATCCCATTTAAAACTGTTTTTTTCCAGTATAATGCATTATGTGAAGAAAACAAGAATACAGGTATGAATTATACATTTATATACCTTTTTGCCACTGACACCATTTGAAAATATATTGTGAATAATCACTCAAGTCTAACCTTGAGGGTGAGTAGAGAGAGAATACATCAAGCCCTGACCACACATAACAGAAGAAGCGGCTTTAAATAAATAATTAATTAAATTTGAAGTAAGTAGCATTTCCCAACACAAAGCTCTAGATTAGGTTTTAAAAAGATCAAAAAATGATACATTTTTAAATAAAGTGTGACGATCATGTTTCTAATAATGTAAAAGAATATACTATTGTGGTAACTTTTGTTAAGTACCAATTCAAAGGCGTGTTATTTGTAAGAGCCCTACCTGGACCTGAACTATTGTGGATGCAGGTGTTTTGTGGACGGAAGATTTTTGGGGTTTCTTGGACAAGAATCAAGCAATCATTTGTCGCGTGCCAGTGATGGCAGTCATTCAGTCAGGCCTTTTCTAACAGTAGTCAGCAAAGATGCTATGGCTGACTTAACAGTAGCCATGACGACAGCACGAGGAAGGATGCAGTGATGAGACTGATCTTGTGGCTTACTCCACTGGAGACCTCTGTAATAAATGAGAAAAGGAAATAAGACATTACTTTAACAAATAAAAAACAATCCATCATATGTAAAAAACGCTTTGTGAGATATTATTTAATATTTCTTATGTGAGCCGTCCACAAAAATGGAGTTGGGGTCAATATTGAAGGTTGTGATGTTTGAGGCTGCTTCAACCAAAACAGTTCTAATCTGAGTGCCGTTAGGAACAGAAGTTGATGCAAATCCAATGTCCATGTTGTTGATGATTGATCCATTACTGCAAATTAAATAACAAGATGTTATATTTGTATACATTCATAAACAGTGCTCTGAAGATAATGTCATAATAAAAATAACAAATTACCTGAATGAAGTCACTGCTAAGGAGCGGAACGCAATATAAGCAATTTGTTTAAATAAAAGTACTTGTAATTTTGTTGTGTTTCTTAACACCATGTGCATTTCCCTTTTGAGGACGATACAGATACTACAGATGCAAACTTTAACACTATTCCCTTTTTTTTCAATGACTACCAAATGGTTCATCTCTCCTATTTTCCAATAATCTCAGAACGATTTACTGTAAGTAGTTTTTTCTTTTAAAAGTCAGTACGAGGAAAATGTCACTTTTTTCCATCCTTTTCGAGAAAAAAAAATGTGTCATCGATTACTTACTGTTGACGCTATCAATGAGGCTCTTCTTTGAAACGCTGCAGATGATGGATTCAGCAAGTCGATGGTAAATGTCTCACCAGCAGATCTGAATGTCAATTGCCTTATTGTGACCGCCTCAGATGTTACAGGTACAGCAGTTGTTGGTGCAACTGTCGTAGGTGCAGCAGTTGTAGGTGCAGCTGTTGTAGGTGCTGCAGTTGTGGGTGTAGCTGTTGTAGGTGCAGCAGTTGTGGGTGCAGCTGTTGTAGGTGTTGCAGCTGTTGTAGGTGCAGCAGTTGTTGGTGCAGCAGTTGTTGGGGCAGCAGTTGTTGGTGCAGCTGTTGTAGGTGCTGCAGTTGTGGGTGCAGCTGTTGTAGGTGCTGTAGTTGTGGGTGCAGCTGTTGTAGGGGGAGCTGTTGTTGGTGCAGCTGTTGTTGGTGCAGCTGTTGTGGGTGCGGCTGTTGTAGGTGCAGCAGTTGTTGGTGCAACAGTTGTTGGGGCAGCTGTTGTAGGTGCTGCAGTTGTTGGTGCAGCTGTTGTGGGTGCAGCAGTTGTTGGTGCAGATGTTGTAGGTGCTGCAGTTGTAGGTGCAGCCGTTGTAGGTGCTGTAGTTGTGGGTGCAGCTGTTGTAGGGGGAGCTGTTGTTGGTGCAGCTGTTGTGGGTGCTGCTGTTGTTGGTGCAGCTGTTGTGGGTGCTGCTGTTGTTGGTGCAGCTGTTGTGGGTACTGCTGTTGTTGGTGCAGCTGTTGTGGGTGCTGCTGTTGTAGGTGCAGCAGTTATTGGTGGAACAGTTGTTGGGGCAGCTGTTGTAGGTGCTGCAGTTGTTGGTGCAGCTGTTGTAGGGGGAGCTGTTGTTGGTGCAGCTGTCGTGGGTGAAGCGGTTGTATCTTGGGCTAGTGCTGGTGCTGCTGTCGTAGTTGTGCAGATATGGTTACATGTAGGTAAAGTAACAAAAGTAAATTGTACTAAAAGAAGTACAATTGGTGTTCCGTAGCGCTCCGCAAATTTCTTAATATAAAACACTAATATGAATTCTAAGATCGAAAGATTATGATAGCTCTTGTCAGATAGTATGTTGAAAATGTTCTTACACAAATTGTACTTTTTGTTAATATAAGAAAAGTATACTAGCATCACGCTTTCACTCTGACACTTTTACACACTTATATAATAATGATACTATATTACACTTTATAGAAATATATTATACTAAAAAATACTTTTTAAAAGTGAAAGTTATGTGTACTTTCTAAAGTGTACTTATTTGAATTTTTTTGTAACTTGATAAATCCTACACATGGCATACCGTGACAAAGTAGTTTTAAGTAACTTAAAAAGCTATTGTTTATGGCCAACGTCAGCTGGACAACGTCAGTTATTTAGAATAAAAAGATAAAAAGTGATTGATTGGAAGAATTCAATATTAAACATTTTCTGGGTATTGTTTTTGACCAAAGTGATGGATGTGTTAAGATGTCACAAAAGATATATGTGGAAAACATACTAGAAAGGTTTAACATACAAGACTGTAAACCTAGGGCGACACCTTGTGAACAAAAGCTAAACTACACTAATGATGAAGACCCCATCTGAGTTTTGTTGTAAGTAATCTGTCACAGTACTTTACTGAGCCGACAGAAGACTACTGTAAAACATGTAATGAGATATCTGAAAGGCACAGGTGAGAAAGAAATGTGCTTCACAAAAAGTCCCAATGAAAAACTGCAGCTACACGCCTGCAGTGATGCAGATTGGGCAGCTGACACAACTGACAGGCGTAGTACCACAGCGTATTGTGTAAGCCTAAATGAAAATGGACCTTTGCTCTCATGGAAAACCAAAAAACAGCCCACTGTTGCATTGTCGACGTGTGAGGCAGAGTATATGGCGTTAGCGTCTACTACACAAGAGGTATTGTACCTAGCTCAGCTGCTAGACGGCATTGACAGACATCAATACCCAGCGCCTAAGTTGTATGAGGATAATTCAATTCAATTCAATTCATTTATTTTGTATAGCCCAAAATCGCAAATTACAAATTTGCCTCGGAGGGCTTTACAGTCTGTACACATGCAACATCCTCCGTCCCAAGACCCTCACATCGGCACAGGAAAAACTCCCCAAAAAATGAAAAAAACCCTTCCAGGGAAAAAAGGGAAGAAACCTTAGGGAGAACGTCAGAGGAGGGATCCCTCTCCCGGGATGGACAGACTGCAATGGATGTCATGTGTACAGAATGACTCATACAGATGTAGAATACATTCAATTTCTATAACAGAAATTAATCAAAGAATTCCAAGTAGCCGGCCAGATGTATGACAGGACCACTGCAGGGACCACCACCGTCAGATCGAACCACCATCCACAGAAGACTGTGGGGAGGGAAAGCAAAGATTTTAGGAAAGGGCAATAGTGATATGAATCATATTTAAAATTATGATGATGATGATGATGATGATGATGACGATGATGATAGCAGCAGCAGGCCAGCAGGGCCACGGCCAGAGTCAGGACCAGGGTCCTGACCGAACTACGATCTGCAGAGACCTGCTCGGCGAGAAAGCACAAAGAACTCCCGGGAAGGAGCTGAATTAGTCATGTGCATTAATGCAACGTGGATTTTAGTAAAAGGGGAGAGAGAGAGATAGATAACCAAGGTGCAATAGCAAAAAATCCTGTGAACAGACAGAGGTGTAAGCATGTTGACATAAAATATCATTTTGTGAGGTTAACTGATAAGTTTGAACTTTTGCCCCACAGAAGTGATTTAAGTTGACTTAAGTTTTCAAAGTTCATGTTTGGAAATTAACCATTGATGTGTGGCACTGTGTGTTTGTTGTTTGCCCCCCTCCCCCGCCCGCCCCCTTCTAAATTTTGAACTGAGTGAAGCTGGGGTCTAGGAAACACGAGGGAACTACTGTCTGTATTGGGCATAATATACCACAGGGGGTTTTGAATTTATGTGCTGAAATGGGTGACACTAGTCTGGTATAGCGTAGCTTCGCCAACAGAGGGCGCTCGAGGTTTTGCGCTTGACTGAACATCAGTGGCTGACACCAGTAGCGGTGAAGTAGAGGTCCGTACGGGATGAACGGGTCTGGGTGTACAGGCTACAGCACCCGAGCTGAACAGTGTTTTCCTATTTCTTACAGGTAAGCGAACTATAGTCAGAACCCAGGTAATTGATGTCAGTGGTGTGTGTCACTAGAGTTGTAGTTAATAATTGTAGCGATATGAGACATGGGACCGTGTGACAAGGGCGTGTGTTCGCCGCCTCGTGTGTCTAAAATGGCGGACCCCGTTAACATTCGGGCCGTTAAATATAAACTACTAATATTCGGTGTTAGCTGTTATAACGTGCTCAGAGAGATGTGTGGGAAAGACCGCAATAAGGACCAACAGTAGGAAACGTAGGGGACGAGAGTAAACGTTGTAGAAAACTGTAAATGTGGGTATTATTTAGCGAGGCCACGCTAATGCTAACCACGGTTAATGCTAACGACCCAGCGGGCGCGCCATGGAGGTTAACGGAGCATTCCGCGATGTTTTGATGAACGTGTCACAGCCAGTGTTTCAGACCGTAATCGTAATCCAGGTGAAAAGAATACAATGATGGCGCCGCAGATTGTTCAGTATGGAGAAATGTGTACAGCAATGATGCCCCACTGTGTGTTATGTGTACGCGCAGGGTGCGATTTGTGGGGGGGGGGGGGGGTGATGGGCTGTGTACACTTATTATATTCGGCCTAGCACTGGGCATGCACGCCAGGATCGTTGAGCGAACCATCTCTGCTAACACCATTCCACTTGATCGATTAGTCGAATCACCAAATCAAGGCAACCGTAGTCTTCTTTTAAGGCAAGATTAAAAAATAAGTTGTTGGCTCTCAAGGAGGAAAGCGACAAGATGCCAATTTGCTTTAAAACTTTTATTTGTGAACGGGAAACAGTCAATGGTCCATGTGGGTCTGTGTACCTTTTGATAGTCCCTTTTACCGTAAAAACCATAAAACGAAAACACTGGTTTCTCGTTTTTCCTTTTAGATCCATAACGAGAAAACGGAAGTGGGCGGCCGTTTTCTCGTTTTTCATTTAGAACCAAAAAACGACGGACTGACAACTTTTTACATCATTTATCCCTTTTGTGGTTTTTACCATAAAACAAATACTAAGCGCAGTCGCTAAACCGGAAGTACGTAGACTTTCACAGTAAGAATCAACGCAATGGCACATTTTTATGCTAGATATCCCTCTGCGGTGCCATGAGGAGAAAAGTTTATTATATTTAACTGTGTTTATGTTATTTATCTGTTGTTACAGATGTAATTCATTCTGTTTTATTTAATGTGATATTTAGGGGTAATTTGCAACCATTGTTGTATTAATTTTGTTTTATTTTAAATCCGAACATGCCTTTATTGGAGAGGGGTTATTTGTTGATCACAGTGTAATAATGACAATTAAAAGTAGAGCCTTTTTTTACATTAAGAATGGTCATTATTTGTCACTTCAATCCTGAATTGAATGGTTAAACTAAAGAGGTCAAAGGGTAAGATCTATTGTTGACTTCAGTTTTATTGTCGTCAGTTTTGTTAGTATTTTGAAAAAAATAAGCCGGATGTTACCACTGATTGCGTTCATCTTAGTTCCACCTAAAAGCCAGATTTTACGACAGCTTCTTGTAGCTTCAGAGTGCTGCTAACAAGAGGTGGACTCACTAACACAAGTGTCACACTTTGGACGCTGCAGAGATGGAATGGGCTTTACCCAGATGTCGGTGTTCTGCTGGACAGAGCTCTCAATATTTCAAGGTGGACTCAAATGCCTGATTGGTGCTACAAGAAGACATTATCAGCACTTGTTATATTGATCTCTTTCTTCTACTTGTTAATAGGTCAAATACAGAATGTGGAATGCTGCGGACAACCATGTTTCCCTGTCGGCATGTTGTGCTCATTTTTAAAGGCCAAAAAGTTGAGTCTTGGTCTCATCTGACCGGAGCACCTTCTTCCACATGTTTGCTGTGTCTCTCACATGGCTCATGGCGAACTCCCAACTGGATTTTGTATGGTTCTTTCAATAGCTTTTTTATATCCACTCTAAATATCCACTTTGTCTGCAATGGTTCCCAACCCAATTCTACCCTGACGGTGTGCATCCGTCCACAGCTCCTGAGAACACTCTGAGGGTCACATGAAGGGGAACATGGTTGAAATTAATCTTGTCTCTTATTGTTCTTGTCTAGTGAGGAAAAATGTAAAATACTAGAGTAAGGGTGTAACGATTCAGTTGTTAGATCTATGTATCGTTTTATATTCCTCCGATCCAACTACATCGATCTGTGCTCGGCGAGTTGGCCATATGGACGACATATATCGATCAAAGATCGATTTAAAATGTAATCCATCGATTGTATCGATACTAGGAAATAACCCATTGGATTAAAGCACGTCAGACTTTTTTCTTAGCACTTTTAATGATAAAGGCTTTCGCGGACTGAGCCGTGACGTGCTCACGCAGTATGCAGGTCCCGCCGTCCCGAGCCCCGATTCAACTTCCGGGTTTCACAGAAAATCCGAGAGGACGTTCCAAAAGGGTTGAAATAGCGGTCATTAGTGTATGACCCCTGCCCGTCTGATCACGTCTGTCTCCTGCTCGACCATCGCCTGTCTGACCACGCCTGCCTGTATCCGGTTCATGAATAAAATCTCACAATCAAGCCTACCTGTGTCCTGCGTCTGCTCTTGGGTCGTCTTCAGTGAGATTCTGACAACTGTGAGATGTGGGTTTCTGTTGTGTGTTTTTTATAATCTTTTGACTTGTAGAAAAGATGGTGTGAGCGGATAAGACCATATAAGGCAGACAATGTGAATTGTGGAAGGGAGAGCACAGGAAAAATGAAGATCAAATATTATCTGAGATAGCGCACGTGTGGCCGATGGGAGAGCCAGTTTGAACCCATTTTCAGGGCAAGGCCGAAGGCTACGTGAAGGAGTACCAGGCACTCATTGTTCGGGGAAGGCAGAATGTTACAGAAGGATGAACTGGGTTGAACCAACGTTCAAGGACAAGAGAGGTTATAAAAAAGAGCAGAGTCAGACAGCGGACGGACTCTGAGAGGGACAGCTTGCAAAGCGTGTTTCAGGTCTCCAGGTATACCTGCGGAGGATTGCTCATGTAGCATTTTATCTCTTCTAAATAAAATTTTAACTTTAATTGAGTGCCGTATTGGATTCTTCTCATCAACCAACTCGGGGGGATAGGAAATCCCAACACAACATCTGGTCAGAGTACTGCTATTGTTAGTGTTTTAAAGCAAGAATGGCATTTAAAAGATTGGCTGAGGAAAGGTAGGTCTGAAATCTGAATGTCCTTACTGTCTGTTTTATATCTAACCATGTGTTATCTGACTGATCGAGGTGGATCCATTTAAGAATATACTTAAGGTTAATTGCTTGTGAGTAATCCAAAAATGTAAGGCCTCAAGTCCACCTTGTGTTTTTTTTTTTTTTTTAAAGTGGCCAATTTAGTTCTTGGGTCTTATTTTTCCAGTAGAATTGATTTGATGATTGAGTGGAGAGATTTGAACCTTGTGTGGGTGGGTTGAGATGGTATCATTGTGAATATGTAATTAATCTTAAGAATTAGTGACATTTTAACTAAAGCTATTCAAGTGATAGTGGTAGATTCATCCAGCGGAGCAGGCCGTCAATGCTGCATGTGATGGGAAATATAGTCCGTAGTCTTGTCACTGCTTATATACACGTGTGTGTGTGTATGTGTGTATATATATATATATATATATATATATATATTATATATATACAGGACTGTCTCAGAAAATTAGAATATTGTGATAAAGTTCTTTATTTTCTGTAATGCAATTAAAAAAACAAAAACGTCATGCATTCTGGATTCATTACAAATCAACTGAAATATTGCAAGCCTTTTATTCTTTTAATATTGCTGATTATGGCTTACAGCTTAAGAAAACTCAAATATCCTATCTCTAAATATTAGAATATTATGAAAAAGTATACTAGTAGGGTATTCAACTAATCACTTGAATCGTCTAATTAACTCGAAACACCTGCAAGGGTTTCCTGAGCCTTGAAAAACACTCAGCTTTGTTCAGTAAACTAAATCCCAAGTATGGGGAAGACTGCTGATCTGACTGCTGTCCAGAGGACCATCATTGACACCCTCCATCAGGAGGGTAAGACACAAAAAGAAATTTCTCAAAGAGCAAGCTGTTCACAGAGTGCAGTTTCAAAGCACATCCACAAAAGTCTGTTGGAAGGGGGAAATGTGGCAGGAAACACTGCACAACCAAGAGAGATGAGCGCAGCCTTAACAGCATTGTGAAGAAGAGTCGCTTCCAGAATTTGGGGGAGCTTCAAAGACAGTGGACTGAAGCTGGAGTCCAGGTATCAAAAGCCACTGTTCACAGACGTGTCCGGGAAATGGGCTACAATACCCGTATTCCCATGGTCAAGCCACTTCTGAACTCAAGACAACGGAAGAAGCGTCTGACTTGGGCTATGGAAAAGAAGCACTGGACAGTTGCAGAGTGGTCCAAAGTCCTCTTTTCAGACGAAATCAAGTGTTGTATTTCATTTGGAAGTCAAGGCGCCAGAGTCTGGAGAAAGGCTGGAGAGGCGCAAAATCCAAGTTGCTTGAAATCCAGTGTGAAGTTCCCACAGTCAGTGATGGTTTGGGGAGCCATGTCAGCTGCTAGTGTTGGTCCACTGTGTTTCATCAAGTCCAGAGTAAATGCAGCTGTGTACCAAGAGATTTTAGAGCACTACATGCTTCCGTCTGCTGAAAAGCTCTATGGAGATGAGGATTTCATTTTCCAGCATGATCTGGCACCTGCCCACAGTGCCAAAACCACCAGTAACTGGTGTACTGACCATGGCATTACTGTCCTCGATTGGCCTGCCAATTCCCCTGACCTGAACCCCATAGAGAATTTGTGGGGTATTGTGAAGAAGAAGCTGAAAGACACCAGACCCAACAATGCAAATGAGCTAAAGGCCGCTATTGAAGCATCCTGGGCATCCATAAAACCTCAGCAATGCCACAGGCTGATTGCCTCCATGCCACGCCGCATTGATGCAGTAATCCGTGTAAAAGGATCCCCAACCAAGTACTGAGTGCATTAATGGACATTTTCAAATGCTTGATTTTGTTTTGCTGTTATAAATCTTTTTTTTTTACTTGGTCTGAGGAAATATTCTAATATTTAGAGATAGGATATTTGAGTTTTCTTAAGCTGTAAGCCATAATTAGCAATATTAAAAAAATAAAAGGCTTGCAATATTTCAGTTGATTTGTAATGAATCCAGAATGCATGACATTTTTGTTTTTTTTAATTGCATTACAGAAAATAAAGAACTTTATCACAATATTCTAATTTTCTGAGACAGTCCTGTATATATACACACACATACATTTTTTGCCTTTGACGGCAGACGGAAAATCACGAGACACAATTTTAATTATTAAAGATTTTGTATTATGATTGTTGCAAAGGTTCAGAAAAAAATACCGAAAACAAGAAATCTCACAAAACATTGGTACGAATTATACATTTTTTACACCTTTTCACCACTGACATTTGAGAATATATCAATTTTTCCCATTCCCATGAATTCAATTTAAAAGTGACATTGCTCTCATTAAGTGTGCAGTCAATGCAAAATTACATTTGATAGTTTATCCAAAGATGTACATGGTTTCTTGGACAAGAATTAAGAAGTGCTTATTCATGCCAGTGATGGCAGTCATACAACCAGGCCTATTCTAACAGTAGATGATGCTATTGCTGACTTGACAGCAGCCATGATGACAGTACAAGTAAGGATGCAGTGATGAGACTGATCTTGTGGCTTACTCCACTGGAGACCTCTGTAATAAATGAGAAAAGGAAATGAGACATTACTTTTAACAAATAAACAATCCATCATATATAAAACAAAACGTTTTGTGAGATATTATTTAATATTTCTTACGTGAGCCGTCCACAAAAATGGAGTTGGGGTCAATATTAAAGGTTGTGATGTTTGAGGCTGCTTCAACCAAAACAGTTCTAATCTGAGTGCCGTTAGGAACAGAAGTTGATGAAAATCCAATGTCCATGTTGTTGATGATTGATCCATTACTGCAAATTAAATAAGATGTTATATTTGTATACATTCCTAAACAGTGCACTTAAGATCCTGTCATAATAAAATTAACAAATTACCTGAATGAAGTCACTGCTAAGAAGCGGAACGTAGCAAATGCTCTTTGGTAGAACGGCATGAGCTGCAATAAAAGCAATTTGTTTAAATTTTAAGTACTTTTGGTTGTGTTTCTTAACACCATGTGCAATTTTTCAATGACTACCAAAAAGTTTATCTCCTATTTTCTATGAATGAAAGTACGAATTACTGTAAATAGTTTTTTCTTTTAAAAGTCAGTACGAGAATTAAAATGTCACTTTTTTTCCATCCATTTTCAAAAAAAGAAAATATCATCGATTTACTTACTGTTGACGTAATCAATGAGGCTCTTGTTTGAAACGCTGGAGATGATGGATTCAGCAAGTCGATGGTAAATGTCTCACCAGCAGATCTGAAAGTCAATCGCCTTATTGTGACCGCCTCAGATGTTACAGGTGCTACAGTTGTAGGTGCTGCAGTTGTGGGTGCAGCTATTGTAGGGGCTGCAGTTGTGGGTGCAGCTAATGTAGGGGCTGCAGTTGTGGGTGCAGCTATTGTAGGGGCTGCAGTTGTGGGTGCAGCTAATGTAGGGGCTGCAGTTGTGGGTGCAGCTGTTGTATTTGATGTAATGTTTCTTTCTGTAAAAAACAAAGATGGAGTCAATAAATAACCAGAGGGCTTTCTCTTGATCAAACCTAAACAATTGTTAATTGTCAATTTGTTAAATCACAGTTCAAGTAGACTTGCTAATGCCACTGTGGGCTTCATTATATTTATATTTTAGATTGTGTGTTCTTTGTCAAACCAGAAATTTGCCAAAGGAGGATCAGTCACAGACTCCGGTAGATTACTTGTTATTTCTTTGTGTTCAAAAGCAATACAATAAAATAAAGGCTCGTATACGTACGAATTACAGTGACGGAAGCAGCATCAATCGACAGGTTGAAGGTGCTGTTGGAATTA